>CAWUFW010015561.1:0-355532 GCA_963921515.1 Calotriton arnoldi | reverse complement strand
ACAATAATGTACAAATTGTGCAAAATTGTGTGCAAATTGTGCACATTTTTTATAAAGTGCAAGTGCTATAGGGTGTATCGCTGTTCCCTCTTGGGATGAAGTTTCTTGAACAGATATCCCTATGTTGCCTGTGCAGATTGCGCAAATGTTTTCCAATGTGTACTAAAATGCAAGTGCTTATTACATCAGCAGACTTCGTCCTTTCGTCTATTCACTAATTTTCAGTCTTTTGACAACACATCCATTTGACACTCTCCATTTTGGTACTGTCAATACCTGGCCTATCATTGTCTATATAGGTTTCACCCCTTGGATCCATTCATTTGCTAAGATGACCCTTATATATTATTTGCGGTACTAATAAATATCATTAACAAAGTTTTTTTGTGTACAAATATGTCAACTAACCTACCTAGAGTTCATACTTCATCCTGATCTTCTATCTTACACTAGAAAAATACCTTGGAGAAATGCTTGAAATCTTAGCGAGAGAGGGCTGTTCATGACTGGTCGCCTTTTTATTTACTATTCTTTAGGTCAAATGAACATGCATTTCTTCGTCACTGTTCAGCCCATTTGGGGTTTTGCAGTCAAACATCAAGATGTACCTGGATTCTAGTTTCCTTAAATGTACTTCTCTGTTCCCACCTCTTCTTCATCTCGGGACTGAATCTACTAGATAAAATGTCAAATCCTCCACTTTGCCCCCATGAACCTCATTTATATGCCTTGAAACAGGGTATGATTGAGCTTTATTCTTTACTGCCCTTAAATGTTGCAAGATTCTAATGTGTGCCATGTGGATTGTACTTCCCACGTATATTAAAGGGCAAGTACATTGCAACACATAGACCACATGGTCACTCTTACAGTTTAGGAAACGTGGAATCTTCCACGATTTTTCCATAAGGGGCAGTTTTACTTCCTTCATGTTTCTCCCATGCCTGCAAGCTTTACACTTTATGCATTTGGTGAAGCCTGGATTGGCCTTAAGCCAACTCCCACTCTCCACTATCTCCGGGCTGCTATTTACCAGTTCTTGTCTCATAGAGCAGGCCCTTCTTTGTGTTTATGGGAGATTTTACTACCCAAAGTGGGGTCCGATTTCACCAGGTGCCAGTGCCTATTCATGCAGTCTCTCACCCTTGCATGATAGGCACTGTACCTGGTTAGCATTCGGACATCTTGAGATGAGGCCTTTGCATTTCCATTTTGTTCTTGTTTCGCTGTTAGAATCTGATTTTGGGACTTTTTCTCTACTTTTGCCAATGCCTGATTTAAAACTGCTTCGCTGTACCCTCTTTCCCTGAATCGTCCTGTCAATTCCACCTGTGCTAGAGCTAATGAGTTCCCTTCACTGCAATTTCTTTTCATGCGTAGTTGTTCTGCATATGGGATACTCAGTTTCAGATTTCTTGGGTGGAAGCTTTCAGAGTGTAAAATGGCATTCCCTGCTGTTTCCTTTCTAAAAGTTCATGTATGTAATACATAATTTTGGATAAAAACTTATAGATCTAAAAAGTGTAAGCTGTTATCACTGATAGTTTTGGTGAACGACATTAATAGCAGTTATAAAAGCATTGGCACTCTCCAAAGAGCCCCTCCAAACAATAAAAAGATCGTCGATAAATCGATACCAGGCTTTGATGTTGTCCCTCCATTCTACTTTGAAATCTACTCTGAGCACCTGCTCCTCCCACCAGCCCATATGCAAGTTCGCATAGCTGGGGGCGAAGCAGATGCCCATCGCCGTTCCTCTCAGTTGCCTGTAGGTATCGGTGCCAAAGAGAAAGAAGTTATTTTCTAGACACAGTTTTGCCATCTGTATAAGCATTTCTGAATGCTGGTACAAGTTCAATGGTTTCTTCCCCAGGAAATGTCTAAGTGCTCTTAGGCCATCTTTGTGGGCACGGGCGTTTTGGTAATAGACACGGAGACTTCACATCCTGGTGTTAAAGCCCTAAATAAACAGAACATTTTGGAACTAAAGAGTACAGACTAAACAGGAAATTGATTTAAATCCTTGCCCTGAGAGGAAATTTATTTGAACAACGATAAGGGCATTACCTTTGGCCGATTACGAGTGAATGGAACCTTTTTATTAAATTGTGACAGGCCGTATGTTCAGATAATTGAGGAGTTTTTATCTAGTGCAGTCTGGGACCTATCGGCCATTACAGACTGGTAGGATCCTTTTTTCCCCGCATACAACCGCATGTTGATATCACGATTTTAAGAGTGCTGGATCACGTTTTAATGTAAAGCTTGAAGAAGGTGGTTTGGACCTGCTGATACCACCGAAATGCGTCGCTTCCTGGTCTTGTCTTATATAAACTTGATGCACATTATTGGGGTTGTTGTTGCAATTTTTGGAAAAAAATGTAAAGGATTATTAATTCCAGCCCTATAGTGGTAGTGTTTTGTGTGAACATTGTTTTTTGCTGCTTTTTATGGAATAATTCTTGATGAAATTGTATTTTAACCTGTGTTTATTAATTCTTTTTGTGAATTAGATTTTATCTATTGCATTTGTTTTATGAATAAACCATTCATATATTTGACTTTTTGGCTCCTAATATAGTTCCTGTGTGAATAGGTGTTTGAGTGACTGTTCTGGTACGCTATTGTGGTTTCCCAAAGGTAATTCTTTTTAGACATATTGTCAATGCTAGTGTACAATGAGCCATATCGAGAGTGATCAACAGGTATCTTCCTTCCCATTGTACATTTTGTAATTTTCTCAAGAGGTCCCCTGTATCTTGGATGTAGGGGGTAGGGACTTCACGATGTCCTGTAGAAAGTAATCCAAGTATCTCAATGTGGTTTCAAATAAGCTTCCAATAGCCAAAATTATTGGCCTTCCTGGGGGCAACGTCATGCTCTTATGGACCTTTGGGATTAGGTATAAAATCGGGGTAATGGGACTTTCAACTTTCAGGTAGTGGTATTCCGCTTCCGTGATTAACCCCATTTCTCTCCACCTTGCCAGTTCTTTAAAGAACTTTGTTTGGACCTCCAAGAGATTACTTAATGGAACTCACTGATAGCAGTTAGTATCATTCAGCTGTTTTTTTGCTTCTGCATTATACTGTTTCATGGGCCAGAGGACAACGTTGCCCCATTTGTCCGATTGTCTCACCATTATGTCTACTCTTGCCTTAATCTTGGCCATCATTTTTTCATATGTTATCTCTTTTTATTTTGTCTCTTTATTGAAATTTTTGCTTGATTCCATCGCAATTTTCTTGAGGTCTTAGACAACTCTTTCGGAAAAGAGATCAATTGAGTCCTTGGGTAATGGAGGTATAAAGGTGGACTTTTTTCTAAAGTCCGTTGTGTGTGTCCCATAGATGTTTAGACCCATTCTGTCAGCAGTTTCCTTAAACGATGGGTCTGTGGTGAAACTGTCTTGAGTTCTCCCTAAATCCTCCAGGTCACTCAGTAAATTTAAATCGTCTAGCACTAGATTATTTTCTGTGTCTTGTCCTTGGTTTTCTGTGTCTTTCTTGGTTTTGTTTGACTGATTACTAAAATATTTTCTTAATTTTAGCTTTCTTATGTAGTGGAAAAAGTAAATTCTTGTCTGTGCATAATTAAAAGTGGTTCTGCGACAGAATGATAATCCTAGGCTTAAAATGTCCATCTCTGTTTCTGATAATACTAGATCCGTGAGGTTAATGACAGTGATGGAATTTGCCCTTGTGTTTAGTTTCTCCATCTTGAATTCTTTGTTCTGCTCCCTGACCTCAGCTCCATGCCTTCTCCTTCTTCTTTGTTGGTTCCTCTGTATCCCCGACCTCTTCCTCTTTTTGGTGGACCTTGTCTGGCGCTGTTGTTTCTGTCGAAACCTAAAAAACGGAATTCTTCTACCACAGTAGAGGGTTTATCTACACTTGCCATAGCTCTAGCACCGTCCTCCATGTCTGTATCAACTTCCGAGCTACATTCAGAGCTGGTGTCATTGGCTCTCCTTTTTTCTTTATTCTTGTTTGCCTGTTCAGTTGTATTTGATAGTTTCTGTTTGTGTAGGGTGTCAAATCGCTTGGCAAAAGTGTAGATTTGCCCCCTCTGATAGTCCAAGCGGTCTCTCGTGAATTTTATCGCCTTCCTCTCCTTTATTGATTTCTGATATTTGCCCTATTTCACTTCCAGATCTTTCTCAAATATGTTTATTGCTTCAGGAGTTGTTAAATTAGTTAGTTCTAATTCCAACTGTTTGATTTCATCTAGTATTCTGTCTCTGTCCTTCTTGGCGTATTTCACTAATATCTTCATCATATTATTGGAGGATTCCGCACTGTTGTTTGCCCATTCTTGAAGCATCTCTGAGTCCGGTTTTCGAAAGGTTGGGGCGGTCAGGATTCGCAGACCTCAGGGTACCCTGCCCACTTCAAGATATTTATCTAGGGATTTAATCTCCCACCATTTTGAGATTTCTAAGCATCGTAGCTTCTCCAACTTTCGCATTATCATTTGTGCATCATTCTTCTGCGTGCCTCTTTCTCCTGCTTGTGCATTGTCTATTCCACTTGTCCCAGGTCTTTCCTCGTCAAACACCGAGCCTGCAGCTTCCTCCCGTAACCTTATGCAGTTCTCCACCTGCGTTTCAATCGCGCTGTAAAAGATATATATATTCACTGAAAAAACCACAGGTTTCAGGGACGTTATAGTTAGAAATTAGCATTTAAAAAACCTTAGAAATTCACTGAAAAACCACAGGTTTCAGGGACGTTATAGTTAGTTGGACATTTCACTCGTACAAAAATAGTGACATTCGGCCGTTATAGTTAGTTCAGCTAACTATAACTCGCGCCCCCGCAATGCACTGCTGATGATGTCACATATTACATCACTCATGACATTGTCAGTGACATCACTGATGACATCACTGATGACATCTCAAATGACATCACTGATGACATCACTGAGGACATCATCCAGTGACTGTGTGTTTCTGTAAAGTTTAAATATGTTTTAGATATATATAGGCCAAGGAGTATTGAAGAATGAGTGGGTGTATGAGTGTCTGTATGGATGATTTAGTTGGTGCGTGACTGACTGTATAAGTGAGTGATTAAACGTGTATTAGTGAATACCTGGGTTAGTGACTAAACTGTGTAAATGTCTGTATCAGTCTGTCAGTTGGTGTGTAAGTGGTTACATGGGTTGGTGAGTAGCTAAATGAGTGTCTATAAGGGGTATTGATTGGTTGTCTGAGTATCTATATGGGTGCCTCAGTGTCTGTGTGGGTGGGTGGGGTGTGTGTGACTCTGTGCATAGATATGTGAGTGGGTGATTCACTGGGTGTATGGGTTCAGGAGTGCATCTGTGATGGACTGTATAGGTGGGTGAGTGTGTGTATGGGTGTGTTGGTGAGTGAATGGATGTCTCAGTGGTACATGTGTGAGTAACTACATATGTGAAAGGCAGTATATGTGAGTGTTGGAGTATAAAAATTACTATATGTGAGCGTGAGTAATTGTGAGAGTGGCTGTATGGATGAGTGTGTGCTTGTATCAGTGATTGTATAAGAGTGTAAGTATGTGTTAGTATCTGTATGAGTAAGTGAGGTGGTGTGTGTATAACTGTATAGGTGAGTAAATGGGAGTGTGATTAATTCTTTGCATGACTGACTAGGTGTGTGAGTAACTCTATGGATGAGTGGCAGTGTGTGAGTGTCTATATAGGTGTATGAGTGCATATGATAGTCCTGTACTGATGAGTGACCGAAAGTATGAGTGACTGTATAGGTGAGTGAGTGGATGGGTGTGTAGACCTAAGAATCAGTGAGTGGGTATGAAGTTATTGGTGTTGGAGTGTCCATGGTTTTGAGAATGGCAGTCTGTAATTTAGAGTGGGTGTATCAAAGGTTATATTAGGGTGTGAGAAGATGCATCAAATTATCACGTGGATAATGTCATCAGTGATGTCATCAGTGATGTCATTTGAGATGTCATCAGTGATGTCACTGACCATGTCATGAGTGATGTAATATGTGACGTCATCAGCAGTGCATTGCAGGGGCACGAGTTATAGATAGCGGAACTAACTATAACGGCCGAATTTCACTGGTTTTGTACGAGTAAAATGTCCAACTAACAATAACGTCCCTGAAACCTGTGGTTTTTTCAGTGAATTTCTAAGGTTTTTTAAATGCTAATTTCTAACTATAACGTCCCTGAAACCTGTGGTTTTTGCAGTGAATTTCTAAGGTTTTTAAATGCTAATTCCTAACTATAACGTCCCTGAAACCTGTGGTTTTTTCAGTGAATTTCTAAGGTTTTTTTAAATGCTAATTTCTACCTATAACATCCCTGAAACCTGTGGTTTTTTCAGTGAATTTTAAAGGTTTTTTAAATGCTAATTTCCAACTATAACGTCCCTGAAACCTATGTTTTTTTCAGTGAATTTCAAAGGTTTTTTAAATGCTAATTTCTAACTATAACGTCCCTGAAACCTGTGGTTTTTTCAGTGAATTTCAAAGGTTTTTTAAATGCTAATTTCTAACTATGCCTACAGAGGTAGGACATGTGCAGAAAGAGGAATAAAGGCGCAGAAACAAGCAAGAGAAATGCAGAAAGAGGCAACAGAAGTCCAGAAAGATGAAGAAAGGTGCAGAAAGAAACAAGAAATGTGCACAAAGAACCAACAGAGGAGCAGAAAGAGGCCTTGTTGCAAAGTCATCCTGTGCCCCCAACTTTTTGCTGACGCGTACTGGTGGTAACTGACTCTGACTAACCAGGCCTAGAGCCAGAGCTATGCTAAAATACACTTAGCATACAGTGAAAACACCTACATACACTAGGGAACCCTATGCGTTGGGATACCCCTGTGATTGGCATGACCTCCTCTGTAAGGCCCTAGTACATAATAGGGTGGGGGGATTAAAACTACCTCTAAGTCAGAGGTGCAGAAAGATGCTTCTTTAAGTAGTAGTCACATTTGCAGAGTGGTGGAGAAAGGGTGGTGGGCCTCCGACCAGCGCTCAGGAATTCCGCTGCATAGTACTTAGAGGAGGTACCAAGAGGTCTTCTTGGCCCCCAAAGTCCCTCCGGGGTAAATTGGACTTCATCCCCCATCCCGTAGTCTGCCAGGAGGCGCGTTTGCAGAGTGTTGGAGAAAGGGGGGCATCTCCTCCTTTGATGTCTTAGCAATCCCACTGTGTGGGACTTACTGCAGGTAACAAGAGGGGTAGTTGGCCCCCAACGACAACCTTGCGGGCCAACTACCCCTCCTATTACCTCCAGTAAGTCCCACAAGCAGGATTGCTAAGTTCTCATAGCAGGCCATGCCCCCTTTGCCCACCACTCTGCAAACGTGCTCCCTGGCGTGCTCTTCGATGGGGTTTAATGTCCCCTTCGCTGCCGGGGGTCCTTACGGGCCAACTAGCCTACGTCTTACCTCCAGTAAGCCCCACACAGTGGGATTGCTGAGAGGCGGACAAAGGCCAGGCCCCCTTTCCCACCCACTCTGCAAACATACCTCCTGGCGTGTTCTAAGTTGGGGTATTAAGTCCCCTTCATTCCTGAGGGTCCCTGGGGGCCAACTAGCCCACCAGGTACCTCCAGTATGTGCCACAGAGCTGCGTTGCAGAGAGGTGGTCGGAGGCCACGCCCCCTTTCCTCAGGACACAAGAGGACCACTTCGCCCCCCCACCAGTGCGCCAAGAGGAGTGTTTGCAGAGTGGTGTAAAAAGGGGCATGGCCTCGGACCACCTCTCTGCAAAGCAGCTCTGTGGCACATACTGGAGGTACCTGGTGGGCTAGTTGGCCCCCAGGGACCCTCAGGAATGAAGGGGACTTAATACCCCAACTTAGAAGGCGCCAGGGGGTGCGTTTGCAGAGTGCTGCAGGGAGGGGGCGGGGCCTCCGGCGAGATGCCGGATTTTTTTTAATTTTATTTTTTTAGAAGGGGGGCTGTGTGGCCCCTTTCTTTTACAATATTTGGGGCCCTGGGGACCCCATCCCCCAGAGCCTGACCCGTTTTTATAAAAAAAAAAAAAAAAACGGGAAGGGGCTCCGCGTGGCCCCCCTCCCGAGGCCAATTTCGGCCCTGGGGACCCCATCCCCCGGGGCATGGCCACATATTTAATACTTTTTTTTAAGTAGGGGGTTGTGTGCCCCCCTCCTGAGGCCATTATTGGCCCCGGGGACCCCATCCCCTGGGGCTGTGCCTCTATATTTTTATTTTATTTTTTATTTTTTTTAATCAGGGAGGGGGGCCACGTGGCAACCCTCCCGGGTGACTTCTGGCCCCGGGGACCCCATCCCCCCAGGGCCGGCCCTTTGCATTGGGGACCGTAGGGGGAGCCCCAATGCCCCCACGGTCCTGCCGGCTCCCCGCCTCCTGCGGGAGACGGCATTGCTTTTGAGCAAGGGGAGCTGCTGACGTGCAGCTCCCCTTGCTCAAAAGCAACCATCTGCTTTGCTTCGTTGAAGCGAGAGCAGATTTCCCTTTATTTTCTCGGTAGGATTCGCGACCCCAGCACGAATTCTGCCGTTTTAAAAAACAAAAATGCTTTTTTGGCCCTGGGGGTCCTTGTGGGACCCCTGAGCAGGCCTAGGGGGTCGGGGTATTTCTACCCTGCCCCCTTTTCTTCATTTTCATCTTTTTTTCTGATTTCTTGTGACTCGGTTACCGAGTCACAAGATGGCTGCCAACACATTCTGGTTTGAAGTGTTGGCAGCCAATCAGAGTGTAGCTCGTTCGCGAAGCCTCCTCGGTGCTCAGATATCAAAACTTTTATTTTTAAAATTTCTCAGCAACTACTGGATGGATTTACACCATTTAAAAAAAAGTTCGCTTTCTGAACCAAGAGCTAACTTTTTCCAAATCTGGTGTAATTCCGTTCAGCAGTTCGGGCTGTAGCCTGTAATAAAATTTACTATGGAAATTAACATGGGGAAATGCGTTTTGGGACCCCCCTTTTTTCTCAGCCCCCGCTTGACAAATCACCCCGAAACTTTCAAGACAGGAGCTGACCTCAATGAACCGTTTTTTTTGGAAATTTTGCAAGGATTCGTCATACGGCTTAAAGATATTGGCAAAGAAAAAACACTTTTTGAATAGAAACGAGGTCCTAACTATAACTACCTACTGGCGACCGCCAGTAGGTAATATATATATATATATATATATATATTTCCGTATCAGGAGGTATATATATCCAAACCCACAAGTTTGCCTGGAGGAAGGGAGCCCACACAGGAAGGTAAAGTATTGCCGCTTTATTGAGTGGAGATTGCAGTGAATGAACAGCAAACCACCTCACACGATTTAGTCCAGCCCTGACGCGTTTCATGCTTGGGCAGCACTTCTTCAGAGGGTTAAGGACTTGCGAAGAATGAAACAGGCATATTTTCTCCAAGCACACCTTATATATGATTACTTCCCGCCTCAGTGGGCGTGGCCATTCGTTTGGCCCGATGGTCCCTGTAGTGCTGGAATCTTACTACAGTGAGTCGCCGGTTCCATCCTCGGTACCTTCATTAAAATCCCAAGTGGGTCGTGAATCCAGTTCCGCTGCTAAAACACCTCAGTTAATTTCACCACAGGCACATCCTGCTCCTAGCTGCCTCGTCGATTGGCGCTGCAGCACGGACTGCACACTGCAGCTGGGCTCACCTCACGGCTCAGGAAAAAGCCACTAAACATCCAAACTTACGAGTTTGCCTGGATTAAGGAAGCCCACACAGGAAGGTAAAGTATTGCCGCTTTATTGAGTGGAGATTGCAGTGAAGGAACAGCAAACCGCCTCACACGATTCAGTCCAGCCCTGACGCGTTTCGTGCTTGGGCAGCACTTCTTCAGAGGGTTAAGGACTTGCGAAGAATGAAACAGGCATATTTTCTCCAAGCACACCTTATATATGATTACTTCCCGCCTCAGTGGGCGTGGCCATTCGTTTGGCCCGATGGTCCCTGTAGTGCTGGAATCTTACTACAGTGAGTCGCCGGTTCCATCCTGGGTACCTTCATTAAAATCCCAAGTGGGTCGTGAATCCAGTTCCGCTGCTAAAACACCTCAGTTAATTTCACCACAGGCATATCCTGCTCTTAGCTGCCTCGTCGGTTGGCGCTGCAGCACGGACAGCACACTGCATCTGGGCTCACCTCGTGGCTCAGGAAAAAGCCGCTAAACATCCAAACCCACGAATTTACCTGGAGTAAGGGAGCCCAGGCACGAAAGTGCTGCCCAAGCACGAAACGCGTCAGGGCTGGACTAAATCGTGTGAGGCGGTTTGCTGTTCCTTCACTGCAATCTCCACTCAATAAAGGGCAATACAGGAAACCTGCTCTCTATTCCAAAAACCAAAGACGATTGCTTTTCCACACTGGGAGCTGCATCTTAGCAGCTCCCCGTGTGGAAAAGCAATGCCGGTTCCCGAGGGACGCGGGGAGCCGGCGGGACCGTGGGGGGGATTGGGGACCCCCCCACGGTCCCCAACGGAGAGGACCAGCCCCGGGGGATGGGGTCCCTGGGGCTACAAGTGGCCCAGGAGGGGGTCCACGCGGCCCCCCTCCCCATAATTTAATAAAAAAAAATAAACAAAGGCCGGCCCCGGGGGATGGGGTCCCCGGGGCCATAAGTGGCCTGAGGAGGGGGCAATGCAGCCCCCCTCCATAAGTTTAAAAAAAAAATAAGGCCAAGCCCCGGGGGATGGGGTCCCCGGGGCCGATTAAGACCTTGGGAGGGGGGCCACGCGGCCCCCTTCCAAATTTTTTGTTTTTTAAAAAAAATATTAGGAGGCAGGCTCTGGGGGATGGGGTCCCCAGGGCCAATAAATTAGAAAAAGAAGGGGGGCCACACAGCCCCCCTTCTTAAAAAAGAAATAAAATAAAAGACCGGCATCGCGCTGGAGGCCACGCCCCCTCCTTGCAGTACTCTGCAAACGCACCCCCTGGCGCGTTTGCAGATGGGGAACGAATTCCCCTTGAATACTGGGTGTCCCTGGGGGCCAACTAGCCCACCAGGAACCTCCAGTATGCGCCAGGGGGCTGCGTTGCAGAGAGGTGTTCTGAGGCCACGCCCCTTTTTACACCTCTCTGCAACGCAGCTCTGTGGCGCTTAATGGAGGGAGCTAATGGGCTAGTTGCACCCCAGGGACCCTCAGAATTGAAGGGGAGTTAATCCCCCAACTTAAAACGCACCACGGGGCGCGTTTGCACAGTGGTGAAGGGAGGGGGCGGGGCCTGAGGTGACATGTGTGCAAACACGCCCTGTGGCGCGTTTTAAGTTGGGGGATTAAGTCCCCTTGAATCCTGAGGGTCTCTGGGGTCCAACTAGTGCACCAGGTACCTCCAGTAAGCGCCACAGAGCTGCGTTGCAGAGAGGTGTAAAAAGGGGTGTGGCCTCGGACCACCTCTCTGCAACGCAGGCCTGTGGCGCTTAGTGGAAGTACCTGGTGGGCTAGTTGGGCCCCAGGAACCCTCAGGATTCAAGGTGACCTAATACCCCAACTTAAATTGCGCCACAGGGCGCTTTGCACAGTGGTGAAGGGAGGGGCGGGGCCTCAGGTGACATGTGTGCAAACACGCCCTGTGGCGCGTTTTAAGTTGGGGAATTAATTCCCTTCAATACTGAGGGTCCCTGGGGGCCAATTAGCCCACCAGGTACCTTCAGTAAGCACAACAGAGTTGCATTGCAGAGAGGTGAAAAAGGTGCGTGGCCTCGGAACGCCTCTCTGCAACTCAGCTCTGTGGTCCTAACTGTAGGTACCTGGGGGCTAGTTGGGCCCCAGGGACCCTCAGGATTCAAGGGGACGTAATCCCGGAACTTAAAACACGCCACGGGCGCGTTTGCACACATGTCACCTCAGGCCCCCTCCCTTCACCACTGTGCAAATGCGCCCTGTAGCGCATTTTAAGAGGTAGTTTTAATCCCCCTGCCCTATTATGTACTAGGGACTTACAGAGGAGGTCATGCTAATCACAGGGGTACCCCAACGCATAGTGTTCCCTAGTGTATGTAGGTGTTTTCACTGTATTCTAAGTGTCTATTAGCATAGCACTGGCTCTGGTTAGTCAGAGTCAGTTACCACCAGTACCCGTCTGAAAAAGTTGTGGGCACAGGATGATTTTGCAACAAGGCCTCTTTCTGCTCCTCTGTTGGTTCTTTCTGCACATCTTTTGCTTCTTCCTGCACTTTTCTTCGTCTTTGTGGACTTCTGTTGCTTCTTTCTGCATTTCTTTTGCTTCTTTCTGTGCGTTTTTTCTTCTTTCTTCACATGTCCGACCTCTGTAGGTATAGTTAGAAACTAACATTTAAAAAACCTTTGAAATTCACTGAAAAACCATAGGTTTCAGACACGTTATAGTTAGAAATTAGCATTTAAAAACCTTTGAAATTCACTGAAAAAAACCATAGGTTTCAGACATGTTATAGTTAGAAATTAGCATTTAAAAAACCTTTGAAATTCACTGAAAAAACCATAGGTTTTAGGGAAAGTTATAGTTAGTTGGACATTGCACTCGTACAAAACCCGTGAAATTCCCCGTTATAGTTAGTTCAGCTAACTATAACTCGCGCCCGTAATGCACTGCTGATGACGTCACATATTACATCACTCATGACATGGTCAGTGACATCACTGATGACATCACTGATGACATCTCAAATGACATCACTGATGACATCACTGATGACATCATCCAGTGACTGTGTGATTCTGTAAAGTTTAAATATGTTTAATATATATAGGGAAAGGCGTATTGAAGAATTAGTGGGTGTATAAGTGTCTGAATGGATGATTTAGTACGTGCGTGACTGACTCTACAAGTGAGTGATTAAACGTATCTTACTGAATGCATGGGTTAGTGACTAAACTGTGTGAATGTCTGTATCCGTCTGTCTGTTGGTGTGTAAGTGGATGCATGGATTTTCGAATAGCTACATGAGTGTCTATATGGGTTATTGATTGGTTCTCTGAGTATCTGTATGGGTGCCTGAGTGTTTGTGTGGATGAAGTGTGTGTGACTCTGTACATAGATGTGTGAGTGGGTGATTCACTGGGTGCATGATTTCAAGAGTGCATCTGTGATGGACTGCTTGGGTGGGTGAGTGTGTGCATGGGTGTGTTAGTGAGTGAATGTATATCTCAGTGGTACATGTGCGAGTAACTACATATGTAAAAGGCAGTATATATGTGTGTTAGAGTATTTAAATGGCTATAAGTGAGAGTGTGTGATTGTGAGAGTGGCTGTATGGATGCGTGTGTGCTTGTATCAGTTATTGTATAAGAGCGTAAGAATGTGCTAGTATTTGTATGAGTAAGTGAGCTGGTGTGTGTATAACTGTATAGGTGAGTAAATGGGTGTGTAATTAATTTTTGGCATGACTGACTAGGTGTGTGAGTACCTCTATGGATGAGTGGCGGTGTGTGAGTGTTTATATAGGTGTATGAGTTCATATGATAGTCCTGTACTGAGTGACTGTAAGTATGAGTGACTGTACAGGTGAGTGAGTAGATGTGTGTGTGTAGACCTAACAATCAGTGAGTGGGTATGTAGTTATTGGTATTGGAGTGTGTATTGTTTTGACAATGGCAGTCTGTAATTTAGAGTGGGTGTATCAAAAGTTATATTAGGGTGTGAGAAGATGCATGAAATTATCACATGGATGATGTCATCAGTGATGTCATCAGTGATGTCATTTGAGATGTCATCAGTGATGTCATCAGTGATGTCACTGACCATGTCATGAGTGATGTAATATGTGATGTCATCAGCAGTGCATTACGGGGGCGCGAGTTATAGTTAGCTGAACTAACCATAACGGGGGAATTTCACGGGTTTTGTATGAGTGCAATGTCCAACTAACTATAACTTTCCCTAAAACCTATGGTTTTTTCAGTGAATATATATATATATATATATATATATATATATATATTATCTACTGGCGGTCGCCAGTAGATAGTTATAGTTAGGACCTATTATCCATAGGAAATCCGCGACATTCTATTTGCAATAACGTTGGCGCCGGTTGACGAATCTTTGCGAAAGCTTCCAACTTGTTGGGGCGCTCCGTTCCGCTCCTACCCTGAAAGTCTCTGGGTGATACGTCAAGCGGGGGCCGAGAAAAAAGGGGGGTCCCAAAACGCGTTTTCCCCATTCATTTTTCCATAGGAACCTTTAGTCGCAGCTACAGCCCGAACTGCTGAACGGAATTACCCCAAATTTGGCAAAGAGGTAGCCCTTGGTTCAGACTGGTGCCTTTTGCTAAAATGGTGTAAATCCGTTCAGCAGTTCCTGAGAAATTCACAATTAAAATCACATATATATCTATGGGCGCGTCGGATCCGCGTACCCTCTCGATCACGAGCTGCATGCTAATTGGCTGTCAACACTCCAAATCAAGAAGTGTTGGCAGCCATTTTGTCCCTCGGTAGAACCGAGGGACAGAAACAAGTGCGCAAAGCGCAAAAGGGGGCAGGGTAGAAACACCCTGACCCCTAGGTCTGCTCAGGGGGTCCCACAAGGACCCCCTGGGCAGAAAAAGCATTTTATTTTTTTAAATCGGCGGGATGCGCTTAGGTTGCGCGGATCCCGCCGAGAAAAAAAGAAACAAGTGCGCAAAACGCACAAAGGGGGCAGGGTAGAAACCCCTAACCCCCTAGGCCTGCTCAGGGGTCCCACAAGGACCCCTGGGCAAAAAAAGCATTTTAAAAAAAATCGGCAGGATGCGCTCAGGGTGCGCAGATCCTGCAAAAAAAAAAAAATCGATGTAAATTTGCCCCGGGTGGGCCAAGTCCCGGGGCATGCTGAGGGGGTTATTTTATGTATGGGGGCCTCTAAGGCTCCCAAGCCCCGGGGACCGCCACCCCGGGGCTTTATTTGAAAAGTAGCGGGAGGGCTCTGAGCCCTCCCGCAGCCCCGGGGACCACCACCACCCCGGGCTTCTTTATTTATTAAATTAACATGTGTGGGGGGCTCCAGCCCCCACACGCCCCGGGACCACCACCTCCCGGGGCACTAACAAAATTGAAAATGGGGGTCCGTTAAGGACCCCGAGCCCCGGGGACCACCACCTCCCGGGGCTGTGCATTTGGATGGGAGGGGGCCACGTGGCCCCCTCCTGGAGCCTGTGGTGGCCCTGGGGACTGCCACCCCCAGGGCCGGCTCCTGCAGTGTCCCGGGATGCCTACCCCGGGACACTGCTGTTTGCAATGACAGGACGGGAGCCTTGCGGCTCCCGTCCTGTCATTGCAAACTGCTTTGGATATTGGAAGAGAGAGCAGGAAACCTGCTCTCGCTTCCAATATCCAAAGACAATTGCTTTCCACATGGGGAGCAGCATGTTAGCTGCTCCCCATGTGGAAAGCAATGCGGCTCGCGCAGGAGGCGGGGAGCCGGCGGGACTGTGGGGGTTTGGGGACCCCCCACAGTCACCAACCAGAGGCCAGGCCCCGGGGGATGGGGTCCCCGGGGCAAGTAGTGGCCCGGGAGGGGGCCACGCGGCCCCCCTCCCCAGAAATAATTTTTTTAAAAATAAAAAAGGCCTGCCTCGGGGGATGGGGTCCCCGGGGCAAAAGGAGGCCTGAGGAGGGGGCCACGCAGCCCACCTCCTTAAAAATTAATGAAAAAGTGTGGCCATGCCCCGGGGGATGGGGTCCCCGGGGTAGGATTCGGCCAGGGGAGGGGGGCCACGCGGCCCCCTTCCCGTATCATTTTAAAAAAAAGAATAAAAGGCGATAAGGCCCTGGGGGATGGGGTCCCCAGGGCCCAAAAATAGGAAAAAGGAAGGGGGGCCACACAGCCCCCCTTCAGGGAAAAAAAAACAAAACAAAAAAAAAAAAACGATCGGGCCGCAGGCCCCGCCCCTTCCTTCACCACTCTGCAAATGCGCCCCTGGCGCGTTTGCAGATGGGGAAGTAATTCCCCTTCAATACTGGGGTCCCTGGGGCCAACTAGCCCACCAGGAACCTCCAGTATGCGCCAGAGGCTGCGTTGCAGAGAGGTGTAAAGAGGCCACGCCCCTTTTACACCTCTCTGCAACGCAGCTCTGTGGCGCTTTTGGATATACCTGTTGGGCTAGTTGGCCCCCAGGGACCCTCAGGATTCAAGGGGAGTTAATCCCCGACTTAAAACACGCCACGGGGCGTGTTTGCACAGTGGTGAAGGGAGGGGCGGGGCTTCAGGTGACATGTGTGCAAACAGGCCCCGTGGCGTGTTTTAAGATGGGGATTAAGTCCCCTTGAATCCTGAGGGTCCCTGGAGTCCAACTAGCCCACCATGTACTTCCTAAAAGCGCCACAGAGCTGCCTTGCAGAGAGGTGTAAAAAGGGGTGTGGCCTCTGTACACATCTCTGCAACGCAGCCCACTGGCGCATACTGGAGGTTCCTGGTGGGCTAGTTGGCCCCCAGGGACCCTCATGATTAAAGGGGACTTAATCCCCCAACTTAAAACACGCCACGGGCGCGTTTGCACAGATGTCACCTCAGGCCCCGCCCCTCCCTTCACCATTGTGCAAATATTCCGCTAAAATCAGCCGAAATACGAATTCCGATTTACTCACCTGTTATCAGGAGAGACCTCAGTGCTGCATCTTTCAGCCCAGTACTGATCCTGAAAAGTAATTTTAACCGTACTTACCAGTAACTTGAATTTCCTTCAATAGGATATCATTGCCTGCTTTTTGCTGAAAAAGTTTCTAAGTGTCGATTTTTGAAACATACAAATATTCCTCTAAAATCAGCCGAAATACGAATTCCGATTTACTCACCTGTTATCAGGAGAGACCTCAGTGCTGCATCTTTCAGTCCAGTACTGATCCTGAAAAGTAATTTTAACCGTACTTACCAGTAACTTGAATTTCCTTCAATAGGATATCATTGCCTGCTTTTTGCTGAAAAAGTTTCTAAGTGTCGATTTTTGAAACATACAAATATTCCTCTAAAATCAGCCGAAATACGAATTCCGATTTACTCACCTGTTATCAGGAGAGAACCCAGTGCTGCATCTTTTAGCCCAGCACTGACCCTGAAAAGTAATTTTAACCGTACTTACCAGTAACTTGTATTTCCTTCCATAGGAATCCATTGTCTGGTTTTCAGCAGAAAAGTTTCAAAGTGTCGATTTTCACAAACTACAAATATTCCTTAAAAATCGCCTGTATGACTTAAACGCATTCTTTCAACTGTTTACAGGAGATGCACCAGTTCTGGATCCAGGATCCACCACTGAGTGAGAAAAAGTCACGATAACACTACTTACCTGCTAAGTGAATTTCCTCCCATAGGATAACATTGGTGATTCTATGTGAAAAAGTTTCTAAGTGTCAACTTTTAAAATACAATAATATTCCTTAAAAATCACTACTGTAACCAAAACGCTTTTACTCAACTGTTTACAGGAGATGTCCCAGGACTGAATCTAGGATCCAGTCCTGTGGTTAGAAAAGTAATCCATAAAGTAACTAATTGCATTTAGCTAGAAATTCACATTGAGCTCAATGTTGCATTGTGTTTGAAATTGTGTTGCCCATTGCAACATCTGTAACTACTGTACTTAAAAGCCTATTGCCTATTTGCAAAGTATTTAAAGTAAATTAATTCATTCTGAGAAAGTATATTTTGTAATGTAATGTATAATGTAATTACAATGTAATTTAAAAATAAAATATCTAAAAATAAATAGTTTAAAAAAATGTAGTAAATCAGTATGAAAAAAATAAAAATAACAATTAATACATTTAAAAATTGTCATTTACAAAACCTTTGAAATTCACTGAAAAAAACCATAGGTTTCAGACATGTTATAGTTAGGAATTAGCATTTAAAAAACCTTTGAAATTCACTGAAAAAACCATAGGTTTCAGACATGTTATAGTTAGAAATTAGCATTTAAAAAACCTTTGAAATTCACTGAAAAAACCATAGGTTTCAGGCACGTTATAGTTAGAAATTAGCATTTAAAAAACCTTTGAAATTCACTGAAAAAACCATAGGTTTTAGGGACAGTTATAGTTACTTGGACATTGCACTCGTACAAAACCCGTGAAATTCCCCCGTTATAGTTAGTTCAGCTAACTATAACTCGCGCCCCGCAATGCACTGCTGATGACGTCACATATTACATCACTCATGACATGGTCAGTGACATCACTGATGACATCACTGATGACATCTCAAATGACATCACTGATGACATCAACCATGTGATAATTTCATGCATCTTCTCACACCCTAATATAACTTTTGATACACCCACTCTAAATTACAGACTGCCATTCTCAAAAACAAAGACACTCCAACACCAATAACTACATACCCACTCACTGATTCTTAGGTCTACACACACATCCACTCACTCACCCGTACAGTCACTCATACTTACGGTCACTCAGTACAGGACTATCATATGCACTCATACACCTATATAAACACTGACACACTGCCACTCATCCATAGAGGTACTCACACACCTAGTCAGTCATGCAAAAATTTAATCACACACCCATTTACTCACCTATACCGTTATACACACACCAGCTCACTTACTCATACAAATACTTGCACATTCTTACGCTCTTATACAATAACTGATACAAGCACACACGCATCCATACAGCCACTCTCACAATCACACACTCTCACGTATAGCCTTTTAAATACTCTAACACATATATATACTTCCTTTTACATATGTAGTTACTCACACATGTACCACTGAGATATACATTCACTCACTAACACACCCATACACACACTCACCCACCCAAGTAGTCCATCACAGACGCACTCTTCAAATCATGCACCCAGTGAATCACCCACTCACACATCTATGTACAGAGTCGCACACACCCCACCCACACAAACACTCAGGCACCCATACAGATACTCAGACAACCAATCAATAACTCATATAGACACTCATGTAGCTATTCACAAACCCATGCAGCCACTTACACAGCAACAGACAGACGGATACAGACATTCACCCAGTTTAGTCACTAACCCATGCATTCAGTAAGATAAGTTTAATCACTCACTTATACAGTTAGTCACGCACCTACTAAATGATCCATTCAGACACTTATACACCCACTCACTCTTCAATACGCCTTTCCCTATATATATTAAACATATTTAAACTTTACAGAAACACACAGTCACTGGATGATGTCATCAGTGATGTCATCAGTGATGTCATTTGAGATGTCATCAGTGATGTCATCAGTGATGTCACTGACCATGTCATGAGTGATGTAATATGTGACGTCATCAGCAGTGCATTGCGGGGCGCGAGTTATAGTTAGCTGAACTAACTATAACGGGGGAATTTCACGGGTTTTGTACGAGTGCAATGTCCAACTAACTATAACTTTCCCTAAAACCTATGGTTTTTTCAGTGAATATATATATATATATATATATATATATATATATATATATATATTATCTACTGGCGGTCGCCAGTAGATAGTTATAGTTAGGACCTATTATCCATAGGAAATCCGCGACATTCTATTTGCAATAACGTTGGCGCCGGTTGACGAATCTTTGCGAAAGCTTCCAACTTGTTGGGGCGCTCCGGTCCGCTCCTACCCTGAAAGTCTCTGGGTGATACGTCAAGCGGGGGCCAAGAAAAAGGGGGTCCCAAACGCGTTTTCCCCATTCATTTTTCCATAGGAACCTTTAGTCGCAGCTACAGCCCGAACTGCTGAACGGAATTACCCCAAATTTGGCAAAGAGGTAGCCCTTGGTTCAGACTGGTGCCTTTTGCTAAAATGGTGTAAATCCGTTCAGTAGTTCCTGAGAAATTCACAATTAAAATCACATATATATCTATGGGCGCGTCGGATCCGCGTACCCTCTCGATCACGAGCTGCATGCTAATTGGCTGTCAACACTCCAAATCAAGAAGTGTTGGCAGCCATTTTGTCCTCGGTAGAACCGAGGGACAGAAACAAGTGCGCAAAGCGCAAAAGGGGGCAGGGTAGAAACACCCTGACCCCTAGGTCTGCTCAGGGGTCCCACAAGGACCCCTGGGCAGAAAAGCATTTTTTTTTTTTTAAATCGGCGGGATGCGCTTAGGTTGCGCGGATCCCGCCGAGTAAAAAAAAGAAACAAGTGCGCAAAACGCACAAAGGGGGCAGGGTAGAAACCCCCTAACCCCCTAGGCCTGCTCAGGGGGTCCCACAAGGACCCCCTGGGCAAAAAAAAGCATTTAAAAAAAAAAATCGGCAGGATGCGCTCAGGGTGCGCAGATCCTGCAAAAAAAAAAAAAATCGATGTAAATTTGCCCCCGGGTGGGCCAAGTCCCGGGGGCATGCTGGGGGGGTTATTTATGTATGGGGGCCTCTAAGGCCCCCAAGCCCCGGGGACCGCCACCCCCGGGGCTTTATTTGAAAAGTAGCGGGAGGGCTCTGAGCCCTCCCGCAGCCCCGGGACCACCACCACCCCGGGGCTTCTTTATTTATTAAATTAACATGTGTGGGGGCTCCAGCCCCCACACGCCCGGGACCACCACCTCCCCGGGCACTAACAAAATTGAAAATGGGGGTCCGTTAAGGACCCCGAGCCCCGGGGACCACCACCTCCCGGGGCTGTGCATTTGGATGGGAGGGGGCCACGTGGCCCCCTCCTGGAGCCTGTGGTGGCCCTGGGGACCGCCACCCCCAGGGCCGGCTCCTGCAGTGTCCCGGGATGCCTACCCCGGGACACTGCTGTTTGCAATGACAGGACGGAGCCTTGCGGCTCCCGTCCTGTCATTGCAAACTGCTTTGGATATTGGAAGAGAGAGCAGGGAAACCTGCTCTCGCTTCAAATATCCAAAGACAATTGCTTTTCCACATGGGGAGCAGCATGTTAGCTGCTCCCCATGTGGAAAGCAATGCACGGCTCGCGCAGGAGGCGGGGAGCCGGCGGGACTGTGGGGGTTTGGGGACCCCCCACAGTCACCAACCAGAGGCCAGGCCCCGGGGGATGGGGTCCCCGGGGCAAGTAGTGGCCCGGGAGGGGGCCACGCGGCCCCCTCCCCAGAAATAATTTTTTTAAAAATAAAAAAGGCCTGCCTCGGGGGATGGGGTCCCCGGGGCAAAAGGAGGCCTGAGGAGGGGGCCACGCAGCCCACCTCCTTAAAAATTAATGAAAAAGTGTGGCCATGCCCGGGGGATGGGGTCCCCGGGGTAGGATTCGGCCAGGGGAGGGGCCACGCGGCCCCTTCCCGTATCATTTTAAAAAAAAGAATAAAGGCGATAAGGCCCTGGGGGATGGGGTCCCCAGGGCCCAAAAATAGGAAAAAGGAAGGGGGCCACACAGCCCCCTTCAAGGAAAAAAACAAAACAAAAAAAAAACGATCGGGCCGCAGGCCCCGCCCCTTCCTTCACCACTCTGCAAATGCGCCCCTGGCGCGTTTGCAGATGGGGAAGTAATTCCCCTTCAATACTGGGGGTCCCTGGGGCCAACTAGCCCACCAGGAACCTCCAGTATGCGTCAGGGGCTGCGTTGCAGAGAGGTGTAAAGAGGCCACGCCCTTTTACACCTCTCTGCAACGCAGTTCTGTGGCGCTTTTTGGATATACCTGTTGGGCTAGTTGGCCCCCAGGGACCCTCAGGATTCAAGGGGAGTTAATCCCCCGACTTAAAACACGCCACGGGGCGTGTTTGCACAGTGGTGAAGGGAGGGGGCGGGGCTTCAGGTGACATGTGTGCAAACAGGCCCCGTGGCGTGTTTTAAGATGGGGGATTAAGTCCCCTTGAATCCTGAGGGTCCCTGGAGTCCAACTAGCCCACCATGTACTTCCTAAAAGCGCCACAGAGCTGCCTTGCAGAGAGGTGTAAAAAGGGGTGTGGCCTCTGTACACATCTCTGCAACGCAGCCCCTGGCGCATACTGGAGGTTCCTGGTGGGCTAGTTGGCCCTCAGGGACCCTCATGATTAAAGGGGACTTAATCCTCAACTTAAAACACGCCACGGGGCGCGTTTGCACAGATGTCACCTCAGGCCCCGCCCCTCCCTTCACCATTGTGCAAATATTCCGCTAAAATCAGCCGAAATACGAATTCCGATTTACTCACCTGTTATCAGGAGAGACCTCAGTGCTGCATCTTTCAGCCCAGTACTGATCCTGAAAAGTAATTTTAACCGTACTTACCAGTAACTTGAATTTCCTTCAATAGGATATCATTGCCTGCTTTTTGCTGAAAAAGTTTCTAAGTGTCGATTTTTGAAACATACAAATATTCCTCTAAAATCAGCCGAAATACGAATTCCGATTTACTCACCTGTTATCAGGAGAGACCTCAGTGCTGCATCTTTCAGTCCAGTACTGATCCTGAAAAGTAATTTTAACCGTACTTACCAGTAACTTGAATTTCCTTCAATAGGATATCATTGCCTGCTTTTTGCTGAAAAAGTTTCTAAGTGTCGATTTTTGAAACATACAAATATTCCTCTAAAATCAGCCGAAATACGAATTCCGATTTACTCACCTGTTATCAGGAGAGAACCCAGTGCTGCATCTTTTAGCCCAGCACTGACCCTGAAAAGTAATTTTAACCGTACTTACCAGTAACTTGTATTTCCTTCCATAGGAATCCATTGTCTGGTTTTCAGCAGAAAAGTTTCAAAGTGTCGATTTTCACAAACTACAAATATTCCTTAAAAATCGCCTGTATGACTTAAACGCATTCTTTCAACTGTTTACAGGAGATGCACCAGTTCTGGATCCAGGATCCACCACTGAGTGAGAAAAAGTCACGATAACACTACTTACCTGCTAAGTGAATTTCCTCCCATAGGATAACATTGGTGATTCTATGTGAAAAAGTTTCTAAGTGTCAACTTTTAAAATACAATAATATTCCTTAAAAATCACTACTGTAACCAAAACGCTTTTACTCAACTGTTTACAGGAGATGTCCCAGGACTGAATCTAGGATCCAGTCCTGTGGTTAGAAAAGTAATCCATAAAGTAACTAATTGCATTTAGCTAGAAATTCACATTGAGCTCAATGTTGCATTGTGTTTGAAATTGTGTTGCCCATTGCAACATCTGTAACTACTGTACTTAAAAGCCTATTGCCTATTTGCAAAGTATTTAAAGTAAATTAATTCATTCTGAGAAAGTATATTTTGTAATGTAATGTATAATGTAATTACAATGTAATTTAAAAAATAAAATATCTAAAAATAAATAGTTTAAAAAATGTAGTAAATCAGTATGAAAAAAATAAAAATAACAATTAATACATTTAAAAATTGTCATTTACAAAACCTTTGAAATTCACTGAAAAAAACCATAGGTTTCAGACATGTTATAGTTAGGAATTAGCATTTAAAAAACCTTTGAAATTCACTGAAAAAACCATAGGTTTCAGACATGTTATAGTTAGAAATTAGCATTTAAAAAACCTTTGAAATTCACTGAAAAAACCATAGGTTTCAGGCACGTTATAGTTAGAAATTAGCATTTAAAAACCTTTGAAATTCACTGAAAAAACCATAGGTTTTAGGGACAGTTATAGTTACTTGGACATTGCACTCGTACAAAACCCGTGAAATTCCCCCGTTATAGTTAGTTCAGCTAACTATAACTCGCGCCCCGCAATGCACTGCTGATGACGTCACATATTACATCACTCATGACATGGTCAGTGACATCACTGATGACATCACTGATGACATCTCAAATGACATCACTGATGACATCAACCATGTGATAATTTCATGCATCTTCTCACACCCTAATATAACTTTTGATACACCCACTCTAAATTACAGACTGCCATTCTCAAAAACAAAGACACTCCAACACCAATAACTACATACCCACTCACTGATTCTTAGGTCTACACACACATCCACTCACTCACCCGTACAGTCACTCATACTTACGGTCACTCAGTACAGGACTATCATATGCACTCATACACCTATATAAACACTGACACACCGCCACTCATCCATAGAGGTACTCACACACCTAGTCAGTCATGCAAAAATGTAATCACACACCCATTTACTCACCTATACCGTTATACACACACCAGCTCACTTACTCATACAAATACTTGCACATTCTTACGCTCTTATACAATAACTGATACAAGCACACACGCATCCATACAGCCACTCTCACAATCACACACTCTCACGTATAGCCTTTTAAATACTCTAACACATATATATACTTCCTTTTACATATGTAGTTACTCACACATGTACCACTGAGATATACATTCACTCACTAACACACCCATACACACACTCACCCACCCAAGTAGTCCATCACAGACGCACTCTTCAAATCATGCACCCAGTGAATCACCCACTCACACATCTATGTACAGAGTCGCACACACCCCACCCACACAAACACTCAGGCACCCATACAGATACTCAGACAACCAATCAATAACTCATATAGACACTCATGTAGCTATTCACAAACCCATGCAGCCACTTACACAGCAACAGACAGACGGATACAGACATTCACCCAGTTTAGTCACTAACCCATGCATTCAGTAAGATAAGTTTAATCACTCACTTATACAGTTAGTCACGCACCTACTAAATGATCCATTCAGACACTTATACACCCACTCACTCTTCAATACGCCTTTCCCTAAATATATTAAACATATTTAAACTTTACAGAAACACACAGTCACTGGATGATGTCATCAGTGATGTCATCAGTGATGTCATTTGAGATGTCATCAGTGATGTCATCAGTGATGTCACTGACCATGTCATGAGTGATGTAATATGTGACGTCATCAGCAGTGCATTGCGGGGCGCGAGTTATAGTTAGCTGAACTAACTATAACGGGGAATTTCACGGGTTTTGTACGAGTGCAATGTCCAACTAACTATAACTTTCCCTAAAACCTATGGTTTTTTCAGAGAATTTCTAAGGTTTTTTAAATGCTAATTTCTAACTATAACGTGCCTGAAACCTATGGTTTTTTCAGTGAATTTCATATGTATATATATATATTCACTGAAAAAACCACAGGTTTCAGGGACGTTATAGGTAGGCTGAAATTTTACTCAGACAAAACCAGAGAAATTCGGCCGTTATAGGTACCTGAGCTAACTATATCTGACGCCCCTGCAATGCACTGCTGATGATGTCACATATTACATCACTCATGACATGGTCAGTGACATCACTGATGACATCACTGATGACATCTCAAATGACATCACTGGTGACATCATCCACTTAATATCTGTTGCACCTCCTCACATCCTAATATCACCTATCATACACCCACTCTAAAATACAGACTACCTTTTTTGAAACAATAGACACACCAATACCAGTAAGTACATACCCACTCACTAATTCATACGTCTACACACACATGCACTCACTCACCCATACATTCACTCTTACACGCAGTCACTCATCAATACAGCTACTGATATATGCACTCATACACCCATACAGACCCTCACATACCACCATTCACCCATAGGTTTTCTCACACACCTAGTCAGACACCCACAGAATAAATCACACTGAAATTTACTCACCTATACAGTTATAAACACATCACCTCACCTATTCAGACAGATGGTAACACATACTTATTTCTACAATGACTGAAACAAGCACACAGTCACCCACATAGCCACTCTCACACTCACTCACTTACACATATAGTCACTTATATACTCCAACACTCACATATACTGCCTTTCACATATGCAGTTACTTACCTATATATCACTGAGACATCCATATATATATATATTCACTGAAAAAACCATAAGTTTTAGGGACAGTTATAGTTAGTTGGACATTTCACTTGTACAAAACCAGAGAAATTCCCCGTTATAGTTAGTTCAGCTAACCTATGGTTTTTTCAGTGAATTTCAAAGGTTTTTTAAATGCTAATTTCTAACTATAACGTGTCTGAAACCTATTGTTTTTTTGTGAATTTCAAAGGTTTTTTAAATGCTAATTTCTAACTATAACGTGCCTGAAACCTATTGTTTTTTAAGTGAATTTCAAAGGTTTTTAAATGCTAGTTTCTAACTATGCCTACAGAGGTAGGACATGTGAAGAAAGAAGAAAAAACGCAGAGAAAGAAGCAAAAGAAATGCAGAAAGAAGCAACTGAAGTCCACAAAGACGAACAAAAGTGCAGGAAGAAGCAAGACATGTGCAGAAAGAGCCAACAGAGGAGCAGAAAGAGGCCTTGTTGCAAAATCATCCTGTGCCCACAACTTTTTCAGACGGGTACTGGTGGTAACTGACTCTGACTAACCAGAGCCAGTGCTATGCTAAAAGACACTTAGAATACAGTGAAAACACCTACATACACTAGGGAACACTGTGCATTGGGGTACCCCTGTGATTAGCATGACCTCCTCTGTAAGGCCCTAGTACATATTAGGGCAGGGGGATTAAAACTACCTCTAAGTCAGAGGTGCAGAAATATGCTACTTTAACTAGTAGTCACGTTTGCAGAGTGGTGGAGAAAGGGTGCTGGGCGTCCAACCAACGCTCAGGAATTCCGCTGCGTAGGACTTACAGGAGGTACCAGGAGGGATTCTGGGCCCCCAAACTCCCTCAGGACTAAATTGAACTTCATCCCCCATCCCGTAGTTTGCCACGAGGCACGTTTGCAGAGTGGTAGAGAAAGGGGGCCATGGCCTCCGAAGACGTCTTAGGAATCCCACTGTGTGGGACTTACTGGAGGTAACAAGAGGGGTAGTTGGCCCCCAAGGACATCCTTGGGGGCCAACTTCCCAAACTATTACCTCCAGTCAGTCCCACACAGCAGCATACAGTCCCCTTGAATCCTGAGGGTCCCTGGGGTCCAACTAGCCCACCAGGTACCTCCAGTAAGCGCCACAGAGCTGCGTTGCAAAGAGGTGTAAAAAGGGGCGTGGCCTGGACCACCTCTCTGCAACACAGCCCTGTGGTGCTTACTGGAGGTACCTGGTGGGCTAGTTGGCCCCCAGGGACCCCCAGTATTCAAGGGGAATTAATTCCCCATTTTAAAACGCGCCACAGGGCGTGTTTGCAGAGTGTTGCTGGGAGGGGGCGGGGCCTCCGGCACAATCGCGGTCTTTTTCTTTTTTTTTAGAAGGGGGGCTGTGTGGCCCCCCTTCTTTTTCCTTTTTTTGGGCCCTGGGGACTCCATCCCCCAGGGCCTGACCCCTTTTTAAAAAAAAAATCTGAACGGGAAGGGGGCCACGTGGCCCCCCTCCCGTGGCCAATTCCGGCCCCGGGGACCCCATCCCCGGGCCATGGCCGCATATATTTATGTTTTTTAAGGAGGGTGCTGCGTGACCCCCTCCTGAGGCCTCTATTGGCCCCGGGGACCCCATCCCCAGGGGCCTGCCTTTTTTTTTTCTTGGGGGGAGAGGGGAGCCGTGTGGCCCCCCTCTCGGGCCACTTCTAGCCCCGGGGACCCCATCCTCTGGGGCAGGCCCTATCCATTGGGGACCGTGGGGGGTGCCCCAATGCCCTTACGGCCCCTCCGGCTCCCCGCGTCCTGCAGGAACCGGCATTGCTTTTCCACACGGGGAGCTGCTGACATGCAGCTCCCCGTGTGGAAAAGCAATCTGCTTGGCATTTTGGAAGCGAGAGCAGGTTTCCCTGCTCTTGCTTCCAAAATCGAAAGCAAGTTTGCTATGGCAGGGCGGGAGCCGCGAGGCTCCCGCCCTGCCATAGCAAACAGCAGTGTCCCGGGGGTGGGCACCCCGGGACACTGCAGGAGCAGGCCCTGTTGGGTGGTGGTCCCTAGGGCCATCACGGGCTCCAAGAGGGGGTCCGCGCGGCCCCCCTCCCTTCAGTTTCAAAGCCCCGGGGAGGTAGTGGTCCCTGGGGCTCGGGGGTCCGTAACGGACCCCCAAATTTACATACTTAGTGCCCCGGGGAGGTGGCGGGCCCTGGGGTGTGTGGGGGGGCTCGAGCCTCCCACACAGGTTCTTTTAAAAAAAAAAAAAAAAAGCCCCGGGGGGTGGCGGTCCCCGGGGCTGCGGGGGGCCGTGTGCCCCTGCAAATATTCCAGAAAAGCCCCAGGGGGTGGTGGTCCCCGGGGCTTGGGGGGGCCTTGGAGGCCCCCCACACATTTAAAAAGAAGCCCCAGGGGGTGGCGTTCCCCAGGGCTGCAAGAGGGCCGAGTGCCCTCCCGCACATCATTTTAACCAAGCCCCGAGGGGTGGCAGTCCCCGGGGCTGCAGGGGCCCCACGGGCCCCTGCATATATGTTTTGCAAATGCCCCCGGGACCTGGCCCACCCGGGGGCCTCAATTAAATGAAGCGTGGGAGACCGCGCTTCATTTTCTAAAAAATTTCGGAGGGATTCGCGTACGCAGCGCGAATTTTGCCAACATTTTAAAATAAAAAAATGCTTGTTTTGGCCCTGGGGGTCCTTGTGGGACCCCCTGAGCAGGCCTAGGGGGTCAGGGGGTTTCTACCCTGCCCCCTTTTCTTGTTTTTCGCGTTTGTTTCCCTGTTTTCTTGTGACTCGGTTCTACCGAGTCACAAGATGGCTGCCAACACTTCCTGGTTTGGAGTGTTGACAGCCAATTAGAATAAAGCTCGTGGTTGGGAGGGTCCGCGGATCCACCGCGCCTCTAGATATCGAAACCTTTATTTTTTTATTTTCTCAGCAACTACTGAACGGATTTACACCATTTAAAAAAAGGGCTCTTTCTGAACCAAGGGCTACCTTTTTCCCAAATTTGGTGTAATTCCGTTCAGCAGTTCGAGCTGTAGCCGTGTCTAAAGTTTCCTATGGGAAATTGATTTTCCGACCTCTTTTTTTAAATTTCTCACTAACTACTGAACGGATTTACACCATTTAACAACAAGGGCTCTTTCTGAACCAAGGGCTACCTTTTTGCCAAATTTGGTGTAATTCCGTTCAGCAGTTCGAGCTGTAGCCGTGTCTAAATTTTCCTATGGAAAATAACATGCAGAAAACACGTTTTGGGACCCCCCTTTTTTCTCGACCCCCGCTTGGAGAATCACCCCGAAACTTTCAAGACAGGAGCTGACCGGAGCGCCCCACTAGTTTTGAAAATTTCTCAAAGATTCGTCATCCGGCGCCAAAGTTATTGGGAAAAGAAAAAAAGCTTTTCCTATGGAGACTAGGTCCTAACTATAACTATCTACTGGCGACCGCCAGTAGATAATATATATATATATATATTCACTGAAAAAACCATAGGTTTCAGGCATGTTATAGTTAGAAATTAGCATTTAAAAAACCATAGAAATTCACTGAAAAAACCATAGGTTTCAGGAACGTTATAGTTAGTTGGACATTTCACTCGTACAAAACCATAGAAATTCCAGCGTTATAGTTAGTTCAGCTAACTATAACTCGCGCCCCCGCAATGCACTGCTGATGACGTCACATATTACATCATTCATGACATGGTCGGTGACATCACTGATGACATCACTGATAACATCTCAAATGACATCACTGATGACATCACTGATGACATCATCCAGTGACTGTGTGTTTCTGTAAAGTTTAAATTTGTTTTATATATATGCCAAGCTGTATTGAAGAATGAGTGGGTGTATAAGTGTATGTATGGAGGATTTAGTAGGTACGTGACTGACTGTATAAGTGAGTGATTAAATGTGTCTTTCTGAATGCATGGGTTAGTGACTAAACTGTGTGAAAGTCTGTATCAGTCTGTCTGTTGTTGTGTAAGCTGCTGCATGGGTTGGTGAGTAGCAGCATGAGTGTCTATATGGGTTATTGATTGCTTGCCTGAGTATTTGTATGACTGCCTGAGTGTGTGTGTGGGTGGGTGGGAGGTGTGTGACTATGTGCATAGATGTGTGAGTGGTTGATTCACTGGGTGTATGGGTTCAAGACTGCATGTGGAAACAGCTGTATGGGTGGGTGAGTGTGTGTATGGGTGTGTTGGTGAGTGAATGGATGTCTCAGTGGTACATGTGCAAGTAAGTACATATGTAAAAGGTAGTATATGTGAGTGATGGTGTATATAAATAACTATATGTGAGAGTCAGTAATTGTGAGAGTGGCTGCATGGATGAGTGTGTATTTGTATCAGTGATTCTATAAGAGAGTAATTATGTGTTAGTATCTGTATGAATAAGTGAGGTGGTGTCTGTATAACTGTATAGGTGAGTAAATGGAAGTATGATTGATTCTTTGCATGACTGACTAGGTGTGTGAGTAACTCTGGATATGTGGCAGTGTTTGAGTGTCTGTATAGGTGTATGAGTGCATATGATAGTGTTGTATTGATGAGTGACTGCATGTATGAGTGACTGTATGGGTGAATGAGTGAATGTGTGTGTAGACCTAGGAATCAGTCAGTGCGTATTGAGTAACTGGTATTGATGTGTCTATTTTTTCGAAAATGGTAGTCTGTATTTTAGAGTGGGTGTATCAAAGGTTATATTCAGGTGTGAGGAGGTGCATCAGATTTTCACGTGGATGATATCATCAGTGATGTCATCAGTGATGTCAATTGAAATGTCATCAGTGATGTCATCAGTGATGTCACTGACCATGTCATGAATGATGTAATATGTGACGTCATCAGCAGTGCATTGCGGGGGCGCGAGTTATAGTTAGCTGAACTAACTATAACGCCAGAATTTCTATGGTTTTGTACGAGTGAAATGTCCAACTAACTATAACGTTCCTGAAACCTATGGTTTTTTCAGTGAATTTCTATGGTTTTTTAAATGCTAATTTCTAACTATAACATGCCTGAAACCTATGGTTTTTTCAGTGAATTTCTATGGTTTTTTAAATGCTAATTTCTAACTATAACGTGCCTGAAACCTATGGTTTTTTCAGTGAATTTCAACTGTTTTTTAAATGAAAATGTGTAAGTCTAATGTACCTCAATCCTATGTTTTTTTTATTTTCTATATATATATATATACATATATATATATTTTTAAAAAATTGTGAATAATTTTTAGTTAGGAAAACTATATTCATTCTTTTTTTTTTTTAATATTATACAGAAGTCGCGCACTCTTCGCGCATCCTACACGATGGCTGCGCGCATTCCGGTAGCCATTTTGAAAATTCGCGCTGGGGTCGCGACTTCGGCGTAATTTGTATAGTATGAAATATCTTAAAATTAATTATAAATAAAAGTTTTCCTTTAAGTGTTTGTCTAAATTTATTAATAAAAGTATTTTTAAAGTATTATTTTCAATATAATTTCAATGAAAGTAAAGTTACGAAATGCGCAGTGTAGCCGCTTAAAGTGCGCAACATCTCCCCGCGTGTTTTTCAGGGGTCGTGACGTGATCGCGCTGAGATCGCGCCGAAGTCGCGACTTCGGCGTATTTTTAAAGTTGAAAAAATGACTATTGAAAGTTTGAATATGATATTAGACTGAACAGTTTTGCTAATATACTTATTAAAAGTTTATAGAAATTTTTATTTATTGTGTATAATGATATATATGATTTTCGCGGGTGCGCGAAGGGTGCGTGACGAGTGCGCGCACCGTACACGACTTCATGTCAGCAAAAGAAAAAGGAATCTGATTGGTTGAAATCAATTTCATTGTGAAAGTGGGAGGATCCATCCTTCTGATATTTCCCTTACTTTTTGTCCTTGATAGAGATAAGACCTGTTTCTTGCTTCTCCTTATATTGATATACCTTTTTTGTGTGTTTGTTTATTTTTAATACAACTATGGCTTCTAGTTTTGCCGAAGTTGATCCACTTGCAGTAGAGGAGGAAGAACAGATGGTGCAGCAGAAGAAGAAAAGAAAGGAAAGCATCGTTTGATCCATTTTTAGTGTACAAGAGGACCTGCGATGGATGCCGCTTCTGCCTCCCTTACCCTGGAACGGCACGGTACGGTCATACTGCGGTGGGACACACACTCGTTGACCTCTCATGGCACTGCTCCACACTTCGGGGAGGACACTTTCCATTAGCTGTGTTTTCTGATGACGTGTCATGCCGGCCCCGTCCAACAACAGAACTCCTATAGATCCAAACAGACTCTTCCACTCTCTCACCGGAAGGGAAACCAGGCCACGCGGACACTTTCACAATACAACAGCCGGGAATGCACTTTTCGGTAAAAAAAACACATTCCTTCCTCCTAATTTATCAAATAAACGACTCACTGAAGAACAGGGGCCAGCTTTGATCGGTAAACAGCTGTTACAACGACTTTTTTACTTTGCATACCATTACAACGCATGCATTACCACGCATGCGTTGTACATCGTGAAGTCATTACTACACATTTTTTTAGAACGCATGGTCATTTACCACGCATGCCTTTACAACAAATTTCGTTGTAAAGGTATGTATGGTAAATGACCATGCGTTCTAAAAAAATGTAGACGATCCACGTCGTTGTAAGGAAACAGAGGCTGTTCCATTTCCTCACAACGACGTGCACTGCCCCTCAGAGACGACGTGAAGCAGGAACCACGAGGAGAGAGGAACCACAAGGAGTGAGAGGTAAGGGGGATTGGGCATGGGGTAGGGGTTACTTTTCTAGGGTTTAGGGTAGTGCAGTGGTGTTTGGGTAGTGTAGGGGGTCATGCTGGGGGTAGTGTTTTAGGGTTTAGGGTAGTGCAGTAGTGTTTGTGTAATGTAGGGGGTCGTGCTGGGGGTAGGATTTTAGGGTAGTGCAGTGGTGTTTGGGTAGTGTAGGGGGTCGTGCTGGGGGTAGTGTTTTAGGGTTTAGGGTAGTGCAGTAGTGTTTGGGTAGTGTAGGGGGTCATGCTGGGGGTAGATTTAGGGTTTAGGGTAGTACAGTGGTGTTTTGGTAGTGTAGGGGGTCGTGCTGGGGGTAGATGTAGGGTTTAGGGTAGTGCAGTGGTGTTTGTGTAGTGTAGGGGTTGTGCTGGGGGTAGTGTTTTAGGGTTCAGGGTAGTGCAGTGGTGTTTGGGTAGTGTAGGGGGTCATGCTGGGGGTAGTGTTTTAGGGTTTAGGGTAGTGCAGTGTTGTTTGGGTAGTGTAGGGGGTCATGCTGGGGTAGTGTTTTAGGGTTTAGGGTAGTGCAGTGGTGTTTGGGTAGTGTAGGGGGTCGTGCTGGGGGTAGTGTTTTAGGGTTTAAGGTAGTGCAGTCATGTTTGGGTAGTGTAGGGGGTCGTGCTGGGGGTAGATTTAGGGTTTAGGGTAGTGCAGTGGTGTTTGGGTAGTGTAGGGGGTTGGGCTGGGGGTAGTGTTTTAGGGTTTAGGGTAGTGCAGTGGTGTTTGTGTAGTGTAGGGGGTCGTGTTTTAGGGTTTAGGGTAGTGCAGTGGTGTTTGTGTAGTGTAGGGGTAGTGTTTTAGGGTTTAGGGTAGTGCAGTGGGGTTTGTGTAATGTAGGGGGTCGTGCTGAGGGTAGTGTTTTAGGGTTTAGGATAGTGCAGTGGTGTTTGTGTAGTGTAGGGGGTCATGTTTTAGGGTTTAGGGTAGTGCAGTGGTGCTTGGGTAGTGTAGGGGGTCATGCTGGGGGTAGTGTTTTAGGGTTTAGGGTAGTGCAGTGGTGTTTGGGTAGTGTAGGGAGTCGTGATGGGGGTAGATTTAGGGTTTAGGGTAGTGCAGTGGTGGTTGGGTAGTGTAGGGTTCGTGCTGGGGTAGTGTTTTAGGGTTAAGGGTAGTGTAGTGGTGTTTGTGTGGTGTAGGGGTCATGCTGGGGTAGTGTTTTAGGGTTTAGGGTAGTGCAGTGGTGTTTGGGTAGTGTAGGGGTCATGCTGGGGGTAGTGTTTTAGGGTTTAGGGTAGTGCAGTGGTGTTTGGGTAGTGTAGGGGATCATGCTGGGGGTAGTGTTTTAGGGTTTAGGGTAGTGCAGTGGTGTTTGGGTAGTGTAGGGGGTCGTGCTGGGGGTAGTGTTTTAGGGTTTAGGGTAGTGCAGTGGTGTTTGTGTAGTGTAGGGGGTCGTGCTGGGGGTAGTGTTTTAGGGTTTAGGGTAGTGCAGTGGTGTTTGTGTAGTGTAGGGGGTCATTCTGGGGGTAGTGTTTTAGGGTTTAGGGTAGTGCAGTATAGTTTGTGTAGTGTAGGGGATCATGTTTTAGGGTTTAGGGTAGTGCAGTGGTGTTTGGGTATTGTAGGGGGTCGTGCTGGGGGTAGTGTTTTAGGGTTTAGGGTAGTGCAGTGGTGTTTGGGTAGTGTAGGGGGTCGTGCTGGGGTAGATTTAGGGTTTAGGGTAGTGCAGTGGTGTTTGGGTAGTGTCGGGAGTCCTGCTGGGGGTAGTGTTTTAGGGTTTAGGGTAGTGCAGTGGTGTTTGTGTAGTGTAGGGGGTCGTGCTGGGGTAGTGTTTTAGGGTTTAGGGTAGTGCAGTGGTGTTTGTGTAGTGTAGGGGGTCATGCTGGGGGTAGGTTTTTAGGGTTTAGGGTAGTGCAGTAGTGTTTGGGTAGTGTGGTGGGTCGTGCTGGGGGAGGTGTTTTAGGGTTTAGGGTAGTGCAGTGGTGTTTGGGTAGTGTAGGGTGTTGTGCTGGGGGTAGTGTTTTAGGGTTTAGGGTAGTGCAGTGGTGTTTGTGTAGTGTAGGGGGTCGTGCTGGGGGTAGTATTTTAGGGTTTAAGGTAGTGCAGTGGTGTTTGGGTAGTGTAGGGGTTGTGCTGGGGATAGTGTTTTAGGGTTTAGGGTAGTGCAGTGGTGTTTGGGTAGTGTAGGGGGTCGTGCTGGGGTAGATTTAGGGTTTAGGGTAGTGCAGTGGTGTTTGGGTAGTGTAGGGAGTCGTGCTGGGGGTAGTGTTTTAGGGTTTAGTGTAGTGCAGTGGTGTTTGGGTAGTGTAGGGGTCGGGCTGGGGGTAGTGTTTTAGGTTAGTGCAGTGGTGTTTGGGTAGTGTAGGGGGTCGTGCTGAGGGTAGTGTTTTAGGGTTTAGGGTAGTGCAGTAGTGTTTGGGTAGTGTAGGGGTAGTGCTGGAGGTAGTGTTTTTTAGGGTTTAGGGTAGTGCAGTGGTGTTTGGGTAGTGTAGGGGGTAGTGCTGGGGGTAGTGTTTTAGGGTTTAGGGTAGTGCAGTGGTGTTTGTGTAGGGTAGGGGATCATGCTGGGGGTAGTGTTTTAGGGTTTAGGGTAGTGCAGTGGTGTTTGGGTAGTGTAGGGGGTCGTGCTGGGAGTAGATTTAGGGTTTAGGGTAGTGCAGTGGTATTTGGGTAGCGTAGGGAGTCGTGCTGGGGGTAGTGTTTTAGGGTTTAGGGTAGCGCAGTGGTGTTTGGGTAGTGTAGGGGGTCGTGTTGGGGGTAGTGTTTTAGGGTTTAGGGTAGTGCAGTGGTGTTTGGGCAGTGTAGGGGGTTGTGCTAGGGGTAGTGTTTTAGGGTTTAGGGTAGTGCAGTGGTGTATGGGTAGTGTAGGGGGTAGAGCTGGGGGTAGTGTTTTAGGGGTTAGGGTAGTGCAGTGGTGTTTGTGTAGTGTAGGGGGTAGTGCTGGGGGTAGTGTTTTAGGGTTTAGGGTAGTGCAGTGGTGTTTGTGTAGTGTAGGGGGTCAGGATGGGTGTAGTGTTTCAGGGTTTAGGGTAGTGCACTGGTGTTTGGGTAGTGTAGGGGGTCATGCTGGGGGTAGATTTAGAGTTTAGGGTAGTGCAATGTTGTTTGTGTAGTGTAGGGGGTCGTGCTGGGGGTAGTGTTTTAGGGTTTAGGGTAGTGCAGTGATGTTTGTGTAGTGTAGGTGGTCGTGCTGGGGGTACCTTTTTAGGGTTTAGGGTAGTGCAGTGGTGTTTTGGTAGTATAGGGGGTCATGCTGAGGGTAGTGTTTTAGGATTTAGGGTAGTGCAGTGGTGTTTGTGTAGTGTAGGGGGTCATGCTGGGGATAGATTTAGGATTTAGGGTAGTGCAGTGATGTTTGGGTAGTGTAGGGGGTCATGCTGGGGGTAGTGTTTTTGGGTTTAGGGTAGTGCAGTGGTGTTTGGGTAGTGTAGGGGGTCATGCTGAGGGTAGTGTTTTAGGGTTTAGTGTAGTGCAGTGGTGTTTTGGTAGTGTAGGGGGTCGTGCTGGGGGTAGTGTTTTAGGCTTTAGGGTAGTGCAGTGGTGTTTGGGTAGTGTAGGAGGTGGTGCTGGGGTAGTGTTTTAGGGTTTATGGTAGTGCAGTGGTGTTTGGGTAGTGTGGGGGGTCGTGCTAGGGTAGTGTTTTAGGATTTAGGGTAGTGCAGTGGTGTTTGTGTAGTGAGCAGCGCATGTGCTGCGTCACTAGCCGAGACCTAAAAAGCATTGCACCAAGATGGCTGCTAACACTTCCTGGATTGAAGTGTTGGCAGCCAATTAGAGCCAAGCTTGTGCTTGTGTAGTTAGGTCCCGCCCAGATATATAAAGATTTTTTCCTTTAATATCTCAAAAACTACTGAACGGATTTACACCATTTAAAACAAGGACGCTTTCTGTACCAAGCACTTCCTTTTGCCAAATTTGGTGCAATTCCGTTCAGCAGTTTGAGCTGTAGCCGTGTCTAAAGTTTCCTATGGGAAATTGATGTTCCGACCTCTATTTTTTAATTTCTCAGGAACTACTGAACGGATTAACACCATTTAACAAAAAGGACTCTTTCAGAACCAAGGGCTACCTTTTAGCAAAATGTGGTGTAATTCCGTTCAGCAGTTCGGGCTGTAGCCGTGTCTAAAGTTTCCTATGGAAAATAACATGGAGAAAACACGTTTTGGGACCCCCCTTTTATCTGTGCCCCCGCTTGGCTAATCACCCCGAAACTTTCAAGACAGGAGCTGACCGGAGCGCCCCACTAGTTTTGAAAATTTCGCGATGATTCGTCAAACGACGCCAAAGTTATTGGGAAAACAAAAAATGCTTTTCCTATGGAAAATAGGTCCTAACTATAACTACCTACTGGCGACCGCCAGTAGGTAATATATATATATATATATAACATTCTTAAACATTTTAGAAATACTCAGTCACTGGATGATGTCATCAGTGATTTCATCAGTGATGTCATTTGAGATGTCATCAGTGATGTCATCAGTGATGTCACTGACCGTGTCATGAGTGATGTAATATGTGACATCATCAGCAGTGCATTGCGGTGGAGCGGGCTATAGTTAGCTCATCGAGTCCAATCAGTAAATCATTCGTAGGGTCAAAATCCAATCCCTTAATGAGATTAAGTACTTCTCATAGAGTCATTGTTTACAAATATTCCCCAACAAGAGACCTTGAGGGTTGTAGAGAATATACTATTTGCAGAGGAATGGGAATATCAGACTCCCAGAACTTTCATTCTATGCCTTTTGGAAATAGCCCTGACAAAAAACTTCTTCAAATATAATGACAAGTTTTATTTACAAGTCCATGGAACTTCCATGGGGAGCTCCTGTGCGCCTAGCTTGGCCTGCTTGTACGTGTCACACTTTGAGGAAGAGAACATCTACTCCCAAACAAACCCTTTTTTAGATCAGATTAGGGTATGGCGTCGTTATATAGACAATGTCTTCATTGTCTGGAGAGGCAATAGAACATCAGCAGAAGCCTTTCTCGTGTGGTTGAATGAAAAAAAACATTTCTTTACTTTACAGGAACAGTGACTAATGAATCTCTGGCTTCTCTAGACTTGAACATCAGGGCAGAAGATATGGGTCTCGCAAGTAGTGTTTTTCATAAACCTACTGATAGAAACAACCTATTATCTTTTAAAAGCTTTCACCCTCCATCCCTAAGGGAGAATCTCCCTTACGGGCAGTTCCTGTGTTTACACATGAACTGCTCTTCATTGACTGATTACAAGAAAGAGGCGGCTGTATTGAGTGAGAAGCTTCGGGAAAGAGATTATCCTGATCAAGTGATCCAGAGAGCTCAAAAACGTGCTAAGAACATCAACAGAGAGTCTCTTCTTGAAACACATGAAAAGGAACAGATAGACAGAAGCATCTGTGTTACCACATACAACACCGCATCAAATAAGATGAAAAAGATAGTGCAAAGGAATTGGCGCATTCTAAATTCCAGTGAGCTGAACCAACCACCCCCCTTTTCTCTTTCAAAAAAAGTGGGAGCATAAAAGACACGATTGAGCACATAAGGCACCTACCACCGGTCATGGGCCACTATGCCTGTGGCTCTTGCAAAGCATGTCCTTTGTCTCTTAATGGTAAAAGCATTGACACTGGCTTATGGCAACCGTGGGAGCAAAGAAAACATACTACTTTCAATTCAGATAATGTCATCTACCTGTTGAAATGCCCGTGTAATATGCAATATGTGGGTATGACTACCCGCCGCATTAAGAGACACGCATATTAGAGTATATGAGTACCATAAGGTGTGGCAAAACGAATACAAAACTCACTACACATTTCAAAGAGATGGGGCAGACTGAGAAAGACTTGTCCTGGACTGTGATTGATAGACCATTCATTCCACCCAATGTAAATGACATCTCTAATTTCCTTTTGATTAGAGAACAATGGTGGGTGGACAGACTAAAGAGCAGTGTGGGGGGCCTTAATGATTACATTCCGTGGTTTCAACTATACGGGGTTATGAACCATTGAAAGGAAATGGCCACAAAAAATATGATGTGATAAAAAAATATGGGGAAGATATTATCTTTTGCCTACGAAAACGAACCTGATTTTTTAGGGATCACGAGGATAACTTTTTAATTGTGAAGACCTGTCTCTGCACTGCGGCTCATGATAGTTAAATATCAGATATGAATATGTTGAAGCACTTTTTTTGGATTATTTTTGGCATCAAAAGGACTGAATAAGACACACTGAGGCAATCCAATATGGCCGCTAGGGAGAGGATAGATCATGTGAGAGGACTAACGTTGTAGTTCTCGCCCTCCTGTAAGGATATTACGGTCTTTTTTTCTTATCAGACTAATACCTGCTAACACTTGAGAAAGGAATCACTGTGTCGCTGTTTTCTTTTTCTTTCTCTCCCCCTGTTTTATATAAAATAAAACACATACAGACACTTACAATGGCAGTGTAAGACGGAATAAGTCATATCGGGAACCCGATATGGCCGCTGGAGAGAATTCACATTATGTGAGAAGTTTAGCGGTGCAGCTCTTGCTATCCCGAAGGTGCACGCTGGTCCTCCCACATGACAGACACTAACAGCGTCTTATACACGAGAGAATCTCAATGCCGGCATCGTCGATGGATCTACACTGGGAACAAGGACGAACACTGATCTTTGGAGTAGTAAGCGGGATCTTATTTAACTATGCGTAATGAACATAAGGGGCTGTGGAAATAGTTGGGGAACCGTAACATTGTAACTGTTTGACGGGGTTCCCTCGGTGCTACCTGCACAATGATTGTAACAACAACGGGTGGAAATTGGGATCTAGCCGCCATCGGGCAGATGGACTAGGCTGTATCCTTGAAACAAACTGCTCTTTGAAGAGCTCACGGTTCCCTTGTACACTTGTGTGTATTTCAACAGTGTGTGACGACAAGATCACAGTTCCCTGACGGTCCCGGGTTCAGAGAAATGCTTTGAAACTCGGGTAAGAGAAGCCTTTTGATTTGCATGTATGTCATTGTGTAAGAGCACCAAGGGAGGGTCTGGGGCACATGGCTGATACTTAAGTTGCATAAAAAATGGATTATGGCTGAAAACGTGTTGACTTTTGGTCACACTATTATCTTTTTAACTCCACGGTTGTGTGTGAGTGCCAATATTGTAAGAGCACGTGGTGCTGACCACCTTTTAATATCAAAATGAACACTTTTAAAGTAGTAGAGATGACTAATGAGCAGGGGGCCAAAACTGAGGGGCAAGGGGGAAGTAAGTTTATTGAACATAGCACTGGAATAGTTTTCTGTTTTATTTTTCTTTACAGAAAATGTTACCTCTATGGAATGCCTAGAAGGTGAATTGGAGAATCTCCTTTTTTTTGTCCTTAACACCCTATCAGGGGTGAAGACTACAATAATAAAGGGATCTACACCCTGACAAAGGCCGTATTGACCCATGGGGACATTAGAAACAGGCCGAAACATGTTGGTTTTTGCAGCAGGGATATAGGGACATTTACCTTCCCTATGTATCCCAATGTTGATTTTTAACCCTGCCAAGGGGAACCAGGAATAAAGGTAACTGTTGGTATCTCCTTAGACAGTTTTATTCTCACTTGTCTGCACTTTAAGATCCCTTCTTGAGGGAACAATTTTCCTTTATATTTATCTTCTCACTTCCCGTTTACTTTTCTGCCTCACCACTTTACTTCTCCTAAAAAATATCTTGCGCTCCGTCCAAGGTGTTGGTCTGCACCTGGACGTTTGATGCGGCCCTATGATGAAGCATGACACTGCATAGTGTGTGTGGGCAGTATTAAGAAAATAAAAAAAAAATCCCCCCGGTTTGGGCTCTTGTTGCACTAATCAGGCATTAATTATATAGGGGGCTCGATCAGACCCTCCAAACCAGCTCATAGTCTTTTAATGTATTTTTAGTCAGTCTTTCTCTCTGAAGTGAGTTACAGATCTTGGAAGGGGGTGAGAGAAGGCTTATTCCCTTGTCTCTTCTTTGTGATTTTGTAGTAAGACCTTTTTCTCAGACGCAGAACAAGCTCCCTCCTGAAAAGGAGGGATGCCCAGTCTTTCCTAAAAAGGATTGGAATAAAAATCAGTGGCAGCAACAACAGAAGAATGGCCCTCGTGCAGGTTTGCCTCCACCTGACGCTTCTGTACGTAGATATGATTTGCGCGACTGCTCTAAAATGAAGACACCTGAGAGGTTCCAGGTTCCTGATCCTCATTCTCCTCGTTCCTTTCAGGAATCGCGGGATCAACAATTCGGCGGAGGAGGGCGTCAGGATCACAGGGAAGGCGAGTCTACGCAAGCCAGACATGACCCGCAGCGCCAGTTCGATGTAAAAGTCAAGCAGGGGGACCCACCTCAATATTGTGCCACATTTCAGAAGAAGAAAGTTGCCACTTTGAATGCAAAGTATGCCTCAGACAGAGAGAACCCTGCTCCTCGACAGGAGTGTGGCAGTAACCCTCCTGGACAGCGCAGCAAAGGTTACCATAGTGCAGCAGAAACTCCACCAGCGTCTGGATGCGAAAGCAACTGACACTTTTATTACAGTGGAGACAGCTGATAATTGAGTTGCTCCTCCAGACAGACTTTATGAGGTGATTCTCAAAATTGAAGGTGATATTAAAAGCCCAGTTAAAGCAGTGTTTTGGGAAAACCTCACTTCTTCGTATGATATTTTATTGGCTGAGGTTGATTGGCCTCCCCTTTTGTCCTAGTTTCCTCCAAAGGGGAAGATGTTATTTTATCCAGTTTTTCACAATATGTCCCTGTTGATGACAAATTGACTTACGCCTCCAAGTGGGCTTTAGCCTTAGCCTCTGCATTATATCGCAATCAGGCAGGTTGGGACGAGAGTTCTCCAGTTCATGTGATTCCTTTGCGTTCTACCCCTCAGCCCCAACCACAATATCCAATCAAACGAGACACTAAGGTGTCCGTGAGCAAATCTTGACCCAATTGAAATATCAGGGTGTGATTGAACCCTGTGTTTCATCGATGAATAATCCTCTGTTTCCGATATTGAAATCATACGGTTCATATCGTCAAGTTTTACAGACATTTAAACAGTCATGTTTGAACCTTTGCGGTTCAGAACACACAAAGCTCTACGTTAGTGAATAACATTGTTTGTAAAAAATACAAAACCACTTTGGATATTTCCAACGGCTTCTTCAGCCACTCTTTGGCTCCTCAGAGCCGTGATTTGACTGCATTCAGTGGGTTGGGCAATCAGCGCCGATATGCAAGATTGCCTATGGGATATAAGAATAGCCCTGGTGTGTTTGCGGCATGCATAGTCTCCCTTTTGCATGAGATCGACCCTGATGCCTTCTCGTATGTTGATGACATATACTTGACGGATGATGAATTACAGCCGCATCTTTTGCTTGTGGAGTGCATTATCACACATTTTGCAAACTTTGGTTACAAATTAAATTTTGCTAAGTCCCACATTGCCTTCTTGGCAGTTCTTTTTCTTGGTTACAAACTCAACAATGAAGGTAGGGGGTTGGCCCCCATTTTCTGGAGAAATGTGCTCAATTGCAACCTCCATCTACACTTAAAAAATTGCAATCTTTGCTGGGTTTTTTAATTTTGGGAGGACATACATTCCTGATTATGCCCAGTGTATCAAACCTCTTTACTCATTAATACAACCTTGTTTTTCGGCTTCCTGTTGGCTTCCAGAACATACCGCAATTCTTCAGTCTCTGCAGTCTGATCTGCTTGCGACCAACTTCTTGTTAACACGTGACAATTCTACAAATGTGGTCATAAGGATTGTACCTGGCGCGTTAGGTTTCACATACTTGACGTTCAATGAGGGGGACACGGTCCCCATAGCTTATAAATCACATTTGTATACTCCTGCTGAGATGTGTTTCTCTTCTACAGAAAAAATTTGACAACTGCCCAGATGGCGATTCTTAAGGAACGCTCTTTGGCTCAGGGTAAACGCATTTTCATGGTTTCGCCAGTACCTGCTTTAGAAGCAGTTACAAAGGCTAGTGTCTAGAATTCTAAAGCCTTGCATCCATGTTGGATACAATGGGGTAGTTCTTTGACATTGGCTGATGTCAACTTTATCTTTGATCCTTTATTATAAACGCAGGAGTTTTTACAATATGAACATGTTCATCCTCCTCCTTTCTCATTACTCCCACTTGATCAGTACAAAAGCATTATTTACACTGATGGATCTGCACAGCCAGCCATTGGTTCTAAACATGCTTATTCAGCTGCCTGCGCAATTGTGGCAGGTACGATTGTTGATGGGAATTTTAAATATTCCTTGGTGCACACACAGTCTCTTGGTGATTGCACAACTCAATTGGCAGAGCTACATGCTTTGGTTTTAGCTCTTGAATTTGCTGACCCCGAGGTTCCAACTCTTGTAGTGTGCGATTCGTTTTACTGTGTACAATCCTTGAATGACAACTTGTTCTTCTGGACACAAAATGATTTCGTGATTCTAAAGGTAGCGCAATTAAGCATAAAACGCTTTGGGTTAAAGTGGCCGCTTCTAAGGAGAGCTTGCCACTCACACATTTTATCCATACCTTGGGCCATCAACGTGTGGGAGCACATGCTGTTGGTAATTGGATGGCTGATGAGGCAGCCAAATCTGCAGTAGCCACTTGTTCAGTAGCAGCAGTCACTAGGTCTATGTCTAAAATTGATGGTGACATTCTGGCGGATATCGCTGCGACAAATGAGAAAACTGAGTTGCCCCAAGGTTTTCCTTCACGTTACACATACCACTTGTCATCCAATCAAGTACCATTTGCAACTATTCCGTCCGTTGGGGATCGGCTGATTCCCAACGCGGACTGCAGACTTTCTTTGATCATTGTCGCTCATGAAGGCGTGGCTTCTGAGTATGCCGGAGTAACTGTGAAAATGTCACTTTTACAGCAACGTTTCTGGTGGCGTGGTTTATATAAACAGGCACGTAAATATGTTCTTTCTTGTGACATTTGTCAACAAATTAAGCCTTCTACTGTTGCACGTCCACCCCACAATCAACTTTACATGTCTAATCATCCATTTGGCTGCATTTATCTTGATCACTGCGGTCCTTTGACATCTGACACTGCTTTTAAACACATTTTGGTTGCAGTGGATTTGTGCATTCGATTCCTTTGGGTTTGGTGCAACATAGTGCTGACGCTCGAACTGTCATAAAAGATTTGCGTGTCTTTGTCGGGACATTTGCCTGTGGCACCTTCCATTCTGACCAAGGTCCTGCGATTGCCTCTAAGGCTTACTGGGATGCGATGAAGCCTCTGGGGGTGCTGGGGCAATTTTCGTCTCCATATCGGCCTGAGGACAATTCTGTTGTGGAACGGATGAACCGTGACTTAAAGCAATCTTTGACAGCAAGAATCTTAGGTACTGGCAGGGGTTGGCTGACTCATCTCTATGGAGTCCAACGCGCACTAAATAATCTCCATAGAAGATCTCTGGGAGGGCGGACCCCATACGAAATGCTCTTTGGGATTAAAATGTTTGTGCCAGACCTTGATGGTCTAGACGTTGTGGTGGCTGCTGCAACCTTTGACATAGATAATCATTGTGCTATGTTACAGGATCTACAAAAAGCTTGTGATTCACAAGCAAAAGCCCAATTGCCCTCTTTCGCAGATCCAGCGGTGCTGATTCCTGTTTCTGGCTGGCTTCCTAAAGTTGGAGACGTGGTCCGAGAAAAAGTGGAGAACAAAAAAGAATTTGGTTTATCATACCGTGCACTGGTCAGAGTCCTTGGTTTGAAAGCCACCTGCACTGTGATCCTGTCTCCTTTACTTGGTCGTAAGGAGAATCGTTACATTTCTATCAAACATGTCAAGCTACACCATATGGCCGATACTGAATAGTATGTCTCCAAGCATTCCACGCCGAGATCTTTCATTAAATCCGATGGCTTCTGCTTCTTTGACTTCTCCCCAACACATGGAGGGGGATATGGAAACTTCACTTGATTTATTGCCTGTTTTACCTTCTACATCCACAACTGCCGATATTGAGTATGCTTCTCCTCCAGTCAAGGTCATAATTGACATTCTTGAGAGTACCATACCTGAAACATCAAATGCAGAACAACCCCCATTGTTTCAGCTGGGGTCCAGTGGTTATTATATGGACCGTACTAGCTTTTCATCTGACACATCTTCCTCATCTTCATCTGTGGCAGAGCCCCCTACACGTACCAGTCTTTTCATCTTCTGGTTGAAAAAGACTTATTTGGTCCTGCCTTGGACATAGATCTGGATGGTGATTACGATGATATTCCTTTTCATGTGGATTAGGTTTGTGACTGTGTTTTTCCTTTTGATTAATGGCCATTATTTACCTGAACGCTCTGCTGTGAACTTTGTTGACGGAGTTCTGGCCCCTCATACGTTGTCCCATATATTGAAAAGAGACCAAGCCCTTGTCAATATATCAGCGTTCCCTGTTGTTGATGGCATTGTCTGGGATAAAGTATCATACAATATACATGGCCTGACCGAAATTTTGAGCATTCCATACGTTTTCCCCGTTTCCCTAGGAGATGTGGTTTTGCCCGACATACATTCTGATGACTGGGATGTTCATGCCGTTCATTCATTGTTCTCTGATTGAAAATATTAAGCTGCTTTTGACACTGAAGATTTGTATTTCAATCAATCAATTCTTTATTCGATCCGTTGAAAGAAATTACAGATCATAAAAGCACAAGAATATAGAAATATATATATATAAAAACCACAAGACAAAATGGAATCAGCACACATCAATTATATCTTATTTAAAGTTCATTGAAACATCAACTATCCGTGATGATTTCAAAAAAGCAGGTCCAGATTTTTCTTATGGTCGAAAAGTTTTTTCTTTATATATAAATGTGTCCTGTTGTTAAAATCCAATATTCAAGAATTTCATTTAGCCAACGCGTTTCGTCTCAAAAGAGACTTCTTCAGGGCTAAAAAGAAACATACATGCACACCATTTAAAAACTGTACATATATACATATAAACAGTCAGATGTAGCACTATCTGTTGTTTTGATCAGAACTAAGATGTTATCGAGTTAGCTGATCTGAATATTACAATATTATTATGATACATAATCATAACAAAAAAATTAAAAATAACAAATTATTCAACATTATATTCAAGCCTTATATGGCTGGATAACTCATCTAGGAGGAAGGTAAAAGTGCTCAATATATACCATTCTATTCACAATTTCAAAAGGAGACATTCCATACATTAATAAGTACAGTTTGTTATCTTATACTTGTTACAGAAAATTTATCATAATGATTCTAAAATCATTTATAATGCATAAATATCACATATAGAACATACCCCAGAATTGTACACACGTTGTTTGTTCGTATTCCATTGGTAAAGAAAAACTCTAAGACACAAATAAATATAGTGCCAAAATAATCATCTGCAGAGAGAAAAATGGTATAAGACATACCACTCAATTTTTATATACATAGGTTTCAGAAGTGTGATGCTTGTTATATCTGTCCCAACATAATACTGAGTCACTCATGTAAAACGAAAAACCACATTCTAACAATGTCGTATTTCAGCGTTGATATATAGAGTGCATAAATAACAAGAAAGCACTTATGTATAAAGAATGACCCATTCTAACAATGTCGTTTTGCCACGTTAGTCTGAAAAATACATGAATTATAAGAGAGTCTGATAAGCTCTCACACCTGAAAAGACAATGAGCAAAATCGGCGATTTGTTACAAGATGTATTATAACACCGCTGTTATATTTTGTCCTAGCCATGCCTATATTTCTATAACTATTTTCAAGACGCTCTGTCGCCATTACAGACAATCAGTACTCTCCAAGAAATTTAATTATCTAAATTAACACAAAGTTTCATACATGAAAAGAATACATAGGCCCATTGTGCCAATAGGCAAAATAGACGATACTTAAGATGTTACTTCCTTTCTTGACGAGTACGGTTCTAAGTTAGAAGGGCTGTAATATGCCGCATGATATTAAATGTAGAAAGACCAAACTTTATTGTCCAACATTTTAAATGTGGACAAACATACCGGAGAAACAGATAGGCGCTCAACAGTATATAAAAGCGCCATTACTGACTAGCAATATTTAACCTGAATGCAAGCCAATTTAGTAGGAATAGTCAAAGAAGTATAGACGGAATTGCTACTATTTCAAAACAAAACATTCTTTATACTAACCAAACAAAAAACATATTTTAAAAACATGTATAATTATAAAGATTAAGCATAGGCTTCACACTAAAATTATACCTTAATATGATGAAGGTAATGCGCACGGTAGCTGCAATGCAGAGAAACAGAGTTCAGTTGAATGATATTGAAATTAGATAAGTCAAAAGGAGAGAATCATTATTGGAGTCTCAATTCGATCAAACATACCATTGATAGGCAGGGTGGCCAACAGCTAAAGTCCCGGTGTCCGTGCGTAAAGCTTGTAAACCGAGCACTAAGTTGCCACCCATTTTTATACTGTGACAATGTAAGTTGTCACACCTGTGTTGTTTAAAACTAAAGACGGACATGCTCCATGAAAGTTATCCGCCATATTGTCAAAGTGTAATGAGAATAACAAGCTTGAGCCGCGATGGCCATGCTGGTAAAGGACAATATATTCAAAGACGGACTATCTCTGCAACGATTTTCACCATATTATACGAATTGCCTTAGAATAGCGAATGAAAGTCGTGGTGGCCATGTTGATAAAGGGCGATGTATTCAAAAACGGACTACCTCCGTAAATATATTCAAGAACGGACTATATGCGCAACGTTTTCTTCCCCATTATTCGGCTTTTCTACGACTAGCGAACGATAATCATAGTGGCCATGTTAGTAAAGGCCGATATATTCAAAAACAGACTACCTCCTCACCGATTTTCTACCATATTATTCGGCTTACCTGCAAATATCGACTGATAGTCTTGGCAGCCATATTATTGCTGAGTAAAATTCATGAAAAAAGTATTTGTATATTAACGCAGTATGTATTATTCACGACTGAATGCCGACTTACCCCGCAAAAGTTATTCGCTCAAAACTCAAGGGAATCCGTTAACTAAACAAACAAATCTATTGTCTTGTTAAAATACATACCATTAATGAATATTATGAATTATAACAACATCAAAAAAGGATGCGTTATTATATCATCAATAAGTGTGAAAACGGTTGCTAAGTGTCACAAAACATTAAATGTTAATCCGCTTGTAATCACAATGGCCTTAGAAATTAGAGGTCAAGTATGGCTCCTATGTCATTGAGTTGCACATTACCATGCCTCTCTAGGCTGTATTTGAACATTCTTTCTGCATTGAAATCATGTATATCATCCTACAAAGTCAGGATGCTGACAGACGATGTATTTGTGGTTCAATCACCCTAAATAAAGGAAGATTGTGTATGCTTTCTATAATGCTAAATTGCATAGTTCTGTGCTTTTCCCATATTATATATTCAAGCATACATTATGCAATTAGTTTGTATATATCAACCTTTAGCTACACTTATTGCATGTAAAGGTCAAAAATTATAATATATACACAGTCTTCAAAATAATGTGTCCACTCGTCCAAATACACACATCTCTCTGTCTACTAAAAAACACTGATAACATAATAATTAATAAGACAATAAAAAGTCTAATGAAAAATTCTTTCTCTGACTGTAAAGGTCTCCATAAATTGGTTAAGGAAAATTGTTAATACATTTTCCCTGTGCACCATAAACCCTATTGTTGTCTGAACACATAAACAGTCCAAGATTTCATCTACACAGTTAATTCAAAAGCAGGGAAAACATAAATACATTTTTTTTACAATTACAAAAAATAATGAAATTCATTATTATAATTAAGTCCAAACTTGACACTGCGAAGACGGCAGATCCACTTCGCCTCAAGTTGTCTTAAAATTAACTCTCTATTTCCACCTCTCTCATTCACGGCAACATGATCAATGGCATGAAATTCAATGATCTTATTTTCTGGGTGTTCATTGTAAATATGATTCGCAATCGGATATTTGAGGTCACCATTTTTTATAGCCCTTACATGTTCCTGAATGCGTATTTTTAGGCTACGTATACTGCTACCAATGTCTGTCTTGCCACAGGAGCATATGATTACATATATGGTGAAGGTCGTATTGCAATTAATGAAATGGCCAATAATATATTCTTTGGAGCTGTTGTAAGTGAACTTGGTGATCCTATTCTTTCCAAGTTTACACACACAACAGCAACCACATGTATAGAAACCTTTCGGTTTGTCTGGCAGCCATGTTTTAGTCACTGTATTGGTCTTAACATAGCTTGGACATAACGTTTCTCTTAAAGTTGGTCCCCTCCTATAGACCACCTTGGGTTTTGCGCCCTTTGGGATAAAATCAGACCCCAGTAGGTGCCAATTTTTTCGAAGTACATTATAAATGTGACTGCTGTACGAATTGTATTTGGTAATGAATGTAATTTCTTTCATCTCATGTACACTAGTCCCTCTTGGTTTTGCTGTAGGTCTCATTATCTGTTTCCTATCCAGACTGAGTGCTCTTCCTTCAGCCTTGGTTAGACAATCTTTATCATAGCCCCTTTTTTCAAAGTTGCTCTTAATCTGACTGATATTCTTGAAAAAATCTGTATCTCGGCTGCAATTTCTTCTGGCTCGCACCATTTCCCCATAGGGGATTGCTTTTATGGTGGAGCAAGGATGTGAGCTTGTGGCGTGTAATACACTATTACACGCAGTTATCTTCTTGTAAATTTCACTATGTATATTGCATTCAGGAACATACAGTCTTAAATCCAGAAACTCGATCTCACTTGTAGAGTATTTAATTGTTAACTTTACATTAAAGGCATTGGCATTTAGATATGTATGATAAGCAACCAAGCCTTCAATCGTGCCATTCCAAATCATAAAGATGTCATCTATATAGCGGGCATAAAAGATTATGTTGTTGCTCCAAGTCTTAGCTGCCGAGCCCCAGACATGCTCCATCTCATACAAACCCATAAATAGGTTTGCATAGGATGGAGCAAACCTGGAGCCCATTGCAGTGCCCTGTTTCTGCAGGTACCATCCGCCATTATGCAAAAAAACATTTTGTGTCAATATTAGTTTGGCCATATCTAAGAGCATCAAGGTATGTTCAAGATTTTGAGCTCCACGCTTAAACAAAAATTGTTTAAGGGCACGTATACCTTGCTCCTGTTTGATACATGTATACAGACTTTCAACGTCCATAGTCACAAACAGTAACTCCTCATGATCCCATGTGAAGTCCTCAAGTTTACAAAGTAAATCACCACTATCTCTTAAATAAGAGGGCAGATTTTGTACGATGGACTTAAGATAAGAATCCACATATTCTGCAACATGTTCTGTTGGCCTACCATTCCCAGAGATAATTGGTCTACCAGGGGGGAAAGAGCCCCCCTTGTGAATCTTTGGTAAGATATATATACATGGAAACCTTGAATGGTGGGCCTGTAGGTAACGATATTCTAGATCAGACAGTAGACATGATTCATGCCATTCACACAACCTTGTATTGATATTGATTTCAATTTGATGGATCGGATTGTGACTTAATTTTTCATAGCATGAAAAGTCTGCATATTGCCTATCAATTTCTTTGTGATAATCAGTGCGATTCATGATGACGATACTGCCACCTTTGTCCGCCTCTCTTATCACTAGATTGTCATCATTCTTTAGAGTCTTTAGTAATGTCCGATCTTTATTGGTCATATTTGTGCGATGTCTGCATTTGTTTGGTACTTGATGTTGGTCTTCTAGCCTATAGAGATCTGTGGTTACTTTGTTATAAAATTCATCTATTACTGAATCATTAGATTGGGGTGGCATAAACTTGGAGCTAGGTCGTAAGTAGGCCTGGGCGGTAAATTCCGTTCCGCTAGCGGAATTTGCGGAATTTGGGTAATTTCGCGTTCCACGGAGAACGCGGAATTACCAAAAATTCTGCGATCCGCGGCTTCGCGGAGTTTTTTGCTTGTTCGCGCTTTCAAAATGCGTGTTCGCAAGATATTTCTCCCCAAGCACGCAAACAGCGTTTGCGAACAGGAAAAAAGCATCGCGAACGGGCGGAACAAGCAATTCCGCGTGTTCGCGGAACTTTTACGTGCTCGCGGAGATTTTTTACCGTTTTGCGGAGCTTTGCGTAGGGCGACTATGCAAATTCCGCCCACCCCTAGTCGTAAGCCACTGTCATTAATACAGTCTTCGTATATGCCCAACATATTAGTAAATTGTACAACATCCCCAATTTGATCCTCATCATAAAGAGTGGCAATCGTATGTGAGTTATAGATGTCTTCAATAGATGACACATTGTCCGTATTGTTTGACACAGAAGCACATGGTACAATTGGATGTTCTTCAAAATATTTTTTAATTTTTAGTCTACGTATAAACTTAAATAAATCTAAATGGACTTTCTCAAAATCACATTTATTCGTTGGGCAATAACTAAGACCTTTACAAAGCACTTCTGTCTCATATTCCTCAAGTTTTCTAGAAGACAAATTGATGATACTCAATTCATTGGTGACAGTGAGGTTACTCAATTCCTGATCAGTGTTATGGGGCAGGCTGACTACCTTTTCATATTGGAGCCTTGCTCTCTTGCTTTTGTTCCTGATCTGGTATTTTTGGCCACCCCGCCGTGTTCTTCGTCTACTAGTTTCTTTCGATTGCCTAGCCGGTACCTCTGTACCTCTTGTAAAAAAGCTGATGGTGTACTGTCAGCAAGGCCACTACTAGGACCTTCTCCCAAATCACTCTCTAGTGATGAGAGAGAGGTGCTACTCAATAAGATACTAGTGTTAATCCTAGTGTCAGTTGTCACCTGTGCTTTGTTAGCTACATCATCGTATTTCCTGGCAAAGGTGAATATACGACCTCTCCTGTAATCACCCTCATCTCTTATGATTTTTTTCTGTTTTTTCTCCCCTAGATACAGTTGATAACTGTTTAATTCCTTTTTAAAATTTCATTATTTTTCTGAGTTACATCCTTTAAGTTAGATTCATTAATCTCCTTCTCTAGAGCTGTTATTTCCTCTCTGATTTTTTTCACCTTCCTCTCTGAGTTGGTTATGAGTGTTGCCATCATTCTATAAGATGCTGAATATAAACCTTCCTCCCATTCAACTAAAAGATCCTGATCCAAATCCTCAAAATTCGGAAAAATTAAAATCTTTAAACCTCTCGGAATACGTTTATTTTCAATATATTTCTTCAATGTGGCTCCGTCCCACCATTTGGCTAACTCGGATTTCTTCAATTTTTCAAGACGTGTGAATTTGTTTTTTAAGCCTTCATTTTTACCAACTGTCGAATCCTGCATGACTGACTTGCTTTTAGTCTTGTCACTAAACAAATCATCCAACATTTGATCACGATTATCATTAAAATCCATTGTTTCTTGAAAAGTAATAAGCGTTTGTTATACTTCGCCAAGTGAAAGTGCAGTATGCCCACAAAATAGCAAAAAACAAAATACAAAGAGGGTTGAGGCAATGATCCTGCACCTGTCACTAAAAGTGGCTTAACAGTATGGTGATGGTGCTAAAACCAGGAAGTGCACCCCTCTCCACTTCCTATTGGGTTCACCCCAAAAACAATCACAAGACAAAATGGAATCAGCACACATCAATTATATCTTATTTAAAGTTCATTGAAACATCAACTATCCGTGATGATTTCAAAAAAGCAGGTCCAGATTTTTCTTATGGTCGAAATTTTTTTCTTTATATATAAATGTGTCTTGTTGTTAAAATCCAATATTCAAGAATTTCATTTAGCCAACGCGTTTCGTCTCAAAAGAGACTTCTTCAGGGCTAAAAAGAAACATACATGCACACCATTTAAAAACTGTACATATATACATATAAACAGTCAGATGTAGCACTATCTGTTGTTTTGATCAGAACTAAGATGTTATCGAGTTAGCTGATCTGAATATTACAATATTATTATGATACATAATCATAACAAAAAAATTTAAAATAACAAATTATTCAACATTATATTCAAGCCTTATATGGCTGGATAACTCATCTAGGAGGAAGGTAAAAGTGCTCAATATATACCATTCTATTCACAATTTCAAAAGGAGACATTCCATACATTAATAAGTACAGTTTGTTATCTTATACTTGTTACAGAAAATTTATCATAATGATTCTAAAATCATTTATAATGCATAAATATCACATATAGAACATACCTCAGAATTGTACACACGTTGTTTGTTCGTATTCCATTGGTAAAGAAAAAACTCTAAGACACAAATAAATATAGTGCCAAAATAATCATCTGCAGAGAGAAAAATGGTATAAGACATACCACTCAATTTTTATATACATAGGTTTCAGAAGTGTGATGCTTGTTATATCTGTCCCAACTTAATACTGAGTCACTCATGTAAAACGAAAAAACCACATTCTAACAATGTCGTATTTCAGCATTGATATATAGAGTGCATAAATAACAAGAAAGCACTTATGTATAAAGAATGACCCATTCTAACAATGTCGTTTTGCCACGTTAGTCTGAAAAATACATGAATTATAAGAGAGTCTGTTAAGCTCTCACACCTGAAAAGACAATGAGCAAAATCGGCAATTTGTTACAAGATGTATTATAACACCGCTGTTATATTTTGTCCTAGCCATGCCTATATTTCTATAACTATTTTCAAGACGCTCTGTCGCCATTACAGACAATCAGTACTCTCCAAGAAATTAAATTATCTAAATTAACACAAAGTTTCATACATGAAAAGAATACATAGGCCCATTGTGCCAATAGGCAAAATAGACGATACTTAAGATGTTACTTCCTTTCTTGACGAGTACGGCCTAAGTTAGAAGGGCTGTAATATGCCGCATGATATTAAATGTAGAAAGACCAAACTTTATTGTCCAACATTTTAAATGTGGACAAACATACCGGAGAAACAGATAGGCGCTCAACAGTATATAAAAGCGCCATTACTGACTAGCAATATTTAACCTGAATGCAAGCCAATTTAGTTGGAATAGTCAAAGAAGTATAGACGGAATTGCTACTATTTCAAAACAAAACATTCTTTATACTAACCAAACAAAAACATATTTTAAAAACATGTATAATTATAAAGATTAAGCATAGACTTCACACTAAAATGATACCTTAATATGATGAAGGTAATGCGCACGGTATTAAGCTGCTTTTGACACTGAAGATTTGTATTTCAATCAATCAATTCTTTATTCGATCCGTTGAAAGAAATTACAGATCATAAAAGCACAAGAATATAGAAATATATATATATAAAAAACCATATTACAAAGACTCAATTTCATACAGATACAGCTTAAAAAAAACAGAGCAGAATAAAATGAAGCAGCCACTACCACAGTCATTGAGGCTCATTAGAACCATTAGATAAGTCAATAACATTTAAAAACCGCTAAAATATAAGAAAGATAAAAATGGGCAACAGCAGCTTCATTGGTTAAGCAAATACATACATGTCTAAGATAGCACAAACCCGTTTTTGGCACTAAAAGGAGCTATTTTACCCTCATGGGCACTGATAATGATATTTTTTCTTCTTCTTAAACAAGCCAATACAAAAGAAGCTATCGCAAAACAAGTGAAAGGGTCATCAAGTTTTTGTAAAAATAGTAAAGTGGGGCGGCATTGCCTGATTTTAAGTTTCTTTACGAGTGGGATTATAAATCTCAATCATTCCGTCACATAGAAACCACAAAAGAAGAAGATATGAAGATCAGACTGCTCTGATATTTTGTCACAGGGGCATGCCGACAGGTCAATGTATCTATACCTCTTTGCCGGGAAACCCAACATCAGCGGAATTAGGTTTAATCTGAGTCTTAACAGGATAAATCGGTGTTGACCATTTCCTATGCTCTGTAAATAATGGTAGTCCATCTCTAGAATCAGTGGTAATAGTTGGATTGACATCACTGCTTTCTTTGAACTATATTCTCTCTGTCGCTCATAAGCCACCTTTGAAAAAAAGATAGGCTTTAGCTTTGAGATAGTTTTACACATACTAGGTGTATTAAATAACTCCTCCAGCCCCAAAGCAACCAAGTTTTTCCTCACATACTGGAGCCAAGGGATCCTCCGTGCATTATCCATAGCTAGACAATTTTTAATATGATCTGAGTTAAGTTTACTGTGGTCCTACACCATACTGAATGCCACAAAAGTAATGGGGCGATCTTAATGATGTCTGTTATATGAGATAGACCTGTTTCACAGTGATAAATATAGTTTGAGCACGAGGTAGGAGGAGCAAGTACTTTCTTAAAAATCTGGAGTTGGGTTACCGAAACAATACCCAATATACCTGCTCCGTAAGTAGCCACTGAGAGAGGTTTTGCCTGATATATCTTATTTATGGTAGAGAGGAGTTTTGAGCCCAATCTTTTTGCAAATACCATTATCGCTCCCATACTCTTCTCCATCATCAATGCTCTATTCTTCACCATAGTTGCCCAAGTCTGTTTTTTATCAAAATGAACCCCCAAATACGAAAAGGAATCTACCACCTCTAATCTTCTCTGGCCTTTCTCAAAGTGTTGTTATGTTATGTTAAAAAGACTTATTGAGCGCACATACACCAAACGGTTTCTTGGCGCTGAGCCGAAGCAGTTACAGACACTAGACGATGAATTCAGTTGTAAGCCTGGGAGAATAGCCATGTCTTAAGTAATTTCCTGAACTGAGTATAGGAGGTGGCCAATCGTAGTTCAGGAGAGAGAGAATTCCAGAATTGAGGTGCCAAGGTCGAGAATCTGAGGCCCCCATGTTTTTTATGTTTAAAAGAGCTAGAGATCAGTAGGTTTTTATTTGAAGAGCGTATGTCGCGGGAGGGGGCATACCGCTGTATCTTTGAGGTGATGAAGGCCGGACCACAACCCGAGAGGGCTTTGTAGATGGTGCAGCCCAACTTGAAGAGGCAGCGTTGGGCCACCGGGAGCCAATGGAGGCTCTTCAATAAAGGTCTCACGTGATGGTGCTTAGGTTGACCATAAATAAGTCTGGCCGCTTGATTCTGAGCCAATTGAAGTTGACGTAATTGGTATGCAGGAATACCAACATACAAAGAGTTTGCGTAATCAATACGCGACATTACCAGTGCGAGGACGACTTGAATCAGAGCCTCAGTGGTCAAAAATCTGCTGATTTTCCGGATTCTCTGCAGATGAAAAAAACAAACGGAGACCACTGAGCTGATCTGGACCTTCATAGTGATATCATCACTAATCATGATTCCCAAACTTTTGACCGAGCTCACAGGGGAAGGGGGACACCCTAGTAGTGGAGGCCAAAAGTTAGAATTCCACGGATTGGATGAGACACCAGTAAGAATAAGCTCAGTTTTATCGGGATTTAATTTGAGTTGGTTGGCATTCATCCAATTACTAATAAAGTTCATTGTGGATTGGAAACTAGCCATCGATGATGGGGAGGCATCGATCTTGAACACTAGCTGAAGATCGTCAGCATAGTTGAAAGTTACGACCTCTCTCTTTCGGAGGGCCATAATCAGGGGAAAAATGTACAAATTAAACAAGAGAGGTGAGAGGGAAGAGCCCTGTGGGACCCCGCAGGTCAGTCCTCTCTTCCCAGCAGAAAAGTTGGCAAGACGAACTGCTTGGAAGCGATTGCTGAGAAAAGAGGAGACCCACTTCAATGCCAGACCCTGGATCCCAGCACAGCCGACACGGCCGATCAGCAAGTGATGGTCGACCGTGTCAAAGGCGGCCGACAGATCCAGGAGCACCAGGGCTTGAGTGGAGCCCTGTTCGGCCCCCCCTCTTAATTCATCTAGGGCTGCCAAGATGACTGACTCAGTCGAGTGGGCGGGTCTAAATCCCGCTTGATGTGAATCCAAGTAGTGTGAATGCTCTATAAAAGTGCTAAAACAGTTAGTAACGTGGGCTTCCAAAACTTTGCTCAGATAAGGCAACAGAGATATGGGGCAGTAGTTGCTAGGTATCGAGGGATCAGCACTCGGTTTTTTCAGGATAGGAACAACTTCCGCACTTTTGAATAAGTTGGGAACCACCCCTTTTGTAAGGGAATTGTTAAGAAGCGACAAAGGGGGATCTGGGCAGTGTAAAAAAACTTCTTGAAGAATATGGGGAGGACAACTATCCGTAGGGGAACCGGATCTGACTTTTTTAAGTAGAGCAAAAAAGGCATCTTGGGTGATGTGAGGGATTTGGTCTAAATAAATTGGGTTGGTTGGGGAGTCCACAGGTATAGTGACATTGGGAATGCATGTTTTGATAGTGACAATTTTATCAATAAAAAATGTATTAAGGGAATTACATAAGAGTTGTGATGGGGTGGGTTTAGCAGTGACCCGATCTGGTTTGACAAGTTCATCTACTATAGAGAAGATGTCCTTAGCTTTGTTAGATGATTTAAGAATTTTTGAAGAAAAGTATTCTGCTTTGGTCAGGAGGATAGTATTTTTATAATCTCTAAGTGCAGATTCAAAAATGGCCTTTTTATCAGGACAATAGTTGCGTATCCACTTGCGCTCAGCTTGACGCAGAGCCAGTTTCTTTGCCTTAAGCTCGTCAGAAAACCAGCATTGAGCATCATGGGGTCTCTTACTTTTGATTTTCTTCAGAGGGGCTACGCTGTCTCTGGCAGATTCTAACCAGGTGTTAATGCTTTCAGCCTGGATGTGGGGGGATTCCTCCTGAATGATAGGAGCTGAGGCGATTAATGAGGAGCAGAATTCAGTGATGTCCACCCGACTCCAGTTTCTGGCCATAATATTACCTGAAGAAGGAGTTATATTAGGGAAAGTATTAGAAATGAAAAAGGTAATGAAATGATGGTCCGACCAAGTACAAGGGGAAATTAATAAATGGGAGATTTCCAGGTTGGATGTCCAAACCTGGTCTAAGGTGTGCCCCTTTATGTGGGTGGCTACCTTTACATGCTGAGTGCAATTCATTCCCATTAAAAGGTCGGTAAGTTCAACAGAGCAGGGACTTTCCCGTGCATCGTTAGGCCAAAAAATAAAATCGCCAATTATCAAAATTCTAGCATGGTTGACAACCAATTCGGCAATTGCATCACCCAGTAACTGTGGAAATGCAGACATATGGAGTGGAGGTCTATAGAGTAGAACACATATAAAAGATGAGTGATGAGATTCAAATTTAAGTACGAGGCTATCAGCTGAGGAGATACCTAATGTAGCTAAAGAGGTGAATTTATGTTTCTGTGATATCACAGCTGCAACCCCTCCTCCAGCTTTGCCTGCGGGTCTATTAGCCTGGAGTATATAATAGTTGTCTGGGATTGCTGCAAGAATGTCGGGGCTGGATTCCGATGTTAGCCATGTTTTGGATAGAAGAAGAATATCTGTTTTGTCCACATCTAAGAGATAAAAGATCTCAAGCTGATGCTTCACCATCGAGCGGGTGTTAAGATAGCAAATTGAGAGTCCCTCCTGCACCTGATGTGTGGAGGTGATAGATGTTTGTAACTGCTCACCATTGTAAAAAGGTTCCTGGCTCGACTGTTTATGGGAAATTTCATGGTAAGAGTCCCTGTTGGACCGGATACCGCACTTAACTAATTTACGCAAGGTAAGAGGATCAATATCCCAATTTCTCTGCAGCGACTTTATTTCAGACGCCGAGCAGCGTAAAAAATTAACATAGTGTGAGGCCCCTGGTCCCGGTCGGGCGCGGACGGGCGCAGACGGGTTTGCCTTAGGCGCGCCCGCTGCGCGCCCGCTGCGCGCGTCCGCTGCGGAATCTTCTCTGGCCTTTCTCAAAGTGTTGCGCCCTCTTTACCACAGGTGTCCCTACTATGAGGACAAAGGACTTGGCTTCATTTACCCTTAAACCCAGTGAGGACATAAAGGAGGGATAGGCATTTATTAATCGTTGTAGTACCACCTCTGTCCGTGCAATTAATACTGCATCGTCGGCATATGCGAGTATCGGTACATTTATGGATTCAAATGCAGGGACATCTGTTGTTACTCTATGGAGTGCTGCTTCAACGCCAATCGTTTATAATGAAAATAAAAATGGAGCAAGCACACACTCTTGTCTGTCACCCCTTCGAATCTTAAATGGGCGAGTGCATTCCCCCTGACTCCCAAATCTTACACTGGCAGTGGCGTCAGAGTAGAGTTGCCAAATAAAACTAATTATTGCAGACTCCACCTCCTCCATTATATTCCACAGTTAGGAGTGGATTACACAGTCGAACGCTGCGCTGAGGTCCATAAATGCCAGAAAAATCTGACCTGCCTTGGCTCTAGAATATTTATCAATTATCATGTGTAAATTTAGGCACTGGTCAATAGTGCCTCTACCACTCTGGAATCCATATTGCAACTGAATCATAATGTTCTTCTCATTGGCCCATTCTTCCAACCTATTTAGATTTGTTTTTGAATTCGGCAAATTACACAGATTTATTCTGTTATCAACATTATGGCCATCATTTTTTACCCAAGACCAAAACCCAGAGACCATTTTTTAATTATACCCAATGGGAGCATTGCCCAACACCCTTGCATGGAAGTTCAAAGACCCAACAAAGTAAATTTGTGTATTTTTCTGGTTACAATCTGTCAGACCCACAGTCCTATTTTTATAAATTGAAGATGCCACCCCAAACTAAATTTATGTTGACACACACTAAATTAGTTTACTCCATGTCCTTCAGGAATGATTTGTCCGTGAAGGGTTATGAACATTGGAAGGGCACAATTGATTTAAAATCCATTTGGGGTACTAGAGAATGGCAAGTGCAGGGCACTGAAGATTTGCATCGTACATGTCTGATACCGTTGCAAATCTTATTTTTGAATGATACGGTACAACAGACTACTTGTTTTGGTTTAGCCACGGCCAAAAATCTAAATATTCCCTCAATTCCATTATTGGCTCCATATGATTCATGGCAAACGCACACTAACTACACAATTGAAGACTTAGCTGTCTTGTTTCAAAATGGCACACTCAACTCTTCTATTATTGACCCCTTGGGATGGTTATTGCGGCCAACGAGCTCCAATGCATGCCAATTGCGTTTTCTGAATACTACAAAATGGTTTACACAAAGTAGACCTGATTCACGTTTCCTACATGCCCATACAGTTACCACTGATTCGGTGGGTAAATTGTGTCAGCAATGGTTGTATCATTCCACACTGTTTTCTGTGAAACAATGCCTTTCTTTTTTGTCAGGTGACATCGATTTGGCTGATTTTCTTTCAGGTCCAAAGTCCCCTCACACAAAAAGTTTTATTTATTCAGCATTTAATTAATTTTGGAAACTGCCGCAGATGGAAGCTGCGGTGCGTCTGCGCCAAATTGATCAGGTTAATTTAGAAAAACGTTCTTGCAGTAGTCGATAACAGCATTAATACACTGTCTTCCCGTATATATACTTTGGATAATATTTTATCATCCGTCATTGACATTGTTCAACATGAAGTGTCTGTTTTGTATCATGGTAAAAATCAGTTACGTTCTGTAATGCAGTTTCCTTGGACCTAGCAAACATTCAAAAAATAGAAAAGTGCCATGGGATTATTTGAATGCTTCTGCACTGTTTTGCCGTTTAATTTAACTGATAAACAGAAATTAATGTCCATGAAAGACGCAACATACACTTTGTTACATATTGAACAATTGGAACAGTTACCATTTTCTGTAGCTGAGACTGATTCGGCAGTGTGGTCAATACATAGGGTTATTTCACTGCCTATCTCTCTTTTCTAGTTCACAGCATGCATGAAACATCATCCTGTTGGTAGATATGAGCCTTTTGGCAATAATTTTATGCATTAATTGTGTTTGTTACCTTTCACCTACAGATATCAGCGCATAGATAAGGAAGTTTTCCTTACAGGGGAGGACTGCGATTCCACAGTAGGACACTCCCTAGTCTGTAAACAAGTTAAGCGTCATGGAGCCTGTAACGTTTTGGCCCCTAATCTGGCTTGTTCTTTAAAAGGTACCCCTGTCCTGGCTATTATTCCCATATTAATTTTGTTTTTTAATGGGTAACTTATTCTGAATAGCCACGACTGCTGCAGCTTGAGAAGTGGCATCCCGTATATAGTAACAGTTTCTCATTGCGTTACATGTTGCAGCAATGTCCTGTTTCCACCCCCAAATGGGATTGTAGATAGTTCACTTTGGCCTTCCATTCCAACTTTGAAAACGGATTTCAACAAGCTAGGCAGACTCAAAGCGCTATTGTTTCAACAAGAAGTCGCTCTCACATCAGCTCGAGAGACCTTCGAATTGCAGGGGGCAAGAACCGCAAGTGAGATACACTCACTGCTAAACACGAATCTCCCACTCCATTTTGGAGAATTAATACACCAAATATTTAATGCGCTTGATACGGAGGGCCTTGCCCACTTTTTTAAAATCATGGGACCTGGCCCTGTTTCTTCCTTTCAGACTATTTTTGGAGTAATATCAGCCTTTATCCATTCTATTTTTTCCAGTGCCTTCGGAGGGTTTCCCCTGGTGCTCCTGTTGATTTGCCACGTGCTTGTTCTCCTATTATTGCTTCGCAATGGATGCTCGATCTGTGGAGCTGCCAAACCCGGTCCAGTTGCAACTGTACCGTGATCGAATGCGGCAGCTTTTTGTTTCTATGTCTGTGAAGTCTTTTGCCATCGACTACTGGCTGACCTTCTGTTCTGTCTCCTTCACCTGCGTGCAACCTGTGTTCCACTGCCTCCGGTGCCCTTTTCAATGGGCCCTGGATGTCTGCCTCTCCACTACCACACATGATGCCCTGGATTACGATCTGTTATTGGGTCTGTTGAAGGCCCATGACCAGGAATGTGCCATGGGTAGGCGTTTGGTGTACGATCCTCTACTTGGACCACGGCAGACTTGAGTACCTGTGCTCATGCACAGCGCCTCATAGACCGGAGTTTCATCGAAGTTAACACAGGTTGCCCTGAGATGCTCCTAACGGCCTCTAGATATGAGGAGCATGTGTGCTCATTCGACCTACTTAACTGGATGGCATATTTTTTTACTATGGAAGGGACAGACAACATTCTGGAGTTCATGGCATTTCGCTTTTCCCGCAACATTTCTGTCTCCGAAGATTAATTATGAGTGCATGGGTTTTTGAGTACCCATTTCGCAAATTTTGTTAAAAAACAAAATCTTACAATATAGATTTTTTTGTTTCATCCATATCCTAATTAGACTCCGACCAAGACACTTTGCCTCTGCTTACCTCTGAGGAAAGGGGAGGGTGTCACATGGCCCATAGGGACATTGTTATTTTTCACTAACTTAGCATGGGCACATTGCAGCTTGCCTGCTGCTTTTGTGCACGTTACTACATGTCCTTATATTTTGCAATATTTTTTATGGCTGCTTTCACATGAGAACTCATCGCTGTGTTCACTCTCTGCAGGTTCCTAGGATTTTGACTGAACAATATGTGCAAGGTCGAACAACAATACCCCTTGTTATTTTGTTCTGGGCAGGACCTTAGCCCATAGACAAAACATACCGATGCAGCTGTTGTTTGGACAACGTACTTTAGTTTTTAGTGGTTTACACAAATAGGTGACACACACTTGGAGAGGGACCTTTCCAGGGAGAAGAGCGAGACAGCACCTATGATGTAGATCTACCATGTATAGGCTAAGGTATGGGGTCTGCTGACAAAGCCCAGAGATCTTCTATTATTTAATAATACTTCTTCTTAGCAAGAGGATGGAGGTTAGGCACTATTGTCTTTTCTCCCTTCATGATATATGGACTAGCTGCTATGCTGACTATATTTGTACTATGCATTTTCCTGCTTGTTGAGGCACGTATACTGCATGTTAGAGCACGTTAGTTAAAATAAATATTTTAAACTGTTTTGTGTCTCTGTCAGATCTTTTTGTGAACAAGTACAAGAGTGCGAGCGAAAGGGTGTGTCTTGTTACCGCGATTCCTGAGAGATCTGGGAGTGTTGTGTTCTGAGGTGTCTAATCATTTGCTTATCTGTGAGTGAGTAGGAGAGCAAGTGAGACACTATAGCTAGTCGGTCCTGGGCTTGTGGGTACTAAGGTGGTAGGAAGACTCAGTCCCTATACACCAAGGTCCCAAATTCCTGCACATAGTTCTGTATTTGTGCAGAATCCCTGCAACAAAACTAATATCCAGGCATGTCGGAGCACAGAGCTGCACCAGATTTGGCAGCACCGCACTCTGACATTTCCAAAATGCAGGGATGCACACCCCTGTGTTTTCCCTAGCACTGGCACTAAAATTAGCTGCCTAGCTCCAATACAGGCACCCTTGCATCTGCGGTGCAAGAAATGATTGTTTAGGTGCAGGAAGGTGTCCCTTCCCGCAAATAAACAATCCATAATGGTGATTTGTTACTTCTATGTGTGCTGCTGAATGCAGCACACATAGAAGTAGAAAATCGTCATTATTTAATGATTGTTTATGTGCAAGAAGGGATACCTTCCTGCATATGAACAATCATTAATGGTGTTTTGCTTTTTCTATGTGTGCTGCAGAGTGGCTTAACGCTGCCTTGTAAATAAGGCGCAGCCCCTATCGCCACCACAACATCGGTAATAGTGATGTGGTGGTGATAGGGGCTTGTACATATGCCCCTCAGAGTCTTCTTCCAGCAAGTCTACTATGTGAGATAAGGCATCTTTTAAGTTGTCCCTCAGACCCTCATAAAACAGGGAAGCTCTCTTTAAATTTGTAATGTAAGTTAGTAAGTCCTTTGTGCCTTAATGTAAATTAAGTAACCATGTAAATTAAGTAACTCATTGTCACTTGACTGGACAAACACATGCACGGCAAATAAACGTGTCATAGCCGCCTTAAAGGCAGGCCAGTTATACAAGATTGCGTCCTCGTTTTCTGTTAGTGGTATGGACCAATTGGCTGCCACTCCTCTACGATAAAAGAGAACGAAAGCCATCTTTGCTGCACTTTTTGTTGGGGCTTACATAAAAAGTGCAGCTAGATCTGACTAACAAACATGGCGAATTAAGAGCTATCCCCGAAAAAGCACTCAGGCTTGGCCAAGGGCACTGGAGTAGGGATTGCTGAGGTAACTTACAAGGGAGTAGGAGGCTCATGACTAGAACATGGAGGAGAGGTTCTGCTGCTATGAGTGCTGGGATCAAATGGGTGTTTATTGAATTTTCCTGTAGGGGTGTCCCAAGGATTACTTCTTGGCTTGTATCACACTAACTCACTGTGCAATTCTACATTTTCTTCCTTAAGCTTGTGCATTTCTACTTGCAGATCCTGCAAGGCCTAGGGTCCCTAATGCATCATCCGTAAGAGCCTAGGCCACATCTTGGGCATCAATCTGGTCCTGCTCCATGTCTCCTGAGAGGAGCTTGTGTTTTTGTGGCTTGGCCTTCTGGCAAAGCCACTCATCTGAACTCCAGGATGTTCCTTTGGGGAGACGGCAGCACACAACACCCCCTGGGACCTGACCCAACAGCAATGACACTAGTAACAGCATCGTATCAGGAAAGGCCCCAAGGGGAAGGGGGTTGGAGGGAGAAGAGGGAGATAAACAGACCGCACAGGACCATGGGATGTCTTGTTGTCGGGCGAGTGCTCAGGTTTGAGGTCTGGGGATCTAGAGAATGCTGTACCCTGAATCAGCTGTCTCGGGCTGTACTGGATTAGGCAAACTGAAGGACAATCTGTAGACAATAATTACACAATTAGTGTGTGCTACAAGAGAGACAAAGAATCTATACTTAATACACATTCTTCTCTAATCAATTGGTACTCAGGCTCTAGAACACATGCCTTATCTAATTATAATGATTCCTGAAGAATTCTTTAAATCCTAAAACATATATGTTGTAAGAAACCTGCTGCAACACAGTTTGAATTATTGTCCATACATTATTGGGGGAAAACCAATTGCTGCTCAGTTTGTATAATTGACAAACACTTTTGTGACTTGGTCAACTTTCTTCGCCGTCATAAGAGTTGCTGAGCACTTTGTAGCTGCTTTGTAACAGTTTTTGTATCTTTGAGGAGTAAAACAAGAATGCTGCACAGCCTGTAACACAGTTTGCTGCTTTTATGTGAAAGTTATTAAGTCAACTTTCCCAACATTGTCTATGGCCTGAGGTTCCAATACTTGAAGTCTTTCTGTCCAGGTGGCTGGTATTTGTGCGCATTTACAAAAAATAAGGTAATTACCTTGTGGATGTTTGGTAACCGCAAGACGCGGGAACCGTAGAATACCTGCTTAACCTTTTTTCCTGTACTTTTTGTCTTTCAGTCAATAGCGGGAAAGGAGACCAGGTGAGTGACCTGTAAAACTGAGGCCAAGCATCTGGCATTGAGATCAGCTGTCTTAAATAGCCAAGTCCTGGAACATGCTAGAAAAAAACATGGTGGGTGCGGTTGCCGACTACAGGTGCACGAGCCGAGTAAAGCACGTGGTGAATAATTACTAACTGACAGTTCTTGCAAAGCCAGTGGTGATAATTGCAAACTGACAGTTATCAAACTTGTAGCACATGGAAAAGGGTGTGCAAGAGAGTTATACAAAAACATTGTTCCTACCACTTGCCACCAGGGATAAGGCAGCTTGTTAATCATGATGTAAAACATCTTACTATGCTCCTGAGAATAAACATGAGTGGTAGCACATATCACTGCAAACTAAGGAAACATCTCTGCATACCACATGAGTTATAATGGAGGGGGGCCACACCCTTATGTATCTATGTGTGCTGTGGCAAGGGAACTGGAAGTCATGACACAAGGCCTATCTCTCCCATAGGATAACATTGGGATTTAAGTGTAATTCTCAATAGTGTAGAGACAGACTTTTCAAGTTTGGTGTCACTGAACTCAAAATTTAAAATCACAACTGATGGTGAAGTTTGATTTTAAGTTAAAGTTTAGCAAATGGTACTTTTAGAAAGTTGGTATTTACTTACTTTAGCCATTCTGTGCCTGCTCTCTGTCTCTGAATAAACATCTGGGGTGGGGTGACAACTGGGCTTTGTGAATTCCCGCTAGAAAGTCGCTCACAAATGGAGCTTAGGTGTGACTGTTGGGCCACCTACATCCCGATGGGCCATCCTGGGCAGGATGAAAGGGAGGGGGTGGCTTACACCTAAATAGGCTTGTTTCCTTCGCCATGCAAAGGGCTGCATAACCCCCTGTAATGAGTCTGGAGCCAGGGCACGAAGGGAGGACTTCTGTGTTCTTCAAATCTTTCTTTGATGTCTCCCCCACTTCAACGCAACAACTGAGAATAAGTACTACACCTCTGACACCAATGACTTCAGGATGCTTCTGGACCTGCGACCACTCTACCAGGAAGAAGAAATGTTGTGCTTCTGGAAGGACTGCCACTCTGCTGGACTGCTGCTTTGCTGGGATCCTCCCTCGTTGTGCTTTTGCTTTGCTGCACTGTTCTGCTGCCTGCTGGTCTCCTGCCTGAGTGAGAAAGACTAGACCTGCATCACTTGAACCCAGAGTGACTCCAAGGGCTTGCTGGCATGGTTTCTGTTCTAAGCCTCAGGGATATCCAAGACTTCAAATACCTGTATCTGCATTGGGACTCTACAAGCTGTTAGTTTACTCCTGCCAAGTGATGCCACCCCATTCCTGGACCCTTGGAAGTGAGGTGTACGATGCTTCTCAATCCATAACCCATGCATTCTAATCGGAACCGGTGCAAACTCGCCTTTGCGTTCTTCGGAACCAGCGCATCCTTGTCGTTGCATGGAGTGGACCCAGCACATTGCCTTCGGAATCGATGCATCGCCTATTGTGGAAGCAGCAGCCGTGCATCGCATTCAGAACCATTGCCTCGCCCTCGGCACTGATGCATCGCCGCAGTTCTGTGGAGAAAACTGGCACATCTCGTCCACTGCATGGCTTGACACTGACACATCATTTTGACTGCACCTCACATCTTCGTCGACAGCGATGCATCCTGGATCAAGGTACTTTGGTTCAGGGGGCCCAAGTGGATCCCTGCATCCGGCCTGCACTCCATTGTGCTCTGCCTGACCTTTTGACCTCGCCCCAGTCCAGAGCAACCAGACTACTCATTTAAGCGCTTATTGCTTCTAAGAGCTGTTTTACATGTATTCTTTTTAAAATTCTTATCTCAACTTCTATTCTTTGGATTTCGGGCATTTTGGTCTTGTTTTATTTGTAAACTTAAGCTATATTTTTCTAACCTGATGTGGAGTCATTTTATGGTGCTTTCACTGTGTTACTGTTTGAAGTGCTGCACAAATACTTTACACATTGCCTCTAAAGTTAAGCCTGACTGCTCTGTGCCAAGCTACCAGAGCGTGAGCACAGGATAATTTAGGGTGTGTTGTGACTTACCCCGACTAGGATTGTGGTTCCTGCTTGGACTGGGTGCATCTCTCTGTCAACCAGAAACCCAATTTTCAACACGTGGTAAATATCAAGGCTTAGTAGCAAACCATTGAGTAAATCTGAGTGAAGCTGTGCGGTGCTTCCTGTTTGCACATGTTATGTCTCTCTTAGCACATTGCTCTGCAAAACAATGAAGGAACATCACATCTGAATGCAGACATAACATTCAAATGCAGGCAACACCATTGTACACAGTAACATTTTGGTTTATGTTGTTACAAGGGGCAGAATAATGCTGTCCAGAATAAGAATAGTCTTTAGCTGCTCCTTCACAGTGGTGTTTTAATGGACTCCGAGGCAGTGGCATAGAAAGTGTGCCATGGATCCTCAAGCAAACAAGGAAAATGTCCCCACTAGCTGCAGTTCGAAAGAATAGCACAGTCATAATTGGCATCCAGAGGCCTCTCTCATCCTTGGGCCCCAGAGCCATAGCATCTGTTGCACTATTAACAGCTACATCCATGCACCGATATTTCACCTCAGAAACCATCTCTGTGCAGCGGTGGGTTTAATGGGTGACCTTGGGACCCTTCCATGATGGGTGGGTACACAGAATCCTTTTCTTCACTGGTGGGTGTCAAAATGTCCAATAATACTGGTATACTCCTTGGTCAGTTGGAGAGTGCATTTGAAACCTAAACCAAACTGTTCCTGTAAACTCCAAAGTTGTAGTTTTGTCCATCCAGCTTTACAATTGGTAAACAATTTGTCACACTACTGTATATGGAACTTTATCAGCTAAAGACAGATATCCCACATAGTTGTTCAAGGACAAGAGAGAAATGTGCTTCTCTTTTGGAAGGGAGTTCAATAGTGCTCCATATACTAACCAGCAATCCCATTGCCCTGATTTCTCTTTTGCCCCTAAGGTATTTCCACCTCATCAGACACACTGGGGAAAAAAAAGCTTTCAAAATGTCAACTCCTTGTCCTGCCTTTCCCACCCCTTCATGGCCACCAGTTCTTCAACACCTCACTCAGTGTTATTTAAGGCCCAACTTAAAGCTAGAATAGTCACTGGGAGTGATAGCTAGCTGTACGTACTGAAACGAGGAAATTATGTTGGGCAACTATACTACTCATAGGTAATCAGGCAACTACTTCCTCATTCTCTCCTTCTAGTACTTATTCACTGACAGTACGTATGCACAACAAACACAGGACGCATGTGGTAACATGTCAACTATTGGACCTCAAGTACATCAACAGACAGGCCCAATTCAGTTCCCAAAGACACTCTACTTTGAGTCCCCAACTTTGCCAGTATTATGTGGTAAACGAGGGGGCAGGCAAATATATGACAACCCTGTTGATAAACTCCAGGGAGACATCACTTAGAAGAGTGCCATTCCAAACAGGGTGTCGGTCTAGGACTGATATTAATAAACAGGAGTTTTTGGAGGTGTGGTCTTATAAAGGCCAAGTACCATATTTACAAATATATGGTGCATTTAGGCTCTCTCCTTCTGCTGGCTCACTGTGTGCTTCCAAACACTATTCAGGCACCTCCGTACCATGTTGCAAGGGTGCCTGTGTCATGGGCAGTATTGTTTTCATGCAGGAAGGGACACCTTTCTGCATGAAAAAGCATTTTCTTTTTTGTATGTGTGATGCAGAATGTATTACATATAGAAAAATGAAGTAAGGTGGAAAAATAAAGATTATTTCTCCTTGTTATGCCTGGGTTTGGGTGGTGCACCATTCAGCCGCATTCCCAGGTTTACAACTGTCTGTATATCTGCGAATGCACAAAATCTATAGGTTGTTGTACGGCAAGGCTCATACTCCACCAAGGAAATGTCTCCCTGCTGCAAGGTAATACAAGGCAGCGATATGCAATAGCAGACAACACAATGTTACCCAGAGAATATATCCTAGTAGATAATGTAGTCCTACCATTGTTAATTACTGCTTTGTTGATTCCACGAAGTCTTTCAGCAGCTTCCTGCTGTGAAACTTTCAACACTTTGTTGTATATTGCATACAACAAGCGCTTTTTACGTGGCTTTCGAGGACCTAACAAAAGAGACAAGTGCTGTTTCACCTCAGACAACATTGAATGTCTTAGCCACTCTAGGCACAATTTTCCAACACTGTATGTTGTGACCACTCCTGCATGTTGTGTCTGCACAAAACGTGGGTATGGCCTGTTAATCCAAAACCCTTTGGTGTTGGCAGGAAAATGTGCCTGACATCTGTTCGCATCTAACGGCCACAGTAACATCCCTCTGGATTGGAGCGTGAAGGATTGTATGTCCTATTTCTAAACATGTTGTCAAACGTGTAGTCCTTGTAATCTGTGAATGGCTGCCAATTCGCAAAGTGTGCAAAAGTGGGAATATTTGGTGCATTTAGATACTTTATCTTGGCCAAGCCGAGACAGGATGTCTGCTGCACAGATTTATTCAGGAAAATCAGTTGGTGTGGTATAAGGCTTGCTCTAAATAAAGCCTTGTCCCCCTGAACCTGTCAATCTCTAGTTCTCCATATAGATTTTAAATCGATATTGTCTCTCCAAAGTCATATCCCTGTGTTGACAACAGGGAAATGAAAGATGCAGAATAAATCAGCTTTGTGTCAGTGAGCATATTTTTCTTCCCCGGAGATGGTGTAAGTTTATAGTAATAAGACTCTGGGACTGCTGGATCAGGATCTGACAAAAATATCCAAATTTCTGTGCAAATGTTTTTGAGCTACCCTGTGGTGGTGTTGGGCAGCATTCCCATTGGGTGTAATTAAATACTGCATGTGGAGTACTTGCTTTATGTAAATAATGGTGACCATAATAGTGAAAACAGAATATTTCAGCATAATTAGATGTACTATAATACATTTCTTCACTATTAAAAACCGTGTAATGTCCAAAATCAGCAAGCATTTCATGCACTGTGAAAATGTCCCAATCATCAGAGATAATTCCAGGAATGATAACATAATTTAAGGATATACGAAACACGTATGGGACTTGTAGATTTTCTGTCAGTCCAAATATATCATAGGATGCCTTATCCCAAACTATTCCATTGGGAACTGGAACAGCTGAAATGTTCACAAGGGAAAGCTCTCTTTGCATTTTGTGTGATGAAGAATGAGGCTTGAAAACCTCGTTCACCAGTTTAAAAGCAGAGCATTTTGGGAGATAGTGTCTGTTCAGAAGCAGGAAAAAGACGGTCACGAAACCAATCCAAATGAAGCAGAAAAATAATGACATTGTAATCCAAATGTATATCCATGGAGGGCTAAAGTATGTCTTTTTGAGCCAAATAAAAAGCTCATGTGGTCCTCTTTGTAGTGGTGGGTCTGATGAATCCAAAGAGAAGACATCACAGTTGACAAAATAGCTAAAGGCTGTTTGCACAAACTTGGGGGCTCGTGAAGCTGTGTAGAGCTGGTAGCTGATTCCAGTGGCGGTACGTTGTAGCCATCAGTGTCTGCTTGCAGAGTTGAAATCTGTGTATTCGTATTTGATGATGCAACTGGAAGTAGTGACACTTCAGTGTTAGCTGTCCTAAACTGGGGAGAAAAAGCTTCATCATTGGTCAAACCTTGTAATGGGACTTCCTGCATGGTAGTGAGAGGAAGCAGGTAACTACCCAGGAGCATTCGAGGCCAACTATGTAGTACCAACCATATGATGTGGTTTGATGAGATCAATAGACACAAATTGCTCTTGTTTACTGCCAGCAAAGGGCGGTAAAAGCACAGTTCTGGTACCCTTCAACAGCCAGGGCAGGCACAGATGCTCTGTAAGATGGCCTGAATTTCTTATTTTCAATTATTTTCTCCTATACTAGATACTCCATCTTTGGAATCCAGCCAGGAATTGCTGGTGCTTCCTTCACTTCAACAGTGGTGAAAAGAATCTGCTGGATGTTGCTCTGAACATCTCTGAAGTCATTCAGGTCCTGTAAAACATCCAAACATTCACTGATATTAAAAAGCGTTTCCCCCGCCACTATACTGAGAATGTCAAGGTCTAGAAGCCACATCTTAACCCCGAACAGAACTTCATAGGGAGTCCGACCACCCAGGGATCTTCTAGGCTGATTGTTTAAGGCTATTTAGACCAAAGCAGGACCCTGGTCTGAATGGAATGTGGCTACTGCATATTTCCCAATAAAGACTTGCAAGTCCTTTATAACAGTTCCAACGTCAGTTGATTGCTGTGGCCCTACCCATAAGAATCGAGAGCAACAATCCACTACTAACATGATGTATTTGTAAGACTCATCGGCGGGTAAGTGTCTTCAGTGGTCCAGATAAACACAAGAGAGAGGTGTACGCGGTGGACAAGCTGTGGTGGATAATTTGATTTGCTGGCAAATGTCACATTTAAGGACAGTCTTTGATTTGTATGTAAAGTCCTGGCCACCAGCAGTGTTGCTGCAATAGTGACATTTTAGCTGCCACCCCTGCGTGAGCAGATGCTAGACCCTCATATGCTGCTAGGATCAGTCCCAACCTAAGATCTGAATTAGGTATTACTCTATCCCCCACAATGGGAACATGAGCAAATGGAATGTTCTGTGTGCTGAACTGGTAGGAGTATTTTAGTGGAAAACCTTTGGTAGGAGGGTACTATTGCTCTCAGCATTGACAGCGGTCAAGATATCTCCATCTATCCTTGTACTAAAATGAGTTATTGCAGCGACTGCAGCAGTTTGCACTGTTTCTGTTGTTGCTTTGACAGCAATTGAATTCCCTGCAACATGTGTCCCTACATGTTGGTGGTTCAGCGTGTGTATAACATGAGCCTTTGGCAAGCTAGCTTTAAGCTTAGGCACTTGTCCCCAAACCACTTTATGCTTGATCATATACCCTTTGGAATCTCTGAATCCATTCTGGCTCCAGTAGTGTAAATACTCATCGTAAGACTGGACACAATAATACGAATCACACATTATAAGTGTTGGGATGTCAGGATCTCTGTTCTCAAGTGCCAGAATTAGAGCTTTCAGTTCAGCCAGCTGTGCAGTGCAATCACCAAGTGACTGCGTATATGTTTTATGAGGTTGGGACTCCCCATCCCTCTTCTTACCCTTCACCACTCATGCAGAAGAATATCTGTGCTTGTCCCTACTGCATGTTGGGCAGAACCATCAGTGTACATAATAAAATCATATTGATCTAGAAGAATTATCTCATTGAGCAGAGGATTTTTGTGTTCATATTGAAGGTGTGCTTGTGTTTGTAGTGTAGAGCCAAATATGTAATCTACATCTGTCGCAGTGAGCGAGTTGGTCTATTGTATCCATCTTGGATATAAAGCTTTTGAGTTTGGAACACTGGCCTTTGTGACAGCCTGGAATCGGGGTCACAACTATTATTCGTTTTCCCTGAGCCAATGATCTTTATTTCACTACAGCTGTCTGTACCACCATCAGGATATTTTCTGTCAGTGCAAAATTCATTTTGGCATGGGTATATAAATGAGATTTATATGCAATTGGTACAATATCTCCTTCATTGAATGTGACATAAATGTATCCTGATGTATCCGCAATTATACGGATCACCAAGTTTGTGGTGTTGACAAGTGTGTGTTTTGAAGCTAACATATCAGCTGGTACTAAACATAAAATGTGTGTGTGTTCAGATGTCCAATGTGTGCTTGAAAAGTGTAGATAAATCAAGTCATAAAACGGTTTTACCCATTGTGAATAATCTGGTACTTCTGCCAAAGTTTAGAAAACCCAATATTGACTGTAGTTTTTTCAATGTATTTGGAAGCTGTAGAAGTGCACACTTCGCTAAGAAATGTGTTGCTAGGCTTTTTCCTTCACTTGACAGGTTGTATTCCAAGAACAGGACACTGAGATGGGCAAGCTTTGATTTTCTGAAATTAGATTTGTAGCCCATGTAGGTAAATCCCAAAAATTATGCAATCTACTCTGGTCAGTGTGTTATTAAGTCATCATCCGTCAAGAAGGTCTCGACATAGAACATTGTTTGCTCATCAAAAGCTTGTAATAGTTCTGTTACATGGACTGAAAACAGCCCGTGGCTATTCTTATACGCTTGAAGCAATTGATAGAACTGTTTTTTGAGAACAGAGAGCATTGAATGTGGTCAAATACCTGCTTTCAGGCACTATGTTTTGGCAGAAAACGTCTAATGTGGTTTTGTATTTTTTACGCACTATATTGTTCATTAGTGACACGCTGTGTGCATTTTGTAGAGTGAATGTGCATGTATCAGTGTTCAAGTGCCTGTAATCAAAGACTAAACGATATGAATGGTCTGGTTTCATTACTGGAAACAAGGGATTATTCATTGGTGAGGTGCAACTTTCTATTACACCCTGGTATTCAAGTTGTGTGAGTATCTTTCTTACTTGTTTTTTGGAATCATGTTTAATGGGATATTGGCGTTGTCGTTGTGGGCTGGACCTCACAGGTACGATGTGGTAAGGAGACTCCTCATCCCAACTAACCCTGGGCGTAGTCCGCGAAGTAGCGCTACGTGAAGCTACGCGAAGTGCACTTCGCACTACGCGAGCTACGCGTAGCACTACGCGAACTGCGTAGTGCGCTGTTCGCGATGATTGCACAGTGCCGGATGCTTGTCCGCACTGTGCAATCATAGAAAACGGCATCTTGCACAGTGCGAGCTGTCTTTTACTGCCGCTCAAGTAGATTTTTACTCGAGCAGCAGCTTTCTCAACGCGGACTGGTAGTTTCTCATCGCGAGCGGTCGCGAGCATACGCGACCACTCGCAATGAGAAACCTGACCTCCCCGCGTTGAGAATCTTGCCGGGAGGTTTATTTTCCACGCTCGCGATCGGCAACTTGATGTTGCTGATCGCGAACGAGGAAAAAGTCTCGCCGGGATGTCATTTTGCTTGCTTGCGGTCGCCAACTTGACGTTGAGGACCGCGAGCAAGCAAAAAATGACCGCTGCACTACGCTACGCGTGTTTGCACTGTGCTACGTGCAATTCGAGTAGTGCGAAGTAGCGCAAACTTCGCAAACTACGTGAGCGTAGCGTAGTGCTTTGCCCAGGGTTCATCCCAACCCACGTGGGTGCCATATTACGCCAGAGCTTGCGCTAATGCCCACTCATTGGCATATGTGTATTTAACAGATTCTGAAACAAGGTTGGAAAAAGGTGGTGAAGTTACTGTTTATTCTTGGGCAATCCCTAAAAAACTATTGTGGCCAATCTTTTTCAGCCAAGAGAATGTCGTAGCCGAATGGAAAGTTCTCCCAAAAGAGAACATTGATATTGTGTTGCATATCACACTCCATCTGGAGTTGCAGGTCATATAATTGACTAGGACACTCAGCGTCTGGTGCAGTGTTTCTGCCTGGACATAGTCACTCATTGCTACTGCTGCCATATACTCCCTAAGATTCCGGTGAACTATTGTAACTTCAGCCACACTGTCCAGCATGGTCAGATTCCACTCCCCATGCAGGAGCTGTGTCCTCAATATATGTGGCATGTTTGGCTTTAATCCCAGCCACTTTCTTCTTTTTAAATTGAGGCTGTGACTGTGGAGGTCTGTCTTCCTTTTTTATTCTGTAGTTGGAAGAGAATTGTAAGTCCTTCTTTGTTTTCACGTACTCCTTTGATCTGCTCTCTGATTGTCCTCCTCTCTCCAAGAGTTTTTCGGATGACTCCTGAGTGGAACAAGAAGGACGTGTATCAGTATCCTGATACCTATCAGGCTGTTTAATTGAATCAATGTTATGCAAATTATAGCACTTTTCAGTGTACTCCCGTTGGGGAGATCCAGCACGTGCTTTAGTCTTTTCTTTATTTTTCTTAGTATCTCACTTCTTTTTTTGAAGATTCAGGTGCCTGCTTCAAGTTATCCTTTTCAGAATTACCCTTAATTTGTGGTTTATTAGGTCTGGCTCCCAAATTAGCTCTACCTTAGGCTGTCCAACTCTGCAAGATAGGTCATGTATGTAAACGGAGAAAAGAAGGGGCGCCAGTAAGCATTCCTGCTTCAAACCGTTATGTGTCTCTACTTTGCTGGAGAGACCCTGATTCCCTCCCATCAGAACCAGAGTCCAAGTTGAAGAGTGCAAAGCAACAATTAACCTGAGTAAATGCGCAGGGATTCCAAATGCAACTAACTTCCTCCACAGCGTCCCTCGGTCAACTCTATCAAATGAGGTGGAGAAATCTATAAAGGCAGAATATAAGGCCATTACCTTACCCACAGGATCCTTATCTATCACTGTATGGAGGGCCCTGATTTTATCTAAGGTTCTGCAGTTCTTACGAAAACCAGCTTGCTCCGCAGGAACAAGATTACTTCCAAATACCCAATCCTCGAGGTGAAGGAACATACTCTTGGCAAACAGTTGTCCAATCACGTCCAGTAGTGCAATCTGCCTGAAACTAGCAGGAGAAGTTTTAGGGCCCTTTTTATATAGAGGCACAACAACACTACCTTTCCAGGAAGACGGTATAAGCCCACGCAGATAACAATATTGGAAAACCGGGCACAAAAACAAAGCCCATGCAGAGGTCTCTTGTTTAATAACAGAAATTGGAAGTTCATCCGGGTCCATTGCCCCGGGGAACCTTGTACGCTTAATAAAACTCTCTTGCTCCTCACAGGAGGGTGGGCCATATACATTCTGAGAGGGAGGCTCATCACTCGATTCCAACAGCACCCTGCAACTGGAATTGCGAAATGTATTGGGTCCACTCTGCATAGGATATAGGAATGGCCTCCACCTTAATTCTAGCATCACAGTATTCAGCTATCAGTGACCAGTATTTAGGCGAGTCACCAGAGAAAGTGACCTCTCTCAACTTCTCCCTCCTCCTTTCAGACAACTTCAGTCTAGTTCTCACCCGCTTCAATCGATTGATTTTCCCTTGCCTCGATATCGTCAACTGCTCAAATTGTTTCCTTACTAGTAAATTTATGTCACGATTCACGTTCTTTACCTCCCAAGAACTAATTACAGAGGTTTTGATGATAGTGGTACTATTTTTTCTCCCACATGATCAAAACAAGGACAACTGCTCTTCAAACCAGGCGATAGGGTTCACTAATGAAGTAACAGAAGGGTCTAAAATCTCTATTTTAACATGAACAGCTAGATTCATCATATTATATGACCAAAATGTACACCCATTTGTTTTGCTATAGACTTTTGGATCATTTCTGGAATTCCAGCTCTCAAACACCTTCATTTCTAAGTTGAGAACCACTGAAAGAATACTATGATCACTTAGATCCATCCTCAATACCTCAAATTGGGAACAGGCAGCAAACATTTGGTAAGATACCACCATAGAGTCAATCAATGATTGCCCTCAAAGGGAATGAAAGGTAAAAGAGGCTGGTGAGTCCTCTAGGAACCTACCATTTAAAGCAATAAGTTCATTTGATCTCAGGCAGTCCAGAGAGTATAAGCCCTGCCTATCTGATCTAATATTGACAGGCAACACAGCCTCTGGAATACTTCACACCTCTTCCAACTCTGTGTTTCCAAAGATCAGAGGAACAATTCGAGATTTTAGCATTATAAACACCCACAATAATTATCAATGTGCATTCTTCCGAAACATTAATATTGTGTACAAAAGAAAACATAGACTCAACTAAGGTATCAAACCACCTTCCAGGGGGATATACACATTTACCAAGAGAAAGGATGTATGAAGACTTCCAATCACATTACACAAAGCTAAGTGTATGCAAATACAAAGTTTTGAGGGATGGACAAACACCTTTGGATTCCAATTTATACTACTACTAAGTAGAATGGCCATACATCCACTGGCATGACCTTTTACTGTGGATTTTGCTGCCCAAGAATGCATAAATAATTCTCATATTTAAAATCCGAACATGTCCAAGTCTCCTCTAAGCAAATTATCAATGGGAAAAATCGCATAAAAAGGTTTCGCTTGGATTTAGACTGTCCCAGGCCCGCCATATTGCAGGAAAGGATTATACCGAAGGGGCTACCTCTGCAATATTCGAAGTTTCATATATTTAGGTTGAGCCTAGCGGCAGCGCGCATGCACCACTCATTCTGCGACACTGCTGTAGTAGAGAATGGGAAAGAAGCCGCATCCACTCTCCGCCCATATTTTTCATTGGCTTGTGTCATTGTCTTCTGTAGGCCTGGGCGGTAAATTCCGCTCCGCTCGCGGAATTTGCAGAATTTTGACAATTCCGCGTTCCGCGGAGAACGCGGAATTGCCGAAAATTCCGCGATCCGCGGCGTTGCGGAATTTTTTCCTTGTTCGTGCTTTCAAAATGCGTGTTTGTGCGCGTGGGAGTGACTTACCGGGATCCCTGCGTTCGCCGACGAGTTTTCCTATCCGTTCGCGTGCGCCACGAGATTTTGGTAGCCGGCCGCGCGATCCCACGAGAGTGTGCGATCGCAAACACGTCATTCAGACACGCCATCGGACATCCGCGTTCGCGAACAGGAAACACGCATCGCAAGCGGGCGGGACAAGTGAAACAAGATGGCCACGCCAATTGGCGACTGCATGGGCAAGTTCGCGAGATATTTCCCCCCGAGCACGCAAACAGCGTCCCTGAACAGGAAAAACGCATCGCAAACGGGCGGAACAAGCAATTCCGCGTGCTCGCGAAATTCTGCGTAGCTCGCAGAGATTTTTTACCGTTTTGCGGAACTTTGCGTAACGCGACTACGCAAATTCCGCCCACCCCTAGTCTTCCATAGATACTGCCTTCAGATTCCTTAATAGGCTTGTTAGTCCCTCCTTAGTACGGCCTTGTCTTCATTTGTAACCTCCCATGGCGACAGGCCCCTTTACTTTGGTTGTTACACAGGACCTGTTATTTAGTCTGTAAGCACTATTTACTTTCTTGAGTTTCTTCAGCTGAAACCGCTTTTGTTTTTTTAAGCAGCACGGCCGCCCTGTAACACGGGTGCCGGCTTTCAATCTCTTTAATCTGGCATTATCTCGTGTTTGTTTCAACCTCCCAAGTAAAATGGTTTTAGAAATGATTAGCGAATTAAGTCATGTGAATTCCAGGTAGCACATGATCGTGTGCTGATGGGCTGAAGCTGACAACAGCACATCTGTGTTACATGTCATCTGCACTAAGCCACCTGACGGGTTGGTTTCAAAAGCCTGTTTTATTAACAACAGCAACACCACCACCACCACCAATACCACCACCACCACCGATACCACCACCAATACCACCATCACCACCACTGCTGATACCACCACCAATGCCACCACCACCACCACCAATACCACCACCACCACCATAAATACCACCACCTCCACCACCTTCAATACCACCATCAATACCACCAACACCACCAATACTACCACCACCAATACTACCACCGCCAATACCACCACCACCACCAATACCACCACAACCAATACCACCACCACCAATACCACCACCAATACAACCACCAATACCAATACCACCACCACCAATACCACCACCACCACCAATACCACCACCACCAATCCAATACCACCACCAATACCACCACCACCAATATCACCACCACCAATACCTATACCACCACCAATACCACCACCACCAATACCACCACCACCAATACCACCGCCAATACCACCACCACCACAAATACCACCACCACCAATACCACCACCACCAATAACAACACTAATACCACCACCACTACCAATACCACCACCAATACCACCACTACCACCAATACCACCACTACCACCAATACCACCACCACCAATACCACCACCACCACCAATACCACCACCACCAAAACCACCACCACCACCAATACCACCACCACCACCACCAATACCTCCACCAATACCACCACCACCAATCCAATACCGCTACCACCAATACATATACCACTGCCAATACCACCACTACCAATACCACCACCAATACCTCCAATACCACCACCACCAAGACCACCAATACCACCACCACCAATACCAATACCACCAATACCACCACCAATACCACCACCAATACCCCCACCACCACAAGTACCACCACCAATACCACCACCACCAATACAACCACCACCACCACCTTTAACATCACCACCAATACCACCACCAACAATACCACCACCACCAATACCACCACCACTAATACCAATACCACCAATACCAATACCAACAATACCACCACCACCAATACCACCACCAATATCACCAATACCACTACCAATACCACCACCACCACCACCAATACCAATACCACCACCATCAATACTACCACCACCAATACCACCAACACCACCAATATCACCACCAATACCACCACCACCAATGCCACCACTAATACCACCACCACCACCACCACCAATACCACCACAACCACCAATACCACCTCCACCACCAATACTACCACCACAACCAATACCACCACCACCAATACCACCACCACCAATACCAATACCACCACCACGAGGAATACCACCACCACCCCCAATACCACCACCATCACCAATACTACTACCAACAATACCACCAATACTACCACCACCAATAACACCAATACCACCACCAATACTACCACCACCAATACCATCACCAATACCACCACCACCATCAATACCACCACCACCAACAATACCACCACCACCACTAATACCACCACCAATACCACCACCACCAATACCACCAATACCACCATCACCAATACCAATACCACCACCACCAATACCACCACCAATACCACCACCACCAATACAACCACCACCAATAATACCACCACCAATACCACCACCACCACCACCACCAATACCCCACCACCAATACCACCACCACCAATACCACCACCAATACCACCAATACCAACAATACCACCAATACCACCATCAATACCACCACCACCAATACCACCACCACCAATACCAGTACCACCAATACCAATGCCAATACCACCAATACCAATACCGCCACCAATACCACCACCACCATTATCACCACCACCACCAATACCACCACCACTAATACCACCAATGCCACCACCACCACCAATACCACCAATACCACCACCACCAATACCACCAATACCAGCACCACCAATACCACCACCTATACCACCAATACCAATAACACTACCACCATTTCCACCACCACCAATACCAATACCACAACCACCAATACCAATACCACCACCTCAGCGCCTCTCGCTCACTAGTAATAGCAGGGGCACTGTACGAGGCTGAAGCTGCAGCCAAGACCATCCCTCCCTCCCTCCATGCCTGCCATAAAGCACAGCCCGCCCTGCATCAGGATGTGAAGCCAGGGCCCTACTACAGCTGGAGTGTTTTTTATTAGGCCAAAGATAGCAATGACATTACGCAATGCCACACTGCACACTCAAATCACGGAGAGGGCAAGGAATAGACCCCTCCGCTCTTCCTCCTGAGCCAAAACAGTGTAATCACAGAGCGAAAGGTGTTGGAGCGCTTTGTTAGTGTTTATACCTCGGATCATATGTAACTCTCACTTCACACTTTGTGTCTGTGTAATTTACAACACTTACACATCTTCTTCACTTCACTATTTATCACTACTTTGAAGACGTCGCAGGCCGGTCTCTACCTCTGAAATTTACAATCTAGCAAGTGGTCGAGAAGGCCCTTTATTGCAATGGAATAGGTCTCGCATTTGTGAGAGTTTAAGCTATTAGTATTGTAAATGACAATGCCTTTTATTTATGTTTTAAAACCCAAAACATAAATAAAAGGCATTGTCATTTACAATGCCAATAGCTCAAACTCACGTGAATGCGAGACCTATTGCTTTGCAAATGCTTGTTTTTTGAAGCATTCAATGTGCCTGCAACCCAGCTCCATGGGACTTTCTCATACCCTTTCCCATATTCCCTAGCCCGCGGGTCCTCATATCCCACAATGTTTATCACTCTCCTCCCCGTATCTTTACCAATTGAAATTGTAATATCCTTAAGGTTTATAAACCCCCTGCTACTGCATGAATCTTGGGAGAGCTCCTGGATGCCCAGTCCAGGACTATCACGCTTAGGATCTAGATGTACTTCACATCCAGGACCATCATGCTTAGGATCTAGGGTTACTTCAAATGGGAAAACATTGATACCTTTCCTCCAGACGTGGTCCACATTAGCCAGGATTAACATTCCAACATTCCTAAAGCTAAGTGTGGCCCTAGAACTCAGAAGTGGAGCAAGGGGATCCACATACACCCAATCAATATCACTGCTTTGACACCAGACACAAGGCCTCAATCTCCACTTACTGGGGGTTGGGAGCTGCAAAATTAGACTTCTATTCAGAGGGCCCAGTTCACTATCAATCAAGGAAACAAAATTCAGGGTATTAGAAAAATGGCCAAACCCAAAACATTCACGAAGATTATTGTTATACCTTGACCCTGCCCCTTGATTAAGTGGCTGTGCTACTGAAACAAAAGGAGGAGCCTCTACATTAAGAGTCCACATATATGTGGGTGCAGAACCTAAAGAAGAACATTTTCTACAAGGGGAAGGTAGGGGAGGTCTCTTACGGGCCCTCTGAACCTCTTGGGGGACTCCACAACCTTCTTCATTGGTTCTCACTAATTCAACAGACCCATCCCCAGCATCATCCTTCACTATACATCCATTCGCTCCACTCCAATTATTATGAACAGTTTCTCCAATATCCTTGGGTCCCTTCCCCCAGCCGATGGCAATCTAGGATTGGTAATTCTAGTATGTGAGGAGGCGCAGGCATACTAATTACTTCTAGGGGCTCAAGCTCTCAACCTAGATAAGAGACAGCATTCTCTGACCCTTCTCTTTTTCGAGACTGGATAATGGAAGTGGACAGTTCTAAAACATTAGAGAACCTGAGTTTTTTAGACTTACATTTCATCGTATACCAGATTATTTTCTTTTTTCCCCTTCTGGCGTTTTGCCCTATTGAGAACCTGGGACGCCCCCTTCACAGGAGAATCACCATCATGGTGGACCCCTGATAAATTAGAACTAGAAGGGGAAACATCTTGCAAGACTGCAGCCCCAGAGATAATAGGAGCCCCTTTTGATAAATATCGGAAAAACAGGAAGAGTATTCTCAATTACAGGTACATTTACACTTTGGGCTGCATCACACCGTTCTGCAGGAAAATGATTTATATAGGAAGAACTGGGCATATTGTCAATCTCCTTAATGGCCTCCGAATTGCCAGTGGATTTCCCAAAAGAAGTGGCCCCAAATCTTCCATAATCTCCCACCTGAATTACAATTTCTGTCACCCCACTTTTTACCACTAAGTTAGTATGGGAGGTTTGAGATTTCATTTCAATGCCCCCTTCTCGCTTCCTTGGGCGTAGTACCAAGGGAAGTTAAGTGCTGCACTCCCATTAAGATCGGAGACAACACATCCAACACATGATTGGATTTGGCAACTGATCTATCCAGCAGAGCCAAAATTGCTGATAAAACCTTCTCCCTACATATTAAAATATCAGAAAAGGCCCTTCTGCACCTGCCCTCTCCCCTTCCAAATCAGGTGACTGCACACATGCGTGGTGACCTATAGGCAAAGGTAAACTACAATTAAAAGAAGAATTCATTGAGCCCATTGAGATCATTAAAGAAACCCTTGAAGAAGGTGTTCTGCTATACAAGGCCGGTAATGATGGACGACTAGGTAAACAATCCAGGGGCGGGCTCAAAACTAAGTCCGAGGCAATAGGTGATTTTAAATTCGTCTCCCTAATCCAATTCTTCTCAATAAGAGTGGCAATGTCCGGCATTGAACAGTGATCCAGTGCACTAAGGTCACCAGCTCCGTCACACAGGTTGACAGTCCACCATGCCCCCCCATGAGTTACTCCAAGAGTCTCCTTAGATCGCAACATTTCTGACCCAGGGGCCACAAGTTAGCCACCGGACAAGAACCCAGATGGGGCCACAAGATTATTGGAACAGGACTCAAAATCCAACTTAATGCCAAAAACGCTGACAGAGTTCGTCTTGGGAACAGCCTCAGTGTCCATTTTTTCCATTAATTCTCCCAGATTATACAATTTATTGGACTGACTTAAGAAGTTGGCCGGAACTGGACTGTGAGCAGATCAACTAGCTTGATACAAGGCAGTGCCCTGGGACAAACCCATAACTAATCTGAAGTCTTCATTATCTACACCAAACTTCTTCATTCCCTTTTTCCCTACCCGCTCCCTCTCTTTGAAAATAGGGACAGCACAAAGGGTTGAGACTTCAGGACTGACAGTTGGGACTGAGGCTTATTTTGTCAAATGTATTTTTACAGTTTTTGAAGGTGTAGAGGAACTAGTGGTAGTTGGTCTAGAAGTGGAGAATGTGTGTCCTGAATGCAGAAACCTAGATGGCATCTTGCAAGAATGCCCAAACACAGATGCCCCAGAGACCAACTCCTTCCCTCCTTCCTCCTGCAGCTCTACGATTCTATGACAGATGTCACTCCCTTCTGGTTGGTTATGTTATGTTAAATATTGCTTATAAAGCGCACGTACACCGAATTGGTTTCATGGCGCTGCACTAAGGGGTGCCGAGCCCTGGGACTTTACTCATATGCCTGTCTAAACAGCTATGTCTTGAGGAGCCTCCTAATGCTCATAAGGTCTGTACAGGATCTAATTTCGAGAGGCAGGGAGTTCCAGTATCTGGGGCCTAGTACGGCGAACCTAGTTCCACCAAAGCGCTTCAGTTTAAGGGAGGGAGTGGATAAAAGATGCATGTGAGCAGATCGCAGGTTGCGCGTAGGATTGTACCTTTGAATGAGACTGTCAACAAATTTAGGGCTCCTCCCGTTCAGGGATTTAAAGATGAGACATCCCACCTTGAAGGCGCATCTCTGAGTTATAGCGAGCCAGTGCAGCTTCCTCAAAAGGGGCGTGACATGTTGACGCCTGTTTTGCTGAAAAATCAATCTTGCTGCCTGGTTCTGTACCAATTCTAGTCAATAGATTAGGTAAGCTGGAATGCCAAAGTATAGAGAATTGGCGCAGTCTATGTGGGAGATTACCATAGCTAAGACTACCTGTATTTTAGCTTCCTGTGTGAGGAATCTACTGATTTTTCTTATTTTTCTCAACTGGAAGAAGCACGTTGAGATCACAGAGCCAATTTGGGTCTTCATTGTAAGATCCCTGTTAATTGTTACCCCCAGACTTTTGGCAGAAAAGGAAGGGGTGGGAGGCTGTCCTAATTCCTTTGGCCAAAAGAGAGGACTCCAAGGGTTCAGTGATCCCCCCGTTAGGATCACTTCCGTCTTGTCTGGGTTAAGTTTCAAGTGATTGCTATTCATCCAGTCGCGGATGAGTAGCATAGTAGTCTGAAATTCGTGAATGGATTCAGAGGACTTACTGATAGAAAACATGAGTTGAAAGTCGTCCACATAGTTGAAGGTGCGCACTTTCCTTTCTTTCAGGACACGGATCAGAAGAAGGAGGTATAGGTTAAACAGATGAGGGGAGAGTGAGGAACTCTGCGGGACGCCGCAAGTGGTCCTCATTTTGGGGGCTGTGAACTGGCCTATGCGGACCGCTTGAGATAGGTTTCCTAGAAAGGAGCGGATCCATTCGAGAGCTGAGCCCTGGATTCCTGCGCTTCCGATACGGTCAACCAGTATGTCGTGGTTGACCGTGTCAAACGCTGCGGAGAGATCCAGCAGCACCAGAGCTCCTATCAGCCTCCTTCCGAAGAGTGTCCAGTACTGTCAATATGACTGACTCTGTGGAATGTGCTGGACGAAACCCTGCTTGATGGGGGTCAAGATATTCAGACTGTTCCAGAAAGGCAGAGAGACATCTGGCCACATGGGCTTCAAGTACCTTGGCCAGGTAAGGCAACAAGGAGTTAGGGCGGTAATTCGTCAGAGTTTTAGGGTCAGCCCCTGGCTTCTTCAGGAGGGGTATGACAATGGCCTCCTTGAAGGTGTCGGGAACATAGCCTTGGGACAATGACTCATTCAGGAGGGACAGGGCTGGGCCAGGGAGAGTAGAGAAAGCTTCCCTTAAGATCCAGGGGGGGCAGCAGTCCCTGATTGATCCCGATTTTACTTTGGTCAACAGGTCCAGAAATACTTTGTGACTTATTATTGGTATCTGTTCAATAGTGCAAGAGTTCATTAGCGAGGTCGGGGATAAATCAGGGGTGGAACATATGGGGATGCTAGCCTTAATAGCCTTTATTTTGTCAATGAAGAAGTTGTTCAGAGAGTCGCATAAGGTTTGAGAAGGCGTGGGTTTTAGTGTCACTCTGTCGGGGTTGGATAGTTCATTAACTATCGAGAAAATTTCTTTGGACCGATTTGTGGAGGTCACAATTTTGGAAGAGAAATATGCGGCTTTTGTGGTCAGAATAGCTTTTTTGTAGTCTTTTAACGCACCTAAGTAGCTGCATTTTTCCTCAGGTAGGTATTTACTTCTCCACCTCCTTTCGGAGGGCTAGTTTTAAGGTTTTTAAGTCTGAGGAGAACCATCGCTGTGCCTCGTGGCGTCGGGCTCGATGTATTTTCCTATGGGGTGCATGTTTGTTACTGGCTGCTAGTAGCCAAGCTGTTAAGTTTTCCTCACTGCGGTTAATAGAGGAGTGGGCGGGCGGGACTGTGTTGGTCAATGTCTCGAGGAATTGACTTTTGTTGGTGTTGTTCCAGCTCCTCGCTGCCCCACCATCAGAAGTGGGGGTTTTGGCCCTAGTGAGATTTTTAATGATAAATTTGATTAGATGATGGTCGGACCATGGGCAAGGAACAACCACCGGGTTAGACATAGTAAGGTTGGCTGTCCATACCTGGTCGAGTGTATGCCCTTTAATATGTGTAGCAACAGTCATCTGTTTTTTTTTTTTTTTTGTTGCATATTTATATAGCGCGAACTTGACCCGAAGGTATTGGAGCGCTTTACATGAGCACCGTATTTACATTACACATTCAGGCACGGGGAGATTAAGTGATTTGCCCAGAATCACAGGATGTGGACGCGACCCTGAGGCTCGAACCCTGGTTTCCAGCACCAAAGTCAGCAGTCTAGCCGACGGACCACATCCTCTCCTCTGTTGATTGAAATTTTGCCCTGTGAGTAGGTCAGTAAATTCGGCAGAATGAGGACCCCCTGATGTGTCATTGGCCCAATAATTAAAATCACCAATCAGCAAAAGTTTTGCATGATTTGTTATTAGGTGGGCTACCTGTTCACCCAAAGATTGTGGGAACAGTGGCATGTTCTGGGGGGGCCTGTAGAGTAATACACAAACCATGGGGGCAGAGTCAGATTCTAGTTTGATCACAAGATCGTCTACTGGCGGTAGATCAAGAGGAGTTAATGCAGTGAATTTTAAGTTATGCCATATTATGGCTGCTACTCCTCCCCCCACCTTCCCCTGAGGGCAGTTGGCTTGAAGGATGTAGAAGTCACTAGGTGGTGAAGTTAGGATGTCAGGGGTGGAATCCTGTGATAGCAAGGTCTCTGTAAGCAAAATGATGTCCGGTTGTTCAGACTCCAATAATACGTATATATCTATTTTGTGTTTTACCATGTAGCAGGTGTTAAGGTATATGACAGATAACGCCTGACAACTGTTTCTGTCCTGAATCTGGGTGTGTCCTGCAAGGTGGCCAGGGTGTGCGAGTTCAGGGAAAGAGGCTCTGATTTCCATGATCCCATTCTTGACCAAACCAATGCCCGTGTGAGGGTTGAGTGGAATTTTCTCCGAGTGGAGCAGTTTCAGTTCAGCTGGTGAATAGGTTGTGAATTGGGCATAGTGACTGGCCCCTAACCTCGTACTTCCGCGGACGGGCGCAGACGGGCTTGCCTTTGGCGCGCCTTCGACGCGCCGGTGGCGCGCCCGCTGCACGCATCCGCTGCGCTCCAGCGCTGCTACCGGCATTTAATTTAATGGTCGTAGTCAGCCTTAGCTCCTCCCCCTCCTCAGTGATTGGCACCCCGAGTGGGTGTAACACCAGGAAGTGAGCAGGGCCGATTCAAGTGATCTAATTATCCTGGTGATGCTCCCTGAAACGAACGCCCAGACGAATGCCCAATAGCACACTGTTAGAGGGCAGGATTGAGGGAGCAGGAAATGGGTGATGTTGCAGCGAGCAGAGCCCCCTCCCAGAGGCACACGCTGCACTGACTTAATGCCTGCAGGCTCTGCAGAGCCAAGGGGGCCTGCAGCCTAAGCCTCCCCTGCAACTACCTTTAGAAGCCTCCAAGAAGGAAATGAGTAATATGTTCCACTGTTGATGAGAAGGATTTTTCTTAGAGACAGGTCAGTGGCGAGCCAATGGCAGTGGCAGCAGGAAAGCGGACTAGGCACGGCACGTAGAATCTCCAACAGCCCTGGTGAATTCAGGAGAAAGTCAGATGAGAGCCCCCTTCATAGTTTTCATCAGGCTAAGATATGCCACTGGGATTTCAAACACACCTGCTCCGCTCACCGATCCCTCCAAGCTGCTCTCAGCTAGCCAGGCTGCTGGACTGCTGGAGCCATGAACCACACACACTGGAGACCAGGGAACCGATGGTGGAATCAACACTTACACCACCTCGCCATGCTTTGATCTCTGTGGAGGACTGCCCACCGGGGGTCAGGAGCCGAGCTGGACTGTGGTGAAGCAACTCCCTCGCCGCCTCACCCTACCTCGCTCTCAGTGAAGGACTACTCACTGGGGGCTGAGCCAGACCTGAGGGGCCAGGGCTGCAGAGACTCCTCGCTGCTGCCGAAGGCGTGTGACATCACACGTGGCATATCCTGCAGACAGACTCAACCAGTCAATTGAAATACTCGAATTGGCATTTCAATATTTATTGAAGCAATGATTCGTGTGTAAAATTTGTGCCTGAAATAATCAATAGAAGAAAATTGAACAGAGTAAATAGCATTGTGAGAATGGTACATAGAATATATGCTTGCATACAAGTACAGGTATGTTTGTGCTCCTTCCTAGTGCTCTCTCTCTCCTAGTGTGCATAGGGTGGATGAATCTGCCAGAATCCCTGTAGGGTGATCTAACTCCCCAGTTACCTGTGGTTATATTTCATCTGGGAGCCCGTCTTGGCATAGCACTGGACACCATCCATCTCAGGAGGTAAAGAGGATTCAGCTGAGCTGGAGTTCCGGCATGGTGCGACCTCCGCTCACTTCACAAAGGAGAGATGTTGTTTTTATAGTAAACATCACCCATGTTGCTATGTCGAAGTTCTAGTCAGGCCGTCATTATTGATTCTATCGCTGAGCGAACAATAACAACAATATTTTGCGCAGTGAACTTTAGCTTTTGTACAAGTACAGAATGTTCAAGGCTCTAATTATATGCCTACGAAGATGTATAAATGTAAGCAAAGCTATTTCATGGAACATTATCTATACAAGCATGCAAATGTGAGTCAAATGTCAATGTTCAAGAAAAGATGTCAACTTTAAATGTGAACATGTAAAATGGGAGTGTTCCTGCCCGGGCCTAATGTGACCACATGAAAATGCTATGCAATAATCCTGATTTTAGAGAACTTCTACAGAAGTCTCTACAATGCTGACACCTTCCTGCATTACTTAATCTAATTAGGGTTTCCACAATTAACACTACTTAGTTCATGCTTAGTTTAGATAATTTATATTTACTCATGTATAGATAGGCAAGAGGACCGGAAATCATATACTGACCACCAGATTTTGTTTCTTATATTCTTCATTGCTATCACTGAATTCCTAGTATGCTTTATGCTGTTGAGACTAAACTTTGTCCGATGATTTGTACGGCCAGTAGTGATTCTGTATTTTTACAACATTCTTGAGATTTGTGTACATCAGTTTGGCTTTGAATTTGTAATAAATCTACATTTAATCCTATTTATCGACTTTCGTGTTCTCATTGTGTAGCCAAATGGGCTACACTGTAAATAAAACTCTTGGATCACTTCAACTCCTCTTTATTTTTCAGACATCTAAAAAGGTCTATCGCAGGGAAATTTGGATATTGGGCTCAGTGCTCTGGCAAAAGTGTGTGAGAAGTGGTGGTGGCTTTTCTTCAATCATTTGTAAAACCTTACAAGCTTTGCTAAATTTAGCAAACATTGCAAGAAAGTGAAATCTTTGCATAAAGCCAATAAATGCTTATTGCCATTCAAATGTTTTCGTATGCCCCTTAAACAATTTTGCCAGCAGGAAACGGTTTGCAAATATGACTCATTTTGCAACTTTGCGAAGATGTGAATTTTGTCACCATTGCAAAACTTTCCATACAAAAGTATAATTTGTCACAGCCTTAATTTTGTTAAGCAAATAGGCATTTATTTATATAATTAGCTGCATATGATGTCGAACAGATAAGTGCATACTAAGAATAGAAGAGTGCATGTACCTCCGTCTTTGCGATTACAATTGTCCTAGACATTACCATGCCATTATTGGCGTTTCACAATTTCAATAAGTCCCTTAATACAGTTTTGTCAGTTGAGATCAAAGGCATTTTAAAATGCACTCGGTAAACACAAGATGGCACTTCAATGTCATAAATAATGAAGCCATATTAGACCAAGTTTCCCAGACGCACGTGCCGGGGTCAAAAGTATCTGAAACATTTTCAAAATGCCCACAAATTGGCTTGTAGTACACAACAGAGTGTCCTGTCTTTTTGAAATGCACACGCTGTATCGGATGCAAATTACCATAATACTCGGGCAGATTTACAAGCCCCTTGCGCCACTTTTGCGTCACTTTTCCCATGTTAAAAGTGACGCAAAAGTGGCGCAAGGGCCTTGTAAATCTGCCCCTCAGTATGAAATTAAGAACGCAGAGTAAAAGCAGAATTTTAAACCAAGCAAACTGCTTTGTTTCAAGATGTTTGGAGGCAATGATGTCTATTCTGTGTGAATCTGTGCCCTGTTTTGTGTTTTTTAAGTGTTTTGCGCAGATCGGGATGCATTAAAGTAGTCTACACCACCTGCAATTGAGTGTAATTTTCAGGCAATAACCGAAGAGATAAAAGCTTCAACATAGCCAATGTTCAGAAATACATGTATTGTCAGAGATGCAAATTTTGTACACGCTCTTAATGTGATGAATGTTGATTATATTGAAAGAACAGAAAGTGCCATTAGTCAGAAAGCTAATATCTAAAACCGTGTTGAAAACGAAAAAAGAAATCGCTGGCACCAAACGGATTGTTATCACACAAAGGGGCTTATTTACAAGCCCCTTGCGCCGCTGGTACCTCACTTTTTCACATATTAAAAATGTGACGCACCGGCGGCGCAAGGGGCTTGTATATAACAAACAGGGGCTTATTTACAAGTCCCTTGCGCCACCCGTACGTACCCATGTTAAAAATGACGCAATAAGTTTAATGCTTCTTCCCAGCTGTGGTATTGTGTTAAATGTTGCATTTTTATACACTGTCCGAAGTATGTAGGCATTTGTGTTTTTTTTCTTATGAAAATATCTAATAAAAATTATTTGAAATTGGAAAAATGACGCAAAAGTGGCGCAAGGGGCTTGTAAATCTGCCCCACAGTTTCTTGCCTGCGAAAATGTTTTAGTTTTCAACAAGGTTTTAGATATTAGATTTCTGACTATTGACACGTTTATTAAGCACTTTTTTGGTTTAAAACAAAGATGACAATAAGGGCATATGACGACCGCAGTAGTCATATGCCCTTATTGTCATCTTTGTGTTAAACCCAAAAAAATCCATTAAGTCAGTGCAGCGTGTGCCTCTGGGAGGGGGCTCTGCTCGCTTCGCGGGCATTGATAATAAGGGGAAGTTGTGTTTGCGACTGTTTGCAGATGCTTTTAGTTGGGAACGCCTACTTTGCATGTCATTAGCGATAATTATCGCTGACATGCAAAGCGGCAACAAAACGGCCGCTATCGCCATTAAGCTGTCGCTAACAGTTGTTAGCGACAGCTTGCTAATAGGGCGATAAAAATATCGCCGCTTTATTGGCAAAAAGTGCCGCTAAAGTGGCGATACTGCCCTTGATAATATGCCCCTAGGTTTCAAAACCTTAGAACGCCCTCCACAGTTGACTGCTCAATGACCTCTATGTCCAGTGACAACAACCCAAGTTTGGTTAAAATAAATAGCCATTCATCTCTAACTAGTCATTTGTGTAAATGTAGCCACTGGCCAGTCAAACTGGTTTAACAGATGGCTCATAACCCATTGCTTTCCAGGTAGAAAGGTTTCAGAAAAAAACACTGCTGGCCAAGGAGCAGATGTCTAGATATGTGGGTAATGGACTTACACATTTTCTCCCATTGTGCAATATTCGCTCTTTGATACTCACTTATATCGAAATGTGAGCAGGTGACAACAAATCACTTCATGGAGGCACTGTAAGTCTCTATATAGGTAATTGAGTGTTTTCTGGATACTGTCTCAGAATGAGAGAGTAGAGGAGCCCAGCTATAATGTAGCAGCCAACAATGCCTCACTCATACAATCAGAGTATAAATCAATCAATCAATCAATCAGGAAATTTGTAGAGCGCACTACTCACCCGTAAGGGTCTCAAGGCGCTGGGGGGGTGGAGGGGGGTGCTGCTACTGCTCGAATAGCCAGGTCTTGAGTAGTCTCCTGAAGGTTAGTAGGTCTTGGGTCTGCCGTAGGAGGATGGGGAGGGTGTTCCAGGTCTTGGCGGCGAGGTAGGAGAACGATCTGCTGCCGGAGGTCGCTCTTCGGATGCGAGGGACGGTAGCTAGGGCGCAGCCGGCGGAGCGGAGCTGGCGGTTTGGGGTGTAGAAGGTGAGTCGTCTGTTGAGGGCCTCTTGGGCATAGCTTTGGGGCGGTGGGTTGGTTCCTCCTTATGGGAGCCAGGGGTGTGGGTGGGAGGGTCGGGGGTGTTTATGGGTTGAGGATTGGGACTGGTTGTTTCTTGCACAGAGCATAGGGTTGGAAATTGTAGGAAATGTGACTTTGAGAAATTTGGCTAGATGTGGAACAATGATGGCTATCTGTGTCTAGCAATGCACTTATGGAGCGAGTGTGCAACAATTTGTATGGTTGAGGGGTAGCTCGTGGATTTGGAGATACAATGTCAAGAGTCGGTAATGGTGGGTGCACTGGTCAGCAGCTGCATATTTTCTCATGGAACGTTAATAGATTCAAATCACCACACAAGCGCAAATTGGTATGGGAGGAACTGAATATCCTTAATCCACTAATTATATGTCTTCAGGAGAAGGATCTATCTCAGGAAGAAAGCTCACTGCTAAAGGAGCTTGGATATAGAGTCATGTCTATTTCATGTTTTCATGTTTTACCTCTGCTAAGAGGAGGGTCTCACTATTGGCGCGTGACAACAAATGGGGGGTTTTGCATCAGAGGACGGACTTGGGAGGCCGCTTGCTGTTGGTGATTATCCAGAAGGGTAGCATTCGCTTTACCAACTGTGTCGTTTATGGGCCAAATATGGATGACTCAAGAGTTTTGGATTATTTGTTGACTGAGCTTCCTCTCTGGCCACCACCCTATATTGTCTGTGGCGATTTTAATGTGACGTTGTGCCCTCACAGAGACTGTGGATCTCAGTCCCCAGCTTCTGATCAGGGCCATGATGGCTTGTCTCGTGGGGTTAAGCACTGACTCAGGGGGCTCTGCACCAATTAATTTCCTCAAATGCTTTGATTGACCTCTGGAGTTCTGAGCGACCCAACAAACCGGGATTTACATCTTTCTCTGCCCCCTATAAAGCAATGTTGCGGTTAGACATGCTTCCGGTCAGCAATATGTTTTTTTTTTTTACGGAATTTTATATAGCGCGAACTTGACCCGATTCGGGTATAAGAGCACTTTACATGAGCACCAGTTGCGTTACATGAGGACACATTCATTTTTGTTAGGCACAGGGAGATTAAGTGATTTGCCCAGAATCACAGGATGTTGTGCGTGCCTGCCGAGACTCGAACCTGGTTCCCCAGCTCCGAGGTCGACTGCCCTAGCTGTTAGGCCAACTCCTCTCCCCACGTTGTTCCCATCTTCAAAGCTGGCACTCAATCCAAGGGTCTTATCTGACCACAAGTCTCTATCTTTGTTTATCCAACACAGCGAGCCTATTCAGACATCGAGGTCTTGGGGATGGACATTTGAATGCAAATTACTACTAGATGATGACAAAAACAGCTCCATGTACTCCCACCTACATGAGTTTCTGGAATTTAAAATCAGGTCTGCATCACTTTTGGTGTTCTGGGATGCCCTTAAGGCTTTGTGTCGTGGACAAACTCTTCAATTTGCTTCTCATCAATGGAGGATGGCAATGACAGAGGAAACGGCAGCTCTTCGGACTCCCTGAGCTAGATGTACGACACGTCCAATTTGCAAGTCGCAAATTGCATTGTTTTGCGACTCGCAATTTGCGACTCACAAGTTAGAATTTACAACAGTGCCTCCGACACTGTTTGTGATTCCTAATGGGGTCGCAAATTGCCTGCCTCATTAATATTCATGAGGCAAGTATAATTTGTGACCCCATTGGGAACGGCTAGCACTCCCAGGGATGGTGGCGTGCTGGGGTCAGCAGACCACCATGTCTGAGACTGCTTTTTAAATAAAGCAGTTTTAAAAAAAAATGCAGCCCATTTTTTTAAAGGAAAACGAAATGCGTTTAAAAAGAAAAATGAAACATTTCTGTTTCATTTTTAAGATTTGGCAGTGGTCTGTGGGACCACTGCCTGCTTTTAAAAAATATTTTCACTGCCAGTCACAAAGGGGAAGGGGCCCCCTGGGGACTCCTTCTCATTTGCGAGTGGATCACCACCCATTTGAATTGGGTGGTAAACTGTGAGTGTTTTGCGGCTGCAAAACAATCTGACATTGAAGTGCGTGTCGCTATTAGGAAGGGACACCCTTGGCACGCCCCTTCCTAATAGCGAGTCGCAAACCCTATTTTGCGAGTCGGTAATAGGTTACCGACTGGCAAAATAGGGTTTGTAAATAGGGCACACCTATTTTGCGGTTGCAAACTGGCCGATTTCCCGTTTGCGACCTCAAAAAACGGTCGTACACCTGGCCCTTAGTTCTTTAGAATCCAACTTGGGATATAGTATCATCGCTATGGATGGGCTCCAGCTTGAGTGGCTTCTAGAGCAGTCTATCGCCCTCCGGGCCTCTTTTAGAAAACTAATCTGGGATTGAGTGATCAAAAACGGGCGAGTCAGGAAAATGGCCAGCTTTGAAAATAGCAAATTTTCTCCTTTAGAGTAAGGGGCAGCTCTAGCTTTGAAACCATTCAGTAGATTAGTGGTGAGAATGAGGAGCTCGTGACCGATCCAGCTGCTATTAGAAACCTCTTTCAACAGTTTTATCAAGAACTCTATCTAGACGACTGCTGCACCTCCGCTAAAGATATTCTCTGATTCATTGGTTGGTAATTCCATTATAAGGTTAGCCATATTCAGCATTCAAAACTAGAAGCACCTATAACTCTTTTGAAAACATCATTGGCTTCCTTGCCAAAGGGTAGCCCGCCTGGCCTGATCAGATTCCGTTGGAGTTTTACGCCATCTTCTTGCAGATTCAGGCCCCTGTGCATAGGTGATCTGTTTAACTCCTTCAAATCATCTGATTGGGTTCCCAAGTCTTGGGGTAGACCAATATTGTCATCTTTCAAAAAAAAAGGGAAAGATACCACATTTTGCTGGTCATATTGTCCAATCTCCTTAATCAATGTTGACTCCAAGATCGATACACGAGTTCTTGCTAATCAACTGTTTGTAATTATCTTGGAGCAGGTCAATTCAAACCAAAATGACTTTATTCCAGGCCGTGATACAACATCTCATGCCAACACAGCAATTACGGCCCTGGAGACGGTCTCTTTCAGCGGGGGGCCCATGGGCATGATTTCTCTAGACGTCGATAAGGCCTTTGACCAGGTCTACAGGCCTTTCCTATGGGGGGTCATGGAGACCACAGGTTTAGGCTCTGTCTTTGTCTCCAGAATCCGTTGCCTCTACTCCGGCCTTAAAGCAAGGATTGCTTTCATATTCCATTTCCATCTCTCATGGCACCAGGCAGGGGTACCCTCTCTCCTCAGTTATTTGCTTTATATACAGAGCCTTTCATTCAATCCCTTAAGCTGTCTAAAGAGATCCAGCCCTGAGAATACATCAGTACAACATTAAAGTTCTAGATTATGCTGATGATGTTGCAATTTTAACCAATACCCCTATCAGTGACTTACTTGGGGTAGTGACAGTGGCTCAATCATTTGGGGAAGTCTCTGGTTATAAGCTGAATTTAGATAGGACTCAGGTCTTGTTTAATGTCATTCCCCAAGTCAGGATAAAAGCTGGGTGCAGTCGGTGGTGTGTTTAGGGATAACTCTATCCATCCATATTGCGGATATTGTAGAGAACAACTTTGGGAAGCTTTAATGTTTTTAAAGCTAATGTTTTTACTAAAGGGAATGGTCTTCATTTGGGCCTGGTCAGCTTCTGTAATCTAATTAAGATGATCCTTCTTCCATGGTATCTTTATCTCTTTAATTTTCTTCCTCGTTTTCTTCCAGAGGTCTTTTTTACTAAGATCGAGGTTTCATGGCAGAGGTTTATATGGTGTTATATGAAGCCTCGCTGTAAGATTCAGTTCCTACAACAGCCTAAGGAGGATTGTGGGGTTTTGGTTCCAATTTTGTGGTTTTACTATCTGGCCTCATTTTTTTCATGACTTTCTTTGGTTTTGGGGTGGTGGACATGTGAACAAGGGCGTATGTTCACTAGAGAACCTGATTCAAGACTTTAAAAGTCATCCATCTTATTTGGAGCTCCCTTAAGAGTATATTCTCTAGCATTACCCCATTCAACCAGCTGACATACTTAGGACATTACTTTTTGGTAAACTCGGTTCCTCATGGAGAGCAAAGGGCTCTACCATACCATATTCCAGAGTTTTGCACTGAATCTGGTGCTTTTCTTTTTTCTCACCCCTGGATTATAAGGAGGTAGGGACAGCAGCTTTTTCTTTTGGGATTGATCAGGTGGAAGTCCTGAAGAAAGCCGGGGTATTATCACGTGCCGGCTGAAACATGTCGACATCTCAGCAGAGTGGAGGGGTAGGGCTCTATTAATGAGTAGCCATTACCACCATCCACAGGTCTGGATTAGACCATCTCTTGCACCTGGACAGTGTACCCAGTATTAAAGGTATAGCAGGGATACACTGTGACCAGTTTTATCAATTTATTCTGCCATTCTTTTTCACTTTTTTGATCCATCACTATTTCGTCTCTTCTTATATGGTGTTTGTCTTCCCCCTCCCTATTGCTCCACCTCCAGCGTTGGCTAGCGCGGAGGTGTGTCAGCAGGCCCTATGATGAAGCATGACACAGCTTGCTGTGTGTGAGGGCAGTTTTATATACACAGTGTGTGCCCTGTTTTACACCTCTCCACAGTACGTGTCCCGTTTTACACCTCTCCTCTGTTCACTCACTACATTAGTTTTTTTTTTTTTTAAGATAGTCCCTTTTCTTTGTTGTGTGACTTAATGCTTTGTAGGAGGGCGACTTGGGACTACTTCCTCTTACCTCTCTTTTTGTGGTTGTATACTTAGGACATAACCACAATTTACCCTTCTCTGTTCACACCAGCTATCGGGAAAACTGGGAGAGGGCTAGACATTTTATCTTAGGCCAGTTGTTTCAGGGTGATGTCCCTTTCTCTTTTGAGAACCTGCAGCAACAGTCTCTAACCTGTTTTTATAGGTATCTGCAATTACGACACTTCATTTCTAGTCTTAAGGAAGATGAGATAAGATGTTCTGATTAGGCCTGGAATTCTGTGGAGTTATCGAAAAGGTCCGCAAGATTCCACAGAGTTCGGCAAACAGGTGGAGTATCACACTTTTAATAGCAATCGCCCTTTGCCATTTAAATGATGCCTTCTATGAGTAGAAAAAGACCAGACGAATTACAGCAGTTGCAAGAAGATTAGTCAGTCACTTCACACCATCTGCACTGAACAGTAGAACACTACGCTCTCAACAAGCATAGCTGCCTGGGCCTTCCAGTGTGTTTTTGTGCCTTCATGCTCCAATTCATGCTCAATGTCTTGCTATCTCTCTAGCCATCAAGTATATATCCGTGAGCATCAGCGCTGAAATGATGAGAATGTTTTGCAAAAGGCTTCTCTGCCATCTAGTGACATTTCAAAATGGTTTACCTCTCCAGCTACAAATTGATTGCTATCCCACCTTAACCCGTTGCGTGCTTCTGTCGGCCAATGGCCGTCGCGAGCACTACCTCTGTAGTGATGCGCACGTCCGTTGGCCGACGCGGCCCCGCCCACTCCGCTAAACCGCCGCACCGCGGCGGAATTGCCACCGCGGTTAAGCGGTTAAGAACCAAGCTGGTGAATATTCAGCCTCATCTGTGTAAAGTACACAGATTGCCAGAGCACAACCACCCATGCCCAGTCCCCCCTTGCCACGCTGCTCACCTGATAGTTGTAACAGTAGGTGCACTCGGAGCAGTTAGCATGTAGGTAGGGCACTATAACCTCCCCAGGCCCCCCAGGTCCGCCAGGTCTGCGGCCATTTTAGCATGCCTGTGTGGAAAGTGCAAAGTGCAAAGTGCGCCACGGCTGTCCAGTGTCCAGTCCACTCCCAACAAGGCACCACTGCAGCAGTCCTGTCCGGCTATAGTAGAGCCCTCTTCTCTCATAAGCACTGCACCCATTCGTGCCCGGGGCACAAGCAGGCACCCAATTTGGTGCATAGCATGAGACCAGACAGAAGTGATGTCACGCAGTAACATAGTCAGTGGGTCAGGGGCAGGGGCCTGCTTGAATCCACCACTCCTGAGAGCCGTGACAGGGAATCTACTTGCGGCATGGGCCCTAAGAGCTACAGGGATTTGGAGAGAGATCCCACAGAAGCCATCCCATGCTCCTTTGAGGGGCTCTGTCCTTGCATGACATGGCGGCGACAGGTGAGTGAGTGCTCCAGTTAACTCCGCTCCGCTGGTGGAGTTTGCAGAGTTTTTGCCAAACTCTGCACTCCAAGCAGAGCACGGAATCGCAAAAACTCTGCAAACTCCACCAGCAGAGCGGAGTCTACAACCCAGCCTTAGTTCTAATAACTCCTTATAGGAGCTTATAATTAAAAGATAAAGAGGAATATTGGGCAAGTCTATAAGTTAATCTATTTCTTTTCTCAAGATCACTCGGTTGACCCATTTCAGCTAAGGTTTGATATGTGGAGCCATCTTCTCAATACAGATGTAACAGCCAGCAACCTGCAGCATAGTAATATCTTGCTGCAATCGGCTCTGAATGTGTCATGTCTCAAGGTGCATTACTTCAAATGTATCGATGATCTATACTATATTCCTCATTGCCTCTTTGCTATGAAGCTATGGTTAGAGGATCGTTTTCATTGTGGGCTTGAGGGGGCCAATGCAGTGCATGTTTTTGCATACAGTCCTACTTTGCGTTTGTTCTGGAAATTTGTTTTTGTAAGATGTATAGCATATCTAATCTTTTGGTTACAATTTACTCACAGCTGATTATCTTGGGACATTCACCGGTTATCCCTCCTTCTTGAGCGGTCTATATTTATTCTCAATCTCCCTGGTCAGACTAGCAATGTCATGGTCCTGGCTCTCTAGCGAGCCTCCTGAACCTTGGATCTGGTGATGGGAATTTCTGAACATCAGTATGTTGGAAATTATGTTAGTAGACAACGATCCACGGAGGAAAAGGTTGAGCCGGATTTGGGATCCAGTCTGGCTCTGGATGGTGGATGCGGCTGATACCCGGTACACAGGTGTCTAGTTCTCTTCTTCTTACCACATTGCTCCCCTCTACTATTATTATGTATTATGCATAACAAATATTTATTGGGGTTGCAAATCTGTTATGCTGCTCTCTTCTTACCACATTTGATCCCCATCTCTGTTATCTGGTTTTCCGTTATTCCCAAAAACAAATCAAAATTATTTAAATGATATATTATCTACTGGCGGTCGCCAGTAGATAGTTATAGTTAGGACCTATTATCCATAGGAAATTCGTAACATTCTATTCCCAATAACTTTGGCGTCGTTTGACGAATCATCGCAAAATTTTCAAGACTAGTGGGGCGCTCCGGTCAGCTCCTGTCTTGAAAGTTTCGGGGTGATTCATCAAGCGGGGGCTGAGAAAAAAGGGGGGTCCCAAAACGTGTTTTCTCCATGTTAATTCCCATAGGAAATTTTAGACACGGCTACAGCCCGAACTGCTGAACGGAATTACACCAAATTTGGCAAAAAAGTAGCGCTTGGTTCAGAAAGTTTTTTTTTTTTTAAATGGTGTAAATCCGTTAAGTAGTTGCGGAGAAATTAAAAAAATAAGAGTCAAAAAATCAATTTCCCATAGGAAACTTTATGCAAGGCTACAGCCAAAACTGCTGAACGGAATTACACCAAATTTCGTAAAAAGGTAGTGCTTGGTTCAGAAAGCACCCTTCTTAAAAACGGTGTAAATCCGTTCAGTAGTTGCTGAGAAAATCAAAAAATAAAGGTTTCGATATCTATGGCCGCGGTGGATCCGCGCACCCTCCCGACCACGAGCTGCATGCTAATTGGCTGTCAACACTTCAAACCAGGAAGTGTTGGCAGCCATCTTGTGCCTCGGTAGAACCGAGGCACAAGAAAAGAGAAAAACAGTCGCGAAAAAAAAGGAAAGGGGGCAGGGTAGAAACACCCTGACCCACTAGGCCTGCTCAGGGGGTCCCACAAGGACCCCCAGGACCCAAAAAAGCATTTTTTTTTTTAAATCGTCAAAATGCGCACCGGATCCGCGGATCCGTCCGCAAAACAAAAAAAACAAAGCGCGGGCTCCCGCGCTTCGTTACTAATTAGCCCCCGAGTAGGCCAAGTTCCGGGGGCAGTGAAAAAAAAATTGTGGGGGGGGCCCAATCCCCCCCACACTGCCCCGGGGACCGCCACCTCCCTGGGGCTTGAATAATGAGTTGCGGGGGGCACGCAGCCCCCCCGCAGCCCCGGGGACCGCCCCCCCCGGGGCTTGTTTTTTTAAAGTTAGAGCCTTAGAGGCCCCCCAAGCCCCTGGGACCGCCACCCCCGTGGCTTCCATTAATTATAATAGCGGGGGCACACTGCCCCCCCACAGCCCCGGGGACCGCCACCCCCCGGGGCTTCATTTAAAAAAAAAAAATACCTGTGTGAGGGGGCTCGAGCCCCCCCACATGCCCCGGGGACCGCCACCTCCCCGGGGCACAAAAAATTTAAATTTGGGGGTCCGTTATGGACCCCTGATCCCCGGGGACCACCACCTCCCTGGGGCTGTGCAACAGGTGGGAGGGGGGCCGCGCGGCCCCCCTCCTGGAGCCCGTGATGGCCTTGGGTACCGCCACCCCCCAGGGCCGGCTCCTGCAGTGTCCCGGGGTGCCCACCCCAGGACACTGCTGTTTGCAATGACAGGGCGGAAGCCCTGTCATTGCAAACTTGCTTTGCTTCATTGAAGCGAGAGCAGGGAAACTTGCTCTCGCTTCAATGAAGCAAAGCAGATTGCTTTTCCACACGGGGAGCTGCATGTCAGCAGCTCCCCATGTGGAAAAGCAATGCCGGCTCCCGCAGGACGCGGGGAGCTGGCGGGACCGTGGGGGCATTCAGTTCCGAAAAGCCTCTGAAGAAGAAAGAATAGACTTTTGAAACACGTCAGACGGCGGAATTTGGCTCTACTAGGAGAGCAGAGAACGGATGTCTTTCCATACCCTGATTAAAGGCTTACCACCTTGTGTTTGTGGTCAAGTGCTGATTCAACGTGTGGGAACTTGGTAACTTGGAGCTTTGATGTTGGGCGGCTGCCCAGCCGCCGAGTTACACACCGCCCCAAGATGTAAGGGGGACACGTGGCCTGGAATATTCCGCGCCAAGCTGTGGACCACACACACGGGATTGAGGGAAGACGCTGATCCCTGCGGCCCATCTACGGGCTTGAAAGGATTACAGAAATTAGTGCCACCATTGATGGATGAAAATATCAGGAATCAGTTCCCATAATGCAGCAGTCATTTGACTGGCCAATCAGTGGGCGTAATTAAAGCATTTTAAGGGACTGAAACCGGACGCACGCATTCAGTTCCGAAAAGCCTCTGAAGAAGAAAGAATAGACTTTCGAAATGCATCAGGCGGCGGAATTTGGCTGTACTAGGAGAGCAGAGAACGGATGTCTTTCCATACCCTGATTAAAGGCTTACCACCTTGTGTTTGTGGTCGAGTGCTGACTCAACATGTGGGAACTTGGTAACTTGGAGCTTTGATGTTGGGCGGCTGCCCAGCCGCCGAGTTACACACCGCCCCAAGATGTAAGGGGGACAGGTGGCCTGGAATATTCCGCGCCAATCTGTGGACCACACACACGGGATTGAGGGAAGACGCTGATCCCTGCGGCCCATCTACGGGCTTGAAAGGATTACAGAAATTAGTGCCACCATTGATGGATGAAAATATCAGGACTTCAGTTCCCATATTTCAGCAGTCATTTGACTGGCCAATCAGTGGGCGTAATTAAAGCATTTTAAGGGACTGAAACCGGACGCACGCATTCAGTTCCGAAAAGCCTCTGAAGAAGAAAGAATAGACTTTCAAAACGCGTCAGGCGGCGGAATTTGGCTGTACTAGGAGAGCAGAGAATGGATGTCTTTCCATACCCTGATTAAAGGCTTACCACCTTGTGTTTGTGGTCGAGTGCTGACTCAACGTGTGGGAACTTGGTAACTTGGAGCTTTGATGATGGGCGGCTGCCCAGTCGCCGAGTCGTGCACCGCCCCAAGATGTAAGGGGGACACGTGGCCTGGAATATTCCACGCCAATCTGTGGACCACACACACGGGATTGAGGGAAGACGCTGATCCCTGCGGCCCATCTACGGGCTTGAAAGGATTACAGAAATGAGTGCCACCGTTGATGGATGAAAATATCATGACTTCAGTTCCCATAGTGCATCAGTCATTTGACTGGCCAATCAGTGGGCGTAATTAAAGCATTTTAAGGGACTGAAACCGGACTCACGCTTTCAGTTCCGAAAAGCCCCTGAAGAAGAAAGAATAGACTTTCGAAACGCGTCAGGCGGCGGAATTTGGCTGTACTAGGAGAGCAGAGAACGGATGTATTTCCATTCCCTGATTAAAGGCTTACCACCTTGTGTTTGTGGTCGAGTGCTGACTCAACGTGTGGGAACTTGGTAACTTGGAGCTTTGATGTTGGGCAGCTGCCCAGCCGCCGAGTTACACACCGCCCCAAGATGTAAGGGGGACATGTGGCCTGGAATATTCCGCGCCAATCTGTGGACCACACACACGGGATTGAGGGAAGACGCTGATCCCTGCGGCCCATCTACGGGCTTGAAAGGATTACAGAAATTAGTGCCACCATTGATGGATGAAAATATCAGGACTACAGTTTAAAAAAATCGGCAGGATGCGCTCAGGGAGCGCGAACCCTGCCGAAAAAAAAAATCGAAGCGCGGTCTCCCGCGCTTGATGTTAATTGGCCCCCGGGTGGGCCAAGTCCCGGGGGCATGCTGGGGGGGGGTAATTTTATGTGTGGGGGGCCTCTAAGGGCCCCCAAGCCCGAGGACCACCACCCCCTGGGGCTTTATGTAGAATGGTGCGGGAGGGCTCTGAGCCCTCCGCAGCCTCGAGGACCACCACCTCCCCGGGGCTTCTTTTTTTAATTAAAAACCTGTGTGGGGGGCTCCAGCCCCCACACGCCCCGAGACCACCACCTCCCGGGGCACTAAGAAAATTACAATGGGGGTCCGTTTTGGACCCCCAGAGCCCGGGGACACCACCTCCCGGGGCTGTGCACTGAATGGGGAGGGGGCCGCGCGGCCCCCCTCCTGGAGCCCTTGATGGCCCTGGGGACCACCACCCCCAGGGCCGGCTCCTGCAGTGTCCCGGGGTGCCTACCCCCGGGACACTGCTGTTTGTAATGACAGGACGGGAGCCTCGCGGCTCCGTCCTGTCATTACAAACTGCTTGGATATTGGAAGAGAGAGCAGGAAACCTGCTCTCTCTTCCAATATCCAAAGCCGATTTGCTTTTCCACATGGGGAGCAGCATGTTGGCTGCTCCCCATGTGTAGCAATGCCGGCTCCCGTAGGACACGGGGAGCCGGCGGGACTGTGGGGGATTGGGGACCCCCCACAGTCCCCAACGAGAGGGCCAGCCCCGGGGGATGGGGTCCCTGGGGCAAGTAGTGGCCCCGGAGGGGGGCCACGCGGCCCCCCTCCCCAAAAAACAAACAAAAAAAAAACAAAAACGATCGGGCCCGCAGGCCCCGCCCCCTTCCTTCACCACTCTGCAAACGCGCCCCTGGCGCGTTTGCAGAGAGGGAACGAATTCCCCTTGAATACTAGGGGTCCCTGGGGACCAACTAGCCCACCAGGAACCTCCAGTATGCGCCAGGGAGCTGCCTTGCAGAGAGGTGTACAGAGGCCACGCCCTTTTACACCTCTCTGCAACGCAGCTCTATGGCGCTTTTTGGAGGTATATGGTGGGCTAGTTGCACCCCAGGGACCCTCAGGATTCAAGGGGAGTTAATCCCCCGACTTAAAATGCACCACGGGGTGCGTTTACACAGTGGTGAAAGGAGGGGGCGGGGCTTCAGGTGACATGTGTGCAAACAGGCCCCGTGGCGCGTTTTTAAGATGGGGAATTAAATCCTCTTCAATCCTGAGGGTCCCTGGAGGCCAACTAGCCCAACAGGTACGTCCAGAAAGCGCCACAGAGCTGCGTTGCAGAGAGGTGTAAAAGGGGTGTGGCCTCTGTACATGTCTCTGCAACGCAGCCCCTAGCGCATACTGGAGGTTCCTGGTGGGCTAGTTGGCCCGTAGGGACCCTCATGATTCAAGGGGACTTAATCCCCCAACTTAAAACGCACCACGGGGCGCGTTTGCACAGATGTCACCTCAGGCCACGCCCCCTCCCTTCACCATTGTGCAAATATTCCTCTAAAATCAGCCGAAATACGAATTCCGATTTACTCACCTGTTATCAGGAGAGACCTCAGTGCTGCATCTTTCAGCCCAGTACTGATCCTCAAAAGTAATTTTAACCGTACTTACCGGTAACTTGAATTTCCTTCATAGGCTAACATTGACTGGTTTCACTTGGAAATTCTTCTAAGTGTGGAGTTTTGGAACTTTAAAATATTCCTCTAAAATCAGCCGAAATACGAATTCCGATTTACTCACCTGCTATCAGGAGAGACCTCAGTGCTGCATCTTTCAGCCCAGTACTGGTCCTGAAAAGTAATTTTAACCGTACTTACCGGTAACTTGAATTTCCTTCATAGGCTAACATTGACTGGTTTCACTTGGAAATTCTTCTAAGTGTGGAGTTTTGGAACTTTAAAATATTCCTCTAAAATCAGCCGAAATACGAATTCCGATTTACTCACCTGCTATCAGGAGAGACCTCAGTGCTGCATCTTTCAGCCCAGTACTGATCCTCAAAAGTAATTTTAACCGTACTTACCGGTAACTTGAATTTCCTTCATAGGCTAACATTGACTGGTTTCACTTGGAAATTCTTCTAAGTGTGGAGTTTTGGAACTTTAAAATATTCCTCTAAAATCAGCCGAAATACGAATTCCGATTTACTCACCTGCTATCAGGAGAGACCTCAGTGCTGCATCTTTCAGCCCAGTACTGGTCCTGAAAAGTAATTTTAACCGTACTTACCGGTAACTTGAATTTCCTTCATAGGCTAACATTGACTGGTTTCACTTGGAAATTCTTCTAAGTGTGGAGTTTTGGAACTTTAAAATATTCCTCTAAAATCAGCCGAAATACGAATTCCGATTTACTCACCTGCTATCAGGAGAGACCTCAGTGCTGCATCTTTCAGCCCAGTACTGATCCTGAAAAGTAATTTTAACCGTACTTACCGGTAACTTGAATTTCCTTCATAGGCTAACATTGACTGGTTTCACTTGGAAATTCTTCTAAGTGTGGAGTTTTGGAACTTTAAAATATTCCTCTAAAATCAGCCGAAATACGAATTCCGATTTACTCACCTGTTATCAGGAGAGACCTCAGTGCTGCATCTTTCAGCCCAGTACTGATCCTCAAAAGTAATTTTAACCGTACTTACCGGTAACTTGAATTTCCTTCCATAGGCTAACATTGACTGGTTTCACTTGGAAATTCTTCTAAGTGTGGAGTTTTGGAACTTTAAAATATTCCTCTAAAATCAGCCGAAATACGAATTCCGATTTACTCACCTGTTATCAGGAGAGACCTCAGTGCTGCATCTTTCAGCCCAGTACTGGTCCTGAAAAGTAATTTTAACCGTACTTACCAGTAACTTGAATTTCCTTCCATAGGCTAACATTGACTGGTTTCACTTGGAAATTCTTCTAAGTGTGGAGTTTTGGAACTTTAAAATATTCCTCTAAAATCAGCCGAAATACGAATTCCGATTTACTCACCTGTTATCAGGAGAGACCTCAGTGCTGCATCTTTCAGCCCAGTACTGGTCCTGAAAAGTAATTTTAACCGTACTTACCGGTAACTTGAATTTCCTTCATAGGCTAACATTGACTGGTTTCACTTGGAAATTCTTCTAAGTGTGGAGTTTTGGAACTTTAAAATATTCCTCTAAAATCAGCCGAAATACGAATTCCGATTTACTCACCTGCTATCAGGAGAGACCTCAGTGCTGCATCTTTCAGCCCAGTACTGATCCTCAAAAGTAATTTTAACCGTACTTACCGGTAACTTGAATTTCCTTCATAGGCTAACATTGACTGGTTTCACTTGGAAATTCTTCTAAGTGTGGAGTTTTGGAACTTTAAAATATTCCTCTAAAATCAGCCGAAATACGAATTCCGATTTACTCACCTGCTATCAGGAGAGACCTCAGTGCTGCATCTTTCAGCCCAGTACTGGTCCTGAAAAGTAATTTTAACCGTACTTACCGGTAACTTGAATTTCCTTCATAGGCTAACATTGACTGGTTTCACTTGGAAATTCTTCTAAGTGTGGAGTTTTGGAACTTTAAAATATTCCTCTAAAATCAGCCGAAATACGAATTCCGATTTACTCACCTGCTATCAGGAGAGACCTCAGTGCTGCATCTTTCAGCCCAGTACTGATCCTGAAAAGTAATTTTAACCGTACTTACCGGTAACTTGAATTTCCTTCATAGGCTAACATTGACTGGTTTCACTTGGAAATTCTTCTAAGTGTGGAGTTTTGGAACTTTAAAATATTCCTCTAAAATCAGCCGAAATACGAATTCCGATTTACTCACCTGTTATCAGGAGAGACCTCAGTGCTGCATCTTTCAGCCCAGTACTGATCCTCAAAAGTAATTTTAACCGTACTTACCGGTAACTTGAATTTCCTTCCATAGGCTAACATTGACTGCGTTTCACTTGGAAATTCTTCTAAGTGTGGAGTTTTGGAACTTTACAAATATTCCTCTAAAATCAGCCGAAATACGAATTCTGATTTACTCACCTGTTATCAGGAGAGACCTCAGTGCTGCATCTTTCAGCCCAGTACTGGTCCTGAAAAGTAATTTTAACCGTACTTACCAGTAACTTGAATTTCCTTCCATAGGCTAACATTGACTGGTTTCACTTGGAAATTCTTCTAAGTGTGGAGTTTTGGAACTTTAAAATATTCCTCTAAAATCAGCCGAAATACGAATTCCGATTTACTCACCTGTTATCAGGAGAGACCTCAGTGCTGCATCTTTCAGCCCAGTACTGATCCTCAAAAGTAATTTTAACCGTACTTACCGGTAACTTGAATTTCCTTCATAGGCTAACATTGACTGGTTTCACTTGGAAATTCTTCTAAGTGTGGAGTTTTGGAACTTTAAAATATTCCTCTAAAATCAGCCGAAATACGAATTCCGATTTACTCACCTGCTATCAGGAGAGACCTCAGTGCTGCATCTTTCAGCCCAGTACTGGTCCTGAAAAGTAATTTTAACCGTACTTACCGGTAACTTGAATTTCCTTCATAGGCTAACATTGACTGGTTTCACTTGGAAATTCTTCTAAGTGTGGAGTTTTGGAACTTTAAAATATTCCTCTAAAATCAGCCGAAATACGAATTCCGATTTACTCACCTGCTATCAGGAGAGACCTCAGTGCTGCATCTTTCAGCCCAGTACTGGTCCTGAAAAGTAATTTTAACCGTACTTACCGGTAACTTGAATTTCCTTCATAGGCTAACATTGACTGGTTTCACTTGGAAATTCTTCTAAGTGTGGAGTTTTGGAACTTTAAAATATTCCTCTAAAATCAGCCGAAATACGAATTCCGATTTACTCACCTGTTATCAGGAGAGACCTCAGTGCTGCATCTTTCAGCCCAGTACTGATCCTGAAAAGTAATTTTAACCGTACTTACCGGTAACTTGAATTTCCTTCATAGGCTAACATTGACTGGTTTCACTTGGAAATTCTTCTAAGTGTGGAGTTTTGGAACTTTAAAATATTCCTCTAAAATCAGCCAAAATACGAATTCCGATTTACTCACCTGTTATCAGGAGAGACCTCAGTGCTGCATCTTTCAGCCCAGTACTGATCCTGAAAAGTAATTTTAACCGTACTTACCGGTAACTTGAATTTCCTTCATAGGCTAACATTGACTGGTTTCACTTGGAAATTCTTCTAAGTGTGGAGTTTTGGAACTTTAAAATATTCCTCTAAAATCAGCCGAAATACGAATTCCGATTTACTCACCTGCTATCAGGAGAGACCTCAGTGCTGCATCTTTCAGCCCAGTACTGGTCCTGAAAAGTAATTTTAACCGTACTTACCGGTAACTTGAATTTCCTTCATAGGCTAACATTGACTGGTTTCACTTGGAAATTCTTCTAAGTGTGGAGTTTTGGAACTTTAAAATATTCCTCTAAAATCAGCCGAAATACGAATTCCGATTTACTCACCTGCTATCAGGAGAGACCTCAGTGCTGCATCTTTCAGCCCAGTACTGATCCTGAAAAGTAATTTTAACCGTACTTACCGGTAACTTGAATTTCCTTCATAGGCTAACATTGACTGGTTTCACTTGGAAATTCTTCTAAGTGTGGAGTTTTGGAACTTTAAAATATTCCTCTAAAATCAGCCGAAATACGAATTCCGATTTACTCACCTGTTATCAGGAGAGACCTCAGTGCTGCATCTTTCAGCCCAGTACTGATCCTCAAAAGTAATTTTAACCGTACTTACCAGTAACTTGAATTTCCTTCCATAGGCTAACATTGACTGGTTTCACTTGGAAATGTCTTCTAAGTGTGGAGTTTTGGAACTTTACAAATATTCCTCTAAAATCAGCCGAAATACGAATTCCGATTTACTCACCTGTTATCAGGAGAGACCTCAGTGCTGCATCTTTCAGCCCAGTACTGGTCCTGAAAAGTAATTTTAACCGTACTTACCGGTAACTTGAATTTCCTTCCATAGGCTAACATTGACTGGTTTCACTTGGAAATTCTTCTAAGTGTGGAGTTTTGGAACTTTAAAATATTCCTCTAAAATCAGCCGAAATACGAATTCCGATTTACTCACCTGTTATCAGGAGAGACCTCAGTGCTGCATCTTTCAGCCCAGTACTGGTCCTGAAAAGTAATTTTAACCGTACTTACCGGTAACTTGAATTTCCTTCATAGGCTAACATTGACTGGTTTCACTTGGAAATTCTTCTAAGTGTGGAGTTTTGGAACTTTAAAATATTCCTCTAAAATCAGCCGAAATACGAATTCCGATTTACTCACCTGCTATCAGGAGAGACCTCAGTGCTGCATCTTTCAGCCCAGTACTGATCCTCAAAAGTAATTTTAACCGTACTTACCGGTAACTTGAATTTCCTTCATAGGCTAACATTGACTGGTTTCACTTGGAAATTCTTCTAAGTGTGGAGTTTTGGAACTTTAAAATATTCCTCTAAAATCAGCCGAAATACGAATTCCGATTTACTCACCTGCTATCAGGAGAGACCTCAGTGCTGCATCTTTCAGCCCAGTACTGGTCCTGAAAAGTAATTTTAACCGTACTTACCGGTAACTTGAATTTCCTTCATAGGCTAACATTGACTGGTTTCACTTGGAAATTCTTCTAAGTGTGGAGTTTTGGAACTTTAAAATATTCCTCTAAAATCAGCCGAAATACGAATTCCGATTTACTCACCTGCTATCAGGAGAGACCTCAGTGCTGCATCTTTCAGCCCAGTACTGATCCTGAAAAGTAATTTTAACCGTACTTACCGGTAACTTGAATTTCCTTCATAGGCTAACATTGACTGGTTTCACTTGGAAATTCTTCTAAGTGTGGAGTTTTGGAACTTTAAAATATTCCTCTAAAATCAGCCGAAATACGAATTCCGATTTACTCACCTGTTATCAGGAGAGACCTCAGTGCTGCATCTTTCAGCCCAGTACTGATCCTCAAAAGTAATTTTAACCGTACTTACCAGTAACTTGAATTTCCTTCCATAGGCTAACATTGACTGGTTTCTACTTGAAAATGTCTTCTAAGTGTGGAGTTTTGGAACTTTACAAATATTCCTCTAAAATCAGCCGAAATACGAATTCTGATTTACTCACCTGTTATCAGGAGAGACCTCAGTGCTGCATCTTTCAGCCCAGTACTGGTCCTGAAAAGTAATTTTAACCGTACTTACCAGTAACTTGAATTTCCTTCCATAGGCTAACATTGACTGGTTTCACTTGGAAATTCTTCTAAGTGTGGAGTTTTGGAACTTTAAAATATTCCTCTAAAATCAGCCGAAATACGAATTCCGATTTACTCACCTGTTATCAGGAGAGACCTCAGTGCTGCATCTTTCAGCCCAGTACTGATCCTCAAAAGTAATTTTAACCGTACTTACCGGTAACTTGAATTTCCTTCATAGGCTAACATTGACTGGTTTCACTTGGAAATTCTTCTAAGTGTGGAGTTTTGGAACTTTAAAATATTCCTCTAAAATCAGCCGAAATACGAATTCCGATTTACTCACCTGCTATCAGGAGAGACCTCAGTGCTGCATCTTTCAGCCCAGTACTGGTCCTGAAAAGTAATTTTAACCGTACTTACCGGTAACTTGAATTTCCTTCATAGGCTAACATTGACTGGTTTCACTTGGAAATTCTTCTAAGTGTGGAGTTTTGGAACTTTAAAATATTCCTCTAAAATCAGCCGAAATACGAATTCCGATTTACTCACCTGCTATCAGGAGAGACCTCAGTGCTGCATCTTTCAGCCCAGTACTGGTCCTGAAAAGTAATTTTAACCGTACTTACCGGTAACTTGAATTTCCTTCATAGGCTAACATTGACTGGTTTCACTTGGAAATTCTTCTAAGTGTGGAGTTTTGGAACTTTAAAATATTCCTCTAAAATCAGCCGAAATACGAATTCCGATTTACTCACCTGTTATCAGGAGAGACCTCAGTGCTGCATCTTTCAGCCCAGTACTGATCCTGAAAAGTAATTTTAACCGTACTTACCGGTAACTTGAATTTCCTTCATAGGCTAACATTGACTGGTTTCACTTGGAAATTCTTCTAAGTGTGGAGTTTTGGAACTTTAAAATATTCCTCTAAAATCAGCCAAAATACGAATTCCGATTTACTCACCTGTTATCAGGAGAGACCTCAGTGCTGCATCTTTCAGCCCAGTACTGATCCTGAAAAGTAATTTTAACCGTACTTACCGGTAACTTGAATTTCCTTCATAGGCTAACATTGACTGGTTTCACTTGGAAATTCTTCTAAGTGTGGAGTTTTGGAACTTTAAAATATTCCTCTAAAATCAGCCGAAATACGAATTCCGATTTACTCACCTGTTATCAGGAGAGACCTCAGTGCTGCATCTTTCAGCCCAGTACTGATCCTCAAAAGTAATTTTAACCGTACTTACCGGTAACTTGAATTTCCTTCATAGGCTAACATTGACTGGTTTCACTTGGAAATTCTTCTAAGTGTGGAGTTTTGGAACTTTAAAATATTCCTCTAAAATCAGCCGAAATACGAATTCCGATTTACTCACCTGCTATCAGGAGAGACCTCAGTGCTGCATCTTTCAGCCCAGTACTGGTCCTGAAAAGTAATTTTAACCGTACTTACCGGTAACTTGAATTTCCTTCATAGGCTAACATTGACTGGTTTCACTTGGAAATTCTTCTAAGTGTGGAGTTTTGGAACTTTAAAATATTCCTCTAAAATCAGCCGAAATACGAATTCCGATTTACTCACCTGTTATCAGGAGAGACCTCAGTGCTGCATCTTTCAGCCCAGTACTGATCCTGAAAAGTAATTTTAACCGTACTTACCGGTAACTTGAATTTCCTTCATAGGCTAACATTGACTGGTTTCACTTGGAAATTCTTCTAAGTGTGGAGTTTTGGAACTTTAAAATATTCCTCTAAAATCAGCCGAAATACGAATTCCGATTTACTCACCTGTTATCAGGAGAGACCTCAGTGCTGCATCTTTCAGCCCAGTACTGATCCTCAAAAGTAATTTTAACCGTACTTACCAGTAACTTGAATTTCCTTCCATAGGATATCATTGCCTGCTTTTCGCTGGAAAAGTCTTCTAAGTGTTGAGTTTTGAAACATACAAATATTCCTCTAAAATCAGCCGAAATCCGAATTCTGATTTACTCACCTGTTATCAGGAGAGACCTCAGTGCTGCATCTTTCAGCCCAGTACTGGTCCTGAAAAGTAATTTTAACCGTACTTACCAGTAACTTGAATTTCCTTCCATAGGCTAACATTGACTGGTTTCACTTGGAAATTCTTCTAAGTGTGGAGTTTTGGAACTTTAAAATATTCCTCTAAAATCAGCCGAAATACGAATTCCGATTTACTCACCTGTTATCAGGAGAGACCTCAGTGCTGCATCTTTCAGCCCAGTACTGGTCCTGAAAAGTAATTTTAACCGTACTTACCGGTAACTTGAATTTCCTTCTTAGGCTAACATTGACTGGTTTCACTTGGAAATTCTTCTAAGTGTGGAGTTTTGGAACTTTAAAATATTCCTCTAAAATCAGCCAAAATACGAATTCCGATTTACTCACCTGCTATCAGGAGAGACCTCAGTGCTGCATCTTTCAGCCCAGTACTGATCCTGAAAAGTAATTTTAACCGTACTTACCGGTAACTTGAATTTCCTTCATAGGCTAACATTGACTAGTTTCACTTGGAAATTCTTCTAAGTGTGGAGTTTTGGAACTTTAAAATATTCCTCTAAAATCAGCCGAAATACGAATTCCGATTTACTCACCTGTTATCAGGAGAGACCTCAGTGCTGCATCTTTCAGCCCAGTACTGATCCTCAAAAGTAATTTTAACCGTACTTACCAGTAACTTGAATTTCCTTCCATAGGATATCATTGCCTGCTTTTGCTTGAAAAAGTCTTCTAAGTGTTGATTTTTGAAACTATACAAATATTCCTCTAAAATCAGCCGAAATCCGAATTCTGATTTACTCACCTGTTATCAGGAGAGACCTCAGTGCTGCATCTTTCAGCCCAGTACTGGTCCTGAAAAGTAATTTTAACCGTACTTACCAGTAACTTGAATTTCCTTCCATAGGCTAACATTGACTGGTTTCACTTGGAAATTCTTCTAAGTGTGGAGTTTTGGAACTTTAAAATATTCCTCTAAAATCAGCCGAAATACGAATACCGATTTACTCACCTGTTATCAGGAGAGACCTCAGTGCTGCATCTTTCAGCCCAGTACTGATCCTCAAAAGTAATTTTAACCGTACTTACCGGTAACTTGAATTTCCTTCATAGGCTAACATTGACTGGTTTCACTTGGAAATTCTTCTAAGTGTGGAGTTTTGGAACTTTAAAATATTCCTCTAAAATCAGCCGAAATACGAATTCCGATTTACTCACCTGCTATCAGGAGAGACCTCAGTGCTGCATCTTTCAGCCCAGTACTGGTCCTGAAAAGTAATTTTAACCGTACTTACCGGTAACTTGAATTTCCTTCATAGGCTAACATTGACTGGTTTCACTTGGAAATTCTTCTAAGTGTGGAGTTTTGGAACTTTAAAATATTCCTCTAAAATCAGCCGAAATACGAATTCCGATTTACTCACCTGCTATCAGGAGAGACCTCAGTGCTGCATCTTTCAGCCCAGTACTGGTCCTGAAAAGTAATTTTAACCGTACTTACCGGTAACTTGAATTTCCTTCATAGGCTAACATTGACTGGTTTCACTTGGAAATTCTTCTAAGTGTGGAGTTTTGGAACTTTAAAATATTCCTCTAAAATCAGCCAAAATACGAATTCCGATTTACTCACCTGTTATCAGGAGAGACCTCAGTGCTGCATCTTTCAGCCCAGTACTGATCCTGAAAAGTAATTTTAACCGTACTTACCGGTAACTTGAATTTCCTTCATAGGCTAACATTGACTGGTTTCACTTGGAAATTCTTCTAAGTGTGGAGTTTTGGAACTTTAAAATATTCCTCTAAAATCAGCCAAAATACGAATTCCGATTTACTCACCTGTTATCAGGAGAGACCTCAGTGCTGCATCTTTCAGCCCAGTACTGATCCTGAAAAGTAATTTTAACCGTACTTACCGGTAACTTGAATTTCCTTCATAGGCTAACATTGACTGGTTTCACTTGGAAATTCTTCTAAGTGTGGAGTTTTGGAACTTTAAAATATTCCTCTAAAATCAGCCGAAATACGAATTCCGATTTACTCACCTGTTATCCGGAGAGACCTCAGTGCTGCATCTTTCAGCCCAGTACTGATCCTCAAAAGTAATTTTAACCGTACTTACCGGTAACTTGAATTTCCTTCATAGGCTAACATTGACTGGTTTCACTTGGAAATTCTTCTAAGTGTGGAGTTTTGGAACTTTAAAATATTCCTCTAAAATCAGCCGAAATACGAATTCCGATTTACTCACCTGCTATCAGGAGAGACCTCAGTGCTGCATCTTTCAGCCCAGTACTGGTCCTGAAAAGTAATTTTAACCGTACTTACCGGTAACTTGAATTTCCTTCATAGGCTAACATTGACTGGTTTCACTTGGAAATTCTTCTAAGTGTGGAGTTTTGGAACTTTAAAATATTCCTCTAAAATCAGCCGAAATACGAATTCCGATTTACTGACCTGTTATCAGGAGAGACCTCAGTGCTGCATCTTTCAGCCCAGTACTGATCCTGAAAAGTAATTTTAACCGTACTTACCGGTAACTTGAATTTCCTTCATAGGCTAACATTGACTGGTTTCACTTGGAAATTCTTCTAAGTGTGGAGTTTTGGAACTTTAAAATATTCCTCTAAAATCAGCCGAAATACGAATTCCGATTTACTCACCTGTTATCAGGAGAGACCTCAGTGCTGCATCTTTCAGCCCAGTACTGATCCTCAAAAGTAATTTTAACCGTACTTACCAGTAACTTGAATTTCCTTCCATAGGATATCATTGCCTGCTTTTTGCTGAAAAAGTTTCTAAGTGTTGATTTTGAAACATACAAATATTCCTCTAAAATCAGCCGAAATCCGAATTCTGATTTACTCACCTGTTATCAGGAGAGACCTCAGTGCTGCATCTTTCAGCCCAGTACTGGTCCTGAAAAGTAATTTTAACCGTACTTACCAGTAACTTGAATTTCCTTCCATAGGCTAACATTGACTGGTTTCACTTGGAAATTCTTCTAAGTGTGGAGTTTTGGAACTTTAAAATATTCATCTAAAATCAGCCGAAATACGAATTCCGATTTACTCATCTGTTATCAGGAGAGACCTCAGTGCTGCATCTTTCAGCCCAGTACTGATCCTCAAAAGTAATTTTAACCGTACTTACCAGTAACTTGAATTTCCTTCCATAGGATATCATTGCCTGCTTTTGCTGAAAAAGTTTCTAAGTGTTGATTTTGAAACATACAAATATTCCTCTAAAATCAGCCGAAATACGAATTCCGATTTACTCACCTGTTATAAGGAGAGACCTCAGTGCTGTATCTTTCAGCCCAGTACTGGTCCTGAAAAGTAATTTTAACCGTACTTACCAGTAACTTATATTTTCTTCCATAGGAATCCATTGTCTGGTTTTCAGCAGAAAAGTTTCAAAGTGTCGATTTTCACAAACTACAAATATTCCTTAAAAATCGCCTGTATGACTTAAACGCATTCTTTCAACTGTTTACAGGAGATGCACCAGTGCTGGATCCAGGATCCAACACTGAGTAAGAAAAAGTAACGATAACAGTTTTTACCTGCTAAGTGAATTTCCTTCCATAGGATAACATTGGTGATTCTATGAGAAAAAGTTTCTAAGTGTCAACTTTTAAAAAACAATAATATTCCTTAAAAATCACGACTGTAACCAAAACGCTTTTACTCAACTGTTTACAGGAGATGTACCAGGACTGAATCTAGGATCCAGTCCTGTGGTTAGAAAAGTAATCCATAAAGTAACTAATTGCATTTAACTAGAAATTCACATTGAGCTGAATGTTGCATTGTGTTTGAAAATGTGTTGCCCATTGCAACAACTGTAACTACTGTACTTAAAAGTCTATTGCCTATGTGCAAAGTATTTAAACTAAAGTAATTCATTCTGAGAAAGTATTTTTTGTAATGTAATGTATAATGTAATTACAATGTAATTTAAAAAATAAAATATGTAAAAGAAATTGTTTCTAAAAATGTAGTAAATCAGTATGAAAAAAATTAATATAAAAATTAATACATTTAAAAATTGTCATTTAAAAAACCTTTGAAATTTACTGAAAAACCGTAGGTTTCAGGCACGTTATAGTTACAAATTAGCATTTAAAAAACCTTTGAAATTCACTGAAAAAACCATAGGTTTCAGACACGTTATAGTTAGAAATTAGCATTTAAAAAACCTTTGAAATCCACTGAAAAACCAGAGGTTTTAGGGACAGTTATAGTTAGTTGGACATTGCACTCGTACAAAACCCGTGAAATTCCCCGTTATAGTTAGTTCAGCTAACTATAACTCGCGCCCGCAATGCACTGCTGATGACGTCACATATTACATCACTCATGACATGGTCAGTGACATCACTGATGACATCACTGATGACATCTCAAATGACATCACTGATGACATCATCCACGTGATAATCTGATGCAGCTCCTCACACCCTAATATAACCTTTGATACACCCAATCTAAATTACAGAGTGCCATTCGCAAAACCATAGACACTCAACACCAATAACTACATACCCACTCACTGATTCTTAGGTCTACACACACACATCCACTCACTCACCCGTACAGTCACTCATACTTATGGTCACTCAGTACAGGACTATCATATGCACTCTTACTCCTATATAGACACTCAAACACCGCCACTCATCCATAGAGGTACTCACACACCTAGTCAGTCATGCAAATAATTAAACACACTGCCATTTACTCACCTATACAGTTATACACACATCAGCTCACTTAATCATACAAATACTAGCACATTGTTACACTCATATACAATCACTGATACAAGCACACACTCATCCATACAGCCACTATCACAATCACTCACTCTCGCTTATAGCTATTTATATACTCCAATACACATATATACTGCCTTTCACATATTTAGTTACTCACACATGTACCACTGGGACATACATTCACTCACTAACACACTCTTACACACACTTACCCACCCATACAGTCTATCACAGATGCACTCTTGAAACCATCCACCCAGTGAATCACCCACTCACACATCTATGCACAGTCGCACACACCCCATCCACACAAACACTCAGGCACCCATACAGATACTCATAGAACCAATAAATAACCCATATAGACACTCATGTAGCTATTCGCAAATCCATGCATCCACTTACACACCAACAGACGGATACAAACATTCACACAGTTTAGTCACTAACCCATGCATTCAGTAAGATACGTTTAATCACTCACTTGTAGAGTCAGTCACGCACGTACTAAATCATCCATTCAGACACTTATACACCCACTCATTCTTCAATACGCCTTTCCCTATATATATTAAACATATTTAAACTTTACAGAAACACACAGTCACTGGATGATGTCATCAGTGATGTCATTTGAGATGTCATCAGTGATGTCATCAGTGATGTCACTGACCATGTCATGAGTGATGTAATATGTGACGTCATCAGCAGTGCATTGCGGGCGCGAGTTATAGTTAGCTGAACTAACTATAACGGGGAATTTCACGGGTTTTGTACGAGTGCAATGTCCAACTAACTATAACTGTCCCTAAAACCTCTGGTTTTTCAGTGAATATATATATATATATTCACTGGAAAAACCATAGGTTTTAGGGACAGTTATAGTTAGTTGGACATTGCACTCGTACAAAACCCGTGAAATTCCCGTTATAGTTAGTCCAGCTAACTATAACTCGCGCCCTGTAATGCACTGCTGATGGCGTCACATATTACATCACTCATGACATGGTCAGTGACATCACTGATGACATCACTGATGACATCTCAAATGACATCACTGATGACATCATCCAGTGACTGTGTGTTTCTGTAAAGTTTAAATATTTTTAATATATATAGGAAAAGACGTATTGAAGAATGAGTGGGTGTGTAAGTGTCTGTATGGATGATTAAGTAGGTGCGTGACTGACTCTATAAGTGAGTGATTTAACGTATCTTACTGAATGCATGGGTTAGTGACTAAACTGGGTGAATGTCTGTATCCGTCTGTCTTTGCTGTGTAAGTGGCTGCATGTGTTTGTGAATAGCTACATGAGTGTCTATATGAGTTATTGAATGCTTGTCTGAGTATCTGTATGGGTGCCTAAGTGTTTGTGTGGGAGGAGTGTGTGCAACTCTGTGCATAGATGTGTGAGTGGGTGATTCACTGGGTGGATGGTTTCAAGAGTGCATCTGTGATAGACTGTATGGGTGGGTAAGTGTGTGTAAGAGTGTGTTAGTGAGTGAATGTATGTCCCAGTGGTACATGTGTGAGTAACTACATATGTGAAAGGCAGTATATATGTGTGTTGGAGTATATAAATAGCTATAAGCGAGAGTGAGTGATTGTGATAGTGGCTGTATGGATGAGTGTGTGCTTGTATCAGTGATTGTATAAGAGCGTAAGAATGTGCTACTATTTGTATGAGTAAGTGAGCTGGTGTGTGTATAACTGTATAGGTGAGTAAATGGTAGTGTGTTTAATTATTTGCATGACTGACTAGGTGTGTGAGTACCTCTATGGATGAGTGGCGGTGTTTGAGTGTCTATATAGGAGTATGAGTGCATATGATAGTCCTGTACTGAGTGACCGTAAGTATGAGTGACTGTACGAGTGAGTGAGTGGATGTGTGCGTAGACCTAAGAATCAGTGAGTGGGTATGTAGTTATTGGTGTTGGAGTGTCTATGGTTTTGCGAATGGCAGTCTGTAATTTAGAGTGGGTGTATCAAAGGTTATATTGGGGTGTGAGGAGGTGCATCAGATTATCACGTGGATGATGTCATCAGTGATGCCATTTGAGATGTCATCAGTGATGTCATCAGTGATGTCACTGACCATGTCATGAGTGATGTAATATGTGACGTCATGAGCAGTGCATTGCGGGGGCGCGAGTTATAGTTAGCTGGACTAACTATAACGGTGCCTAAGGTTTTTTCAGTGAATTTCAAAGGTTTTTTAAATGCTAATTTGTAACTATAACGTCCCTGAAACCTATGGTTTTTTCAGTGAATTTCAAAGGTTTTTTAAATGCTAATTTGTAACTATAACATGTCTGAAACCTACGGTTTTTTCAGTGAATTTCAAAGGTTTTGTAAATGACAATTTTTAAATGTATTAATTGTTATATACATTTTTTTCATACTGATTTCCAAATTTTTTAGAAACAATTTTTTTTAAATATTTTATTTTTTAAATTACATTGTAATTACATTATACATTACATTACAAAAATACTTTCTCAGAATGAATTACTTTAGTTTAAATACTTTGCACATAGGCAATAGACTTTTAAGTACAGTAGTTACAGTTGTTGCAATGGGCAACACATTTTCAAACACAATGCAACATTCAGCTCAATGTGAATTTCTAGTTAAATGCAATTAGTTACTTTATGGATTACTTTTCTAACCACAGGACTGGATCCTAGATTCAGTCCTGGGACATCTCCTGTAAACAGTTGAGTAAAGCGTTTTGGTTACAGTCGTGATTTTTAAGGAATATTATTGTACTTTAAAAGTTCACACTTAGAAACTGTTTCTCATAGAATCACCAATGTTATCCTATGGAAGGAAATTCACTTAGAAGTTAAAAACTGTTATCATTACTTTTTCTTACTCAGTGTTGGATCCTGGATCCAGCACTGGTGCATCTCCTGTAAACAGTTGAAAGAATGCGTTTAAGTCATACAGGCGATTTTTTAGGAATATTTGTAGTTTGTGAAAATCGACACTGAAACTTTTCTGCTGAAAACCAGACAATGGATTCCCATGGAAGAAAATATAAGTTACTGGTAAGTACGGTTAAAATTACTTTTCAGGGTCAGTGCTGGGCTAAAAGATGCAGCACTGGGTTCTCTCCTGATAACAGGTGAGTAAATTGGAATTCGTACTTTGGTTGATTTTAGAGGAATATTATAAAGTTCCAAAACTCCACACTTAGAAGAATTTCCAAGTGAAACCAGTCAATGTTAGCCTATGAAGGAAATTCAAGTTACTGGTAAGTACGGTTAAAATTACTTTTCAGGGTCAGTGCTGGGCTAAAAGATGCAGCACTGGGTTCTCTCCTGGTAACAGGTGAGTAAATTGGAATTCGTACTTTGGTTGATTTTAGAGGAATATTATAAAGTTCCAAAACTCCACACTTAGAAGAATTTCCAAGTGAAACCAGTCAATGTTAGCCTATGGAAGGAAATTCAAGTTACTGGTAAGTACGGTTAAAATTACTTTTCAGGATTAGTACTGGGCTGAAAGATACAGCACTGAGGTCTCTCCTGATAACAGGTGAGTAAATCGGAATTCGTATTTCGGCTGATTTTAGAGGAATATTTTAAAGTTCCAAAACTCCACACTTAGAAGAATTTCCAAGTGAAAACAGTCAATGTTAGCCTATAGAAGGAAATTCAAGTTACTGGTAAGTACGGTTAAAATTACTTTTCAGGACCAGTACTGGGCTGAAAGATACAGCACTGAGGTCTCTCCTTATAACAGGTGAGTAAATCGGAATTCGTATTTCGGCTGATTTTAGAGGAATATTTGTATGTTTCAAAAATCAACACTTAGAAACTTTTTCAACAAAAAGTAGGCAATGATATCCTATGGAAGGAAATTCAAGTTACTGGTAAGTACGGTTAAAATTACTTTTCAGGACCAGTACTGGGCTGAAAGATGCAGCACTGAGGTCTCTCCTTATAACAGGTGAGTAAATAGGAATTCGTATTTCGGATGATTTTAGAAGAATATTTGCACAATGGTGAAAGGAGGGGGCGGGGCCTGAGGTGACATCTGTGCAAACGCGCCCCGTGGCGCGTTTTAAGTTGGGGGATTAAGTCCCCTTGAATCCTGAGGGTCCCTAGGGGCCAACTAGCCCACCAGGAACCTCCAATATGCGCCAGGGGGCTGCGTTACAGAGACGTGTAGAGAGGCCACACCCCTTTTTACACCTCTCTGCAACGCAGCTCTGTGGCGCTTTCTGGATGTACCTGTTGGGCTAGTTGGCCCCCAGGGACCCTCAGGATTGAAGAGGATTTAATTCCCCATCTTAAAACGCACCACGGGGCCTGTTTGCACACATGTCACCTGAAGCCCCGCCCCCTCCCTTCACCACTGTGCAAACGCGCCCCGTGGCGCGTTTTAAGTTGGGGAATTAAGTCCCCTTGAATCCTGAGGGTCCCCGGAGTCCAACTAGCCCACCATATACCTCCAAAAGCGCCACAGAGCTGCGTTGCAGAGAGGTGTAAAAGGGGCGTGGCCTCTGTACACCTCTCTGCAAGGCAGCCCCTGGCGCATACTGGAGGTTCCTGGTGGGCTAGTTGGCCCCCAGGGACCCCCAGTATTCAAGGGAATTCGTTCCCCCTATGCAAACGCGCCAGGGCGCGTTTGCAGAGTGGTGAAGGAAGGGGCGGGGCCTGCGGGCCCGATCGTTTTAAAAAAAAAAATTTTTGTCCCCTGAAGGGGGCTCTGTAGCCCCCTTCCTTTTTCCAGTTTTTATGCCCTGGGGACCCCATCCCCCAGGGCCTTACCCCTTTTTTAATTACAAATTTTAAAAAAAACGGGAAGGGGGCCGCATGGCTCCCTTCCCTGGGCCTGTATTGGCCCCGGGGACCCCATCCCCGGGGCATGGCCTCGATTTTTTTTTTTTTCATAGGGAGGGGGCTGCGTGGCCCCCTCCTCCAGGCCATTTAAGGCCCCGGGGACCCCATCCCCCGGGGCCGGCCTTTCCGTTTTTTTAATTTCTTTAATTTTTTATTTTTGGGGGAGGGGGGCCGCGTGGCCCCCCTCCCGGGCCACTACTTGCCCCGGGGACCCCATCCCCCGGGGCTGGCCCGCTCGTTGGGGACTGTGGGGGGTCCCCAATCCCCCACAGTCCCGCCGGCTCCCCGTGTCCTACGGGAGCCGGCATTGCTTACACATGGGGAGCAGCTAACATGCTGCTCCCCATGTGGAAAGCAATCGGCTTTGGATATTGGAAGAGAGAGCAGGTTTCCCTGCTCTCTCTTCCAATATCCAAAGCAGTTTGCAATGACAGGACGGAGCCGCGAGGCTCCGTCCTGTCATTACAAGCAGCAGTGTCCCAGGGGTAGGCACCCGGGACACTGCAGGAGCCGGCCCTGGGGGTGGTGGTCCCCAGGGCCATCAAGGGCTCCAGGAGGGGGCGCGCGGCCCCCCTCCCATTCAGTTCACAGCCCCGGGGAGGTGGTGGTCCCCGGGCTCTGGGAGTCCGTAACGGACCCCCATATTTAAATGTTTAGTGCCCCGGGGAGGTGGCGGTCCCCGGGGCATGTGGGTGGGCTGGAGCCCCCACACAGGTTTTTAATTAATAAAAAAAAGCCCCGGGGAGGAGGTGGTCCCCGGGGCTGTGGGAGGGCTCAGAGCCCTCCCGCACCATTAAAAAAAAAAAGCCCCGGGGGGTGGCGGTCCCCGGGGCTTGGGGGGCCCTTAGAGGCCCCCCACACATTAAATTACCCCCCCACCATGCCCCCGGGACTTGGGCCACCCGGGGGCAAAATACAATCGAAGCGCGGGAGACCGCACTTCGATTTTTTTTTTTTTCGGCAGGATTCGCGCACCCTGAGCGCATCCTGCCGATTTTTTTAAAAAAAATGTTGTTTTTTTTTTGCCCAGGGGGTCCTTGTGGCAAACCTAGGGGGTCAGGGTGTTTCTACCCTGCCCCCTTTGTGCGCTTTGCGCACTTGTTTCTGTCCCTCGGTTCTACCGAGGGACAAAATAGCTGCCAACATTTCCTGAATCGGAATGTTGACAGCCAGCTGACAACCAATTAACATGCAGCTCGTGATCGGGAGGGTACGCGGACCCTACTCGGCCATAGATATCACTATCTTTTTACTTTTGATTTTCTCAGCAACTACTGAACGGATTTACACCATTTAACAAAAGGGTTCTTTCTGAACCAAGAACTACCTCTTTGCCAAATTTGGTGTAATTCCGTTCAGCAGTCAGGCTGTAGCCGTGTCTAAAGTTTCCTATGGAAAATTGCATGAGGAAAACGCGTTTTGGGACCCCCCTTTTTCTCGGCCCCCGCTTGACGAATCTCCCGAGACTTTCAGGGTAGGAGCGGACCGGAGCGGGCCACAAAGTTTGAAAATTTTGCGAAGATACGTCAACCGGCAAGAGAGTTATTTCAAATAGAATGTCGCGGATTTCCTATGGATAATAGGTTGTAACTATAACTATCTACTGGCGACCGCCAGTAGATAATATATATATATATATATATATATTCACTGAAAAAAACCATAGGTTTCAGGGACGTTATAGTTAATTGGACTTTTGACTCGTACAAAACCAGAGAAATTCGGACGTTATAGTTCGTTGAGCTAACTATAATTCGCGCCCCCGCAATGCACTGCTGATGATGTCACATATTACATCATTCATGATATGGTCAGTGACATCTCAAATGACATCACTGATGACAACTGATGACATCATCCAGTGACTGTGTGTTTCTGTAAAGTTTAAATATGTTTTATATATACGCCAAGCTGTATTGAAGAATGAGTGTCTAAATGCATGATTTAGTAGGTGCTTGACTGTCTGTATAAGTGAGTGATTAATCGTGTCTTACTGAATGCATGGGTTAGTGACTAAACTGAGTGAATGTCTGTATTAGTCTGTCAGTTGGTGTGTAAGCAGCTGCATGGCTTGGTGAGTAGCTACATGAGTGTCTATATTGGTTATTGTTTGCTTGTCTAAGTATCTGTATGGGTGCCTGAGTGTGTGGGTGGGGGGGTATGACTCTGTGCATAGATGTGTGAGTGGGTGATTCACTGGGTGTATAGGTTCAAGAGTGCATCTGTGAGGGACTGTATGGATGGGTGGGTGTGTGTATGTCTGTGTTGGTGAGTGAATGAATGTCTCAGTGGTACATGTGTGAGTAACTCCATATGTGAAAGGCAGTATATGTGAGTGTTGGAGTATATAAATGACTATATGTGAAAGTGAGTGATTGTGAGAGAGGCTGTATTGATGAGTATGTGCTTGTATCAGTCATTGTATAAGAGAGTAAGTATGTGTTAGTATCTGTATGAATAACTGAGGTTGTGTGTGTATAACTGTATAGGTGAGCAAATGGGAGTGTGATAGATTCTTTGCATGACTGACTAGTTGTGTGAGTAACTCCATGGATGAGTGGCGGTCTGTGGGTGTCTGTATAGGTGTATGAGTACATATGATAGTGCTGTATTGATGAGTGACTGCATGTATGAGTGACTGTATGGGTGAATGAGTGGATGTGTGTGTAGACCTAGGAATCAGTGAGTGGGTATGTAGTAACTGGTATTGGTGTCTCTATAGTTTTGAAAATGGTAATCTGTATTTTAGAGTGGGTGTATCAAAGGTTATATTAGGGTGTGAGGAGGTGCATCAGATTATCACGTGGATGATGTCATCAGTGATGTCATTTGAGATGTCATCAGTGATGTCATCAGTGATATCACTGACCATATCATGAAAGATGTAATATGTGACGTCATCAGCAGTGCATTGCGGGGGCGTGAGTTATAGTTAGCTCAACTAACTATAACGTCTGAATTTCTCTTGTTTTGTACGAGTGAAAAGTCCAACTAACTATAACGTCCCTGAAACCTATGGTTTTTTCAGTGAATTTCTATGTTTTTTAAATGCCAATTTCTAACTATAACGACCCTGAAACCTATGGTTTTTTCAGTGAATTTCAAAGGTTTTTTAAATGCTAATTTCTAACTATAACGTGTCTGAAACCCATGTTTTTTTCAGTGAATTTTAAAGGTTTTTTAAATGCTAATCCCTAACTATAACGTCCCTGAAACCTACGATTTTTTCTGTAAATATCAAAGTACTTTTGTGCTATTCATCATTAAAACTCTTTTCAAAGTTTACCACTATGTACAATACAATAAACCGAAAAAACTGTTATGTAATGTAATTTATTTCACAAATTACAGTTTCTTTTTCAAGACTACAACACAATTTAACATTTACATAACATTTTATTTTCCCTTTTTTGCTGTTTTCAGATTCCACTTAACTTCACTGTACGCAGTGATGTCAATGAGATTCATCATAAAACAGCGGGGGGAAAAAAACAATCAACTAGATTGTTAAGAAAAAAACAAATCAGTGTACAACATTATTTTCAATACCTGTACCTATATGTGTTCCTCCTTTCAATTTTTTTAACTTCATGCTTCTTCTAAAAGATATCTTTTATTTAACTCAACAACATTTTCAAAATGTACACGAGTTTATATCTCCTACAATATACAGAACAAATATGTAAACTATTTCATTGCAACGCAATTTTTCCAAATGCAATACCAATCACCACAAATAATAGTCCCAACAGTAGTTATAATTAGTAATTGTTTCCAGTGCTCTGTACTTTCTGTTTACATTTTCGCACTAGGCCGAATAATGTATTAAAAAGTTTAGGGGCATATTAGCAAGACCGGCGATAACATTATCGCCGTTTTAGCGACAGGAAACTGCAGCTAAAACTGCGATAATGGGCTTGCTAATATGCGTTATAGAATTCCAATAGAAGCCCAGGTTAGATGTGCAGAACATCTAACCTGGGCTTCTATTGGAATTCCATAACGCATATTAGCAAGCCCATTATCGCCGTTTTAGCAGCAGTTTCTTGCCGCTAAAACGGCGATAATTTTATCTCCGGTCTTGCTAATATGCCCCTTAGTTTGTAAAATATCCAATATGAGTTCGTTAAAGCATATTTACATCTTCCCAATAGGCCGAATGATGTATTCAAAACTTAGGCTTCAAAAATATCAAATATTTATTTGGTAATTCGTAAGGCAATCTGGGTTTTATTTCCAAGTGTGCATCATTGCAATGTGTCCATCCTTTATTACACTTTAAATACACAGTATAGTGTCCACATGTCGTAGTAGGTCCAGCATGGAAAACAATAGCCAGTGTTGTAAAAGTTCTTCCAAAAATAGAGATTTGACTGTCAAAACTTTAATTAATTTTTTTTTACCTGTTCCAGCTTGACCACTGATGTACATAAGAATAGGTTTAAATGATGAACATATACATTCCTTTTTTTATGCATCAAACCATGTTGTATCTGTTCTGTCACTTGTACATATATTTCTTTCTGTTCAACATTTAGCTGTTCTTCTAAGTTTTCCAACATAGTATTCTCTTGTTGTGCTTGTTGCATTGCAATTTCTACTTCATACATGACTATTGCTGCTTCATTTTCGATAATTGGTTGTTCCAGTGGATCTTGACTAGCTGGACCAGAACTTTGGATATCTTGAGAACTGTTGTTAGCTATTTCAGCTGTAATAGTCTTTTCTTGTTCAATTTAATCATTTAACATTTGTAGATATGTAGGAAAAATTGTACATGCAATGTTATCTTTGCATGCATTAAAAGAATCTTCATAACAGTCAAAATGTCAAAGTAATTCAGTTTCGCTACGCCATGGCTTGAACAGTTGCAAAAGTGCTAAATAAAAAAATTATTTCTTATCTGGAGTTTCACAACTGAGTTTTCTATGATTAATAAGATTGCCTTTGGCATGTTTCACTAAACAACCGTCACATCCAATTACTCCATATTTTCCTTGTTTTAAATTCTGTGTAACATTTCTTTTAAAGCTGTAATGTTGAAATATTTCATACAGACAAAGCTCTTCCAGATGTGGACTCCTTTTAGGATAGTATGTAACCAACATATTCATTTTAAGAATTTCTGTACTTTCCGGATCATTCTCTGCTAAGTATTGAATTTCTTCTAATGTTTTCAACACTCTATTACGTGTGCCCAAATGTTTCCACGTGACTTTGAATATAAACTAGAAGAGCACAAGCGATCTGAACATTCGTAGGATCCAATTTCTCTGTGGGAAAGCATTTTCAAGCTAAAGCTGTACAATTTTTTGCTAAGGCTCTTCTCTTGTGAAATTTCTTCCCACATTTCTTTAATCTCTGTCTTTTCTGATTTTGTTATATATGATGTAACATAGCGTGCAACTGCGATTGCGTTATATACAACATATTGAATGTCCATGTTTGCATTCCACATTTTCAAAATAACTGGATTGTAGTCATTAATATACTTTGACTGTTCTGTTCTTTTTAAGTTGTACGTATTCTTCGGCGATTTCCGAGTTATTGTGTGCCTCACAGCAGATATACAAGAATGTACTCTTCCTTTAGAAATTACTGGACGTGGGAATCCAAACCAACACTTGGTATAAAATTTTCCTTTAGACTTGTATTTTCGTCGACAATACTTTCCACAACGGTGACTCTGGAAACGTAAAACTTGCTGTCTGAAGCTTTTTTCTCCTCCTTCTCTTGGAATCTCACATGTAACATACTGTTCGATGAAAGACAATACTGTTTCATCAGTATCCGTTCCAAATTTCGGAGCATTCTTTATCCATAATAGCATGTGTATATGTGGAGCACCTCTCGCTTGATACTCTTTTCGCCAAAAAAAATCAATAACTTCTCCAAGAGGACAATTATTTTTATTGCAGATAAAAGACATCATAGCTTGAAACCTATGATTAAAATACCTGCAGACATTTACAGGATCCAATGAACACAGTTCTCCAGGTGTCTTCATTTCAATATTTTTGATATTGGTATTTGCTTCTCGTAGAAATTCAAGTAAATCTTCCCATGCATAGTCCGCACAGCTAAGTGTTACAAACCATGTTGGTGTACCTAAGTTTCTTAACATACACTTAAGTTCACCATGACGACGAAACCAATACTCATTGGTTCCACGTTGACATGCCATCAAATTAATTAACTGTGCTTCTAAATTTTCATCTGTACGTTCAACTTTGTCCATGAATTCTTTGGCTGAAAGAAGTGATTGATGAACTCCCGTTTTAAGTATGTGGTTCACTGCATACAAAAGAGAAGACAAATCACTTTCAAACAAAAATGGAAATATATATGGAATGCACTGTTGAAATCTAGGATCTTCACAGTATAATCTTGTTGAGCGATATTCTGAAGCTGGAATCCGTACAGGTCGCTCATCAAATCGTCCACATTGTCCAGTAGGGAACAGCTGTGGAAAACAACGAGCTTCTAAGCTTTTCTCCCATACACTGATTGGAGTTCCCTTTGCTTTTTTCATTTGAAATAACTCAATGCTGTTTCCTATTACTTCTTTTGAATGTAGAGGACATATTGTATAATGTTCATAAATCTCTTCACTCCTCGACATGTCCACTTTCTCTATTTGACCACTTGAAATTTCTGATTCATCTTCTAAACTTATTACCTCTTCTTCAACATTTACATTTTTATAAAAAATATTGTTCTGTACAAGATATAACATAGCCTTTTGAAGTTTATTAACATCTACAAACTCTTGCCATATTTTCCGACTCTTTGTTGGTACACCATTTACTAGAATAACTACTGCCTCATTTTCCTCTCTGTCTCCACCAACAGTTTCAATATTTTTCTTAAAATCTAAAGGTAAGTACAAAACTTTTCCTTTCAGACCTCTTTGTAAGTCTGTTGGTGGCAATTTACCTGTTTTAGGGCAGGCTCCATGCGAATTATAGCTTGAAATGGGTGAACAGATTGAATAAGATCTGACTCATATGTATTCAAATCTGCCAGTTCCTCTGGAATAGGTACTATTTCTAAGTTGTTATGTATTCCTCCAGCTGGCATTTTGTTCTCTTCTAATTTGTTGTAGCAATATTTACAAATACGTTGATCAGTACCCAACTCAAATCGACCTTCCACGAACAAGTAACCTCCAAATTGCTGCCACCTATCATTGTTCTCCTTTTCACTTTTTAAGTACAAATTAACATTCCTAGTTTGACTTTTATAATGAGTACGTCAACAACAAATACAAACATAGTTTGGTTTTTCAGAACACACTGTCTTAAACTTTGTAATTTTTTCTTCAAACTGATCAATGCTAATCTCTTTCCCATGTTCTTCAACATCTGCAGTTGTCAAGCTCTCAGTTTCTACACACTGCTGTTCTGAACCAAAAAACGAAATTCAATTTCATCACACATTTTTTCTACATCTGATAAACAACCGTGTAAAAGAGCTGTGTTCAGTTAACTTAAACATAATGCAGGAGTCTTTACATAGTACACTTTCCTTACAAACTTCTGCATTCCTGAGTGGTGTACTGCTAACATTCTTAAGTGATGAAAAGTACTTTTACACACTTTTCTTGAAAGACAAGCCAGAGAATGACCGTGCTTCTTAGTATATTTTCTTACATTACATGGATCTAGCCCTTGTAACAACCTAATCTTCTGTTTAACACTTTTCTGTGCATATTGTCATAAAAAATTTCGCATTATGTCAATAGATTCCTGTTGAATACTGCAAATACTGCTACAATCCCACTTATATACAGGAGCTTGTGTGCGTTTCCCTTGCACTTCTTGAGCTATTAATTCTACTGCACTCACAACAACTATTTCTTCTTTTGCAATGGGACAACCATTCCGAACTTCATAACAGCGACCTCCAATATCAACTGCAAATGGTAAATTGTTGTCTTGAAAGTAGCTTTCTTCATTAAAGAAAGGCTCACTAGTAGAAGTGTGTTTCCACTCATCACTGAAAGTTTTACAAAAGTTACTTCTATTAACAAGCCTTTTTCTTTTGCTTTTGTCTTTCAGAAACTTCATTGTTTTATTTAAAGATTTCATCCTTTTTAGAATTAATATAAATAATTTTCGTTTCAAGTTAAAAGCAGCATCTACTACAGTTTCAATCTGCTGCTTTTGTTTGTAAGCTAGTTATCTTTTTTTATACTTTTTACAGTCTTTCAATAAATTCTGAATTACTCTACTTCGAAAAAGTCGTTGTCGAATCTCTTGAAATGTTTTTGTCTTCGTGTAACTTGTGTTTTTTCCTTATTTTTTGTTTTATTTTTTCCATTTGAAGTGTCATTCTCCTTCTCATTAGTTGAAAAACTCTTCTTTGTCCTTTCATTCCTATTCTTCTCATATAATTTCCCCACAACTTTTTAAGAAACTGTTTAGTGGTCTTACCTAAACAAACTTTATCCTTGGTAACACTCTCATTTGTTTTTGACACCTTTTGTTTCTTTTTCTTTAAGTAGATCTCTTTTTTTGTTTCCTTCTCTTTTCATCTTTTCTTGCCATCTTGAATTTGTGATCCAAACAGAATAATTTTCTGAAAACCAAAGAACAGTTTCATTAGTTTCTTACATTTATTCAATATTTTAAAATAATTTCATATAATTACTGATATAAATTACCAAGCAATTATTTACATTACTATTTTCTAGATTTCAAATATCAAAACACTACTCATTCCACACAAATATATACTGCGTTCTTCAACAATACCTTCCCAAACACTTATACAAAGTGCCATAATCACTAAATCATTTCCTATCATGTCTTTAACCTCATTGGCCTCTTGCATCTCACTACTCAGCAACTACTAACAATGTTTGGCCTCCCAAACCCAAACCAGAAACCCTTTCCATATCACAGTTCAAAGTCTCACCATATTACTCAAAGGATGCATACGTTTTCCTATGCCTTTTCCTAGTGGCATCATACTTAAAAGAAACATACAACTAGATCTATACCTGTGTTTATAGGTATCAGATATTCTAATACATAACTTGTGTGAAAATAGATGTTGAAGCATAGACATACCTCAGCAACGTTAAACTGTTAAGATAAATCATTGAGCAATGTAAATTGGAGTGATATGTAAGTTGCAACTGTGTGCAGTTTTTTTCTATACCATAGAACTACATTACGACTTTCTCTGTGCTCCTCAAATGTCCCCAGAAGACCAGTGAGGATCATCGCAGATAGGCCTCTGTTACCTTCCTTTTGAAAACAAGGGAACAGGAACTATTATACACCGGGAGGAAACAGGAGAGGAAAGGGGGGATCAAGGGATTTGTCATTCCAGTCTCTCAATCTGCCACTCCTGTGATGTATGCAGGGTCAGCACAAGCAGGAAGCTTCACAATACCTTAACTCATATTCATGTGTGCTTCACAAGTATGTACAACCAATACACAAAGTGTGCAAACAACATTTCATTTTTTGCATCTCACTGAAGTTAATAAACCATGTCCGTGTTAAAGCCCCCCCCACACAGTATTTTCCTACCAGCTTCAATCTGCAGAAGGCCATTTCTTGTACATTACCCCGGCGCATTTTAGACCCCAATTCATCCTTGTACCTTAGACACAAGACCACGTAACCTTTGTGTGAGAAGTTGGCCTGGTATATGCTGTTCACTAATTAAAGTGGACACCTTGCACCAGAACAATTCGACTCTTATGGTAGATAGGTTTAAGACAACCTTTATAGAAAGCTATCCTAGTGGTAGCTGTGGAGAGCAGCCTTCAGGCTAAGTCTTGAAGGAATGTAAAGCAGCTTGTTTTACCACACAATCTCTTGAATCACCAAATGAAAAGACACCACACAGGTATATATATCAAATATATATGTATTTATTAATAAACACTCTCTACTAATCTCTTTTTGAGATTTGAGGTCAGGAACATATGTACAAGTCAAATATTATCAGGATAAGTTTAGCACAATTGAATGTTACAATCTTAGTTTGCTAGACCTAGGTCTAGGGCATCTAGAATCGAGGGACCCCCAAGAACCACCCCAGGTAGTTGTAGGAGACCCACAGGGGACGGACGCGGTGACCTGGCACCGATGCGAATCCTGTACGAGTCTATGCACTGAGACGCGATTGAAATATCAATGTTAAAGGTCCCTTGCGTGTTCGAGGCGAACACACCGATCGGTCCTTGTACGAGTCGAAGGACGCGGTTACAGATGGTATTGCAAGGGAGTTGGACGCGGTGGGTCTAACACAGACGCGAACCAGGTACGAATCAGTGCGATAGTCGCACTGGGAAAGTTAGAGTTTTAGGACACTTCGAGGGAAGCTACAAGCAAGTCACTTACAGGGTAAGTAGTTCTAGGGCCCACACCCACAGGAGCACTGTAGTGCTGAAGTTACCTCACCCAGGGGAGCCGGGTGCATAGGTGTTCTTTGGTGTCGGGTCGCGGCGTCGTTTTCAATGGGAGCCAGTGAAGACTTGCTGCTTGCGGCGACAGGAGAAGTGTCCGGAGGAATCCAAGCCTGGATTCGGAAGATGGAAGACCTGAAAGCAGAGGGGACAGTGTTCAAAGTCACTTGGCAGTGACTCGGGGCAAGGAAGATGGATGCCCACCGTCATCGCAAGATTCAGGTCATCCGCGGTTGCCTTGACTCTTCAGCCACGAGGTCCAGGAGGCGTCGTCGATGACCAGGCGCTGGATTCGGCATGTCACACAATGTCTGCGGCTTACTGCGGTGTCGGCAACTCAATCGGAGCCAACAAGCCTTGGTAACAGCAAGTCTTGGGGAAAGTGTGAAGAGACAATGGCGCAGACCAGCAAGGTCTGTGGAACTCACCCAGTGAGAGTAAGTCAGGGAAGGCCTGGAGCAACCAGGGGAGCCCTTTGGTTTCTTTGGAAAGTCTTCTGGGGACCCGCAAGCCATCTGGCAAGGGATCACAAAGACGCCTCGGGAGGATACTCTCACAGGGGCTCACGGTCACTCAGGATGTGGTAGGCCTCTGATCTTAGGAGGGATTCCTGCTGGAGGCTGGGACCACACGTGGTCCAAAGCACAAGTTCGTGGAGCTTTGTGAGGGGTTGCACTCGACAATAGTGCACAGTACCCAGAGGTCGCGGTTCCTTGTTACTCTTGGGGTCCACTAGCCTCAGCTTCGCTGGGGACTCACGATGGCCTTTGAGAAGTCAGGAAATCCACTTCTTGGGCTGCAGGGACTTCAGACTCCAGCGGGAGCGGCATAGTTTGTGACCATCGTTTGTAGTTTTTGGTGCCTGCCAAGCAGGGGAGTCACTCCTTGACTCCAAGGGAGATTCTTCAGTCTTCCAAAGGTAGTGGAACGTCGAAGGTCCGGGATTCTTCTTCAGAGCGTCGTCCAGGAAAATATGGGGTGCAATGCACAGGTTCCCCACCCACTTCCCTTTGTCCAGTTTCGCTCCAGAGCAGGGACAGGTAGCCCCTGAGCCGGTTTGAACTGGCATATGCACAGAGGAGCCTTCTGCTCCCCCAGTGCAGGACTTCAAAGCACTCTAAGAGTGCACCCACCCAGCCCCAATACACTAAACCCTGTCTGGAAGGTGGTCACACCCCCTTGGGACAGGATATCTATTGTTGGGCTTCCTCCACTGCGAGTGTTGGTCATCAGCAGGAGGGCAGCCCAGTGTCTGTGACTGGTGGCATCCATTTTGTGATGCCAGGGCTCTGCAGGATTCTACCGCGTTTCCACAGTAGGTACATGTCTATCCCTCTAGAAGGGTGGAATGCTACCCCCGCCGCCAGGACTGGCGGGGGGGTAGTATTCCAAGGTGTTTGACACCAAACACGACATGTTTCGATGCAGCCATTCCAAAGTTAGCATTTTACCGCGAGGATATAATGCACTTAAAAGTATATGGTTTAACCGCATCCACAAACAGCACCAGAGGTTGGACTCTGGGGCCCTGCTCAGGCAGAGGCACCCCCTCACATAGAAGCCAAACACCCTGCCCTCAGGATTGATAGGGCCTGCCTTAGGGGTGACTGATAGGTTTATATGTGTGTGTAGGAGAGATATAGGGGACCTATATCTCAGTGAGGGGTGCTAGCACTTCCTCACCCAGGCTGCAGTAGCAGGCCTGTGGTGTCAGATTTAGTCTGCTTCCCAGGGGTGGCATAATACATGCTGCAGCCCCTGGTAGGCCTGTGAAGTACCTATGCCCTTGGTACCTAAGGTACCATATACTAGGGACTCATAAGGTACCACAGTATCCAATCACTAGTGCACCTAGAGTGCACTCCAAATCGTTTAGAGAGAACAGAGAGGCTGGGGCCCTGATTAGCAGGGTCCCAGCCTGACTATAGCCAGAAACCAGTGTAAACATCAGAAAAAAAGTGGGGGCAACATAAGAGGCAGATCCTACTCTCCTACACAACCCCCCAACGCAGGGGCACTACACTAACCTTGACCAGTTGAGTCTTCGTGTTCAAAGTGGAAATACCTTGAGAGTCCATCTGCATTGGCATGTTGGGTCCCAGGTCTATGTTCCACTGTATAGTCCAACCCCTGTAGGGAAATGGACCACCTCAAAAGTTTTGGGTTTTCTCCTTTCATTTGTTTAAGCCATAGGAGGGGCTTGTGGTCGGTCTGAACTATGAAGTGAGTACCAAACAAGTATGGCCTCAGCTTCTTCAGGGCCCATACCACAGCAAAGGCCTCCTCTCTATAGCTGACCAACGTTTCTCTCTAGGGGTCAGCCTTCTGCTAATAAAAGCTACTGGCTGGTCTTGACCTTCATCATTCAGTTGAGACAGTACAGCTCCCACACCCAGCTCAGAAGCATCTGTTTGGACAATGAACTTTTTGGTGTAGTCTGGACTCTGTAAGATGGGGGCAGTGCACATGGCCTGCTTTAGGTCTTCAAATGCCTTTTGACAGCTAGCTGTCCACTGATCCTTTTTTGGCATTTTCTTTGAGGTCAGATCATTCAAGGGGGTCACTATAGATCCATATCCCTTGACAAACCTCCTATAGTACCCAGATAGGCCTAAGAAGGCTCTCACCTGTGTCTGGGTGGTTGGAGCAACCCATTCCATTATGGTCTGGATCTTGCTCTGTAAAGGCTGAACCTGACCTCCACCTACAATGTGGCCCAGGTATACAACCTGACTCTGCCCTATCTGGCACTTAGTGGCCTTGATAGTGAGGCCAGCTTTCTGCAGGGCCTCCAAAACATTCCTGAGGTGGACCAGGTGATCCTGCCAGGAGGAACTAAAGACAGCAATATCATCTAGATAAGCTGAGCAATACGTTTCCATCCCTGTCAGAACTTTATTCACCAACCTCTGGAAAGTGGCAGGTGCATTTTTCAATCCAAAGGGCATCACCACAAAGTGGTAGTGCCCACTAGGGGTCGAAAATGCTGTCTTGGCTTTTGCATCTTCAGCTAATCTGAACTGCCAGTAGCCAGCTGTTAGGTCAAACGTGCTTAGATACTTGGCTGAAGCCAAAGTATCAATCAGCTCATCTGCCCTTGGTATGGGATAGGCATCAGTCCTAGTGACTGCATTGAGGCCTCTGTAGTCTACACAAAACCTCATTTCTTTCTTACCACCCTGGGTATGAGGCTTGGGTACCAGGACTACTGGACTAGCCCAAGGGCTATCTGAAGGCTCAATTACACCTAGCTCCAACATTTTCTGGACTTCAGTCCTGATACAGTCCCTGACATGGTCAGGTTGCCTGTAGATTTTATTCTTGACAAGCAAACTTTCTCCAGTGTCCACCTCGTGGGTGCACCAGGAAGTCTGACTAGGGGTCAGGCTAAACATATGTCTAAACTGTTGCAGAACTTGTCTGCACTCAGTTTGCTGATGGTCAGTGAGGCTGCTTGCCAAAGCAACACCATCTACTGACCCATCATCAGGGTTCTGAGAGAGCAGGTCAGGGAGAGGGTCACTCTCCTCCTCCTGGTCCTCATAAGATGCCATGAGCAAGCCCATGTCAGCCCTGTCAACATATGGCTTTAATCTGTTGACATGGAGCACCCGCAGGGGGCTCCTGGGAGTTCCAAGATTCACCAGGTAGGTGACTTCTCCCTTCTGTTCAACTATTGTATGGGGGCCACTCCACTTGTCCTGGAGGGCGGCTGGGGCCACAGGCTCCAACACCCACACTTTCTGTCCTGGCTGGTATACAGTCAGTACAGCCTTTTGGTCATGCCAAGCTTTTTGCAATTCTTGGCTGGCCTCCAGGTATTTGGTTGCTTTTTTCATGTATTCGGCCATCCGGGAGCGGAGACCAAGTACATAGTCCATCACATCTTGTTTGGGGGGCTTGAGAGGTAACTCCCAGCCCTCTTTTACCAAACACAGTGGACCTCGCACAGGATGCCCAAACAGAAACTCAAATGGGCTGTAACCAACCCCCTTCTGTGGAACCTCTCTGTATGCAAACAACAGGCAAGGAAGAAGAAGGTCCCATTTCCGCCTAAGCTTCTCTGGGAGTCCTTTAATCATTCCTTTCAAGGTTTTGTTGAAGCATTCAACTAAACCATTGCATTGTGGGTGATAGGGGGTGGTGAACTTGTAAGTTACACCACACTCCTTCCACATTGCTTTTAGATATCCTGACATGAAGTTGGTACCTATGTCAGAAATGACCTCCTTTGGAAAACCCACTCTGGAGAAGACTCCAATGAGGGCTCTTGCCACCACAGGGGCTGTGGTGGTCCTCATGGGAATTGCTTCTGGGTACCTGGTGGCATGATCCACTACCACCAGGATAAACCTGTGCCCAGATGCAGTTTGAGGGTCAAGGGGACCAACAATGTCAATCCCTACCCTTTCAAAGGGTACCCCCACCACCGGTAGTGGTATCAGGGGGCCTTGGTTGTGCCACCTGCCTTACCACTGGCTTGGCATGTGACACAGGAGTGACAAAACTCCTTTGTGTCCTCTGACATATGTGGCCAATGAAAATGTGGAACAAGCCTGTCCCAGGTCTTGTTTTGGCCCAAGTGTCCTGCTAAAGGGATGTCATGTGCTAGGGTCAAGAGGAACCCCTAAACTTCTGAGGTATTACCAACCTCCTGGTGGCTCCAGGGGCTGGGTCTCTACCCTCAGAATATAGGAGTCCCTCATCCCAATAAACTTTATGGGACCCACTAGCACTCCCAGCAGCCTCAGCAGCAGCCTGCTGTCTGAGGGGTTCAAGAGAGGGGCAGCACTGTTGCTCTTTCCTCAGATCTTCCCTAGAAGGGCCCCCTGCCCCCAAGAACTCAACCTGATCAGGTTCAAGTCCCTCTGGGGCAGTTCCTTCTTCAGGATCTGCTTCACCTCCCTCTGGGGGTGAATCTGTGATCTGAGACAGAGGGAAGGCACTGCCTTTACCCTACTTCTCCTCCTCTTGGGAAGCATCTGGTCCATTGTTCCAGGATCCAGAGCTGGTTCAGTGTCATGCATTCTTGCTTGTGACCTGGTCACAGCAAATACCTCTGCAGGGATGCCCAACATCTCAGCATGAGTCCATAACTCTACTTCAGACCAGGCTGAAGTCTCTAGATCATTCCCCAATAGACATTCAACAGGGAGGTCTGCACGGACTACAACCTACTTGAGGCCAGTTACCCCTCCCCAGGAGAATATCACAACTGCCAGACTATGGTTGGTCTGGACGTTGCTTGCATTGGTCACCTGGTACATTTCGCCCAGGATGATCTGTCCAGGGTCCACAAGATCCTCTGCCACCATGGTGACACTAGCACCTGTGTCCCTAAATGCCAAAGCCTGTTTGCCATTTATTACAGGCTGCTGTTTGTATTTGCCCAGATTACTGGGACTCACTAGGAAGGACATATTAAGGTCTCCCTCACAAATCAGCATTGCCTGAGTGGGCACTCTGACTAGGTCAGAGTCCACTTCAGAACCCAGGGTCAACCCTACTACACCCTTATTCTGTGTACCACCTCCACCAGTAGCTGAACTAGGGGGAACAGTTGCTTTAGGGGCAGGAGTGGTGGTGGTTTGGTCTTTGGACTTGTTACAGTCAGAAGTCCAGTGCCCTTTCTGTTTACAGAATTTGGACCAGGGCTTCTTTTGGCCTTTACCCTTCTTGGATTGTGACTCCCCACCAGATGCAGATTTTTGGGGCCCTTGTGAATACTTCTGGTCTTTTGACGTATCCCCACCTTTCTCAGAGCCCTTAGGATCTTGCTTCTTGGTGTCACCCCCTTGGTTCTGGGGTTTCTGCCTCACCCTGGTTCTGACCCACTTTTCTGCCTTCTTTCCCAATTCTTGGGGAGAGGTCAGATCCGAGTCCACCAGGTACTGATGCAACAACTGGTTCTGGCAATTATTAAGGATCTGTTCTCTCATCATCAGATTATACAATCCCTTGAAATCAGTAACCCTACTGCCAACCAGCCAACCCTCCAGAGCCTTGGTTGCACAATCAACAAAGTCAGTCCAGTCCTGAGTCTGTGCCCTCTGGGTGTCTCTGAACTTTAACCTGTACTGTTCAGTGGTTAAGCCAAACCCATCTATTAGTGCACTCTTCAGGACTTCATAATCATCAGCATCCTCTTCTCTAACAGTGAGGAGCTTGTCTCTACCTTTATCTGAAAAGGAGAGCCACAAGATTGCTGCCCACTACTTCTGGGGGACCTGCTGTACTCTACAGGCCCTCTCCATAGCAGTTATCCACTTGTGGATATCATCCCCACTCTGGTAGGGAGGAACAACCTTGCTCAGGTTCCTATGGTCTGGAATAGATTCTCTGCCTCTAGGGACACTGTTGCTGCCACCAAGGGGTTCTAACCCCTCTCGTCGAGAAGCTCTCTGGATCTCCAGGGCTTCTCTATCCAGTGCCAACTGCTTGGTTCTGAGGGCAACTCTTGCTTCCTCATACTGCAGCAGTTTGCACATTCTTTCAGAGGAGGTCTCTCTTATGGGAAAGTATGAGTTCCTCTGGTGGACAAATTCTCTGCCAGAGTGATAAGAGTGCTCAGATTCCCTGGAAGGGGACCTATGCCTCTCATCCACTCTGTCAGTTCTCTTAGGGAGAATTCCTCTGTCCTTTTCAGGCCCCTTGAGGCCGGGCCCTTCAATCACAGAGTCCTGGTCATTCGGATTTTCATCGTCTGACCCATATACTGTAATTGACCCACCCACTGATTCAGACCCATTAGCTCCTAGAGCCAATCTAAGATCATCTGCTGTCAGCAGATCTATCAGGTGCAGGGTTGAGGGACTCTGTCCTAGTCTCAGGTGTCTTTCAACACACATGGCTCTCAAGTCAGAGAAAGCCATGTCCTTATACTGAGGCTGAGTGGATCCACTGGTTCCACCCTTTAAGGACATTCTAGTGTTGTGCAGTGTTGTACTACCTTCACTAGTTTGTGGCCTACTGATACTAGCTTGAGCTGTAGAAAGGGTGTGCTATCCCTTGGCACACAGCTCTAAGTTCAGTAGAACTTATTGATACTAAGCTTGACTTTATATGTACCTTAAGTACCTATAGTGGTTTTCAGTTAGTAATTCAAATAGAGATTTTCTGGTAAAACAATAGCAAGCTGGAATCCCACACGCTGCCCACCAATGTGAGAAGTTGGCCTGGTATATGCTGTTCACTAATTAAAGTGGACACCTTGCACCAGAACAATTCGACTCTTATGGTAGATAGGTTTAAGACAACCTTTATAGAAAGCTATCCTAGTGGTAGCTGTGGAGAGCCGCCTTCAGGCTAAGTCTTGAAGGAATGTAAAGCAGCTTGTTTTACCACACAATCTCTTGAATCACCAAATGAAAAGACACCACACAGGTATATATATCAAATATATATGTATTTATTAATAAACACTCTCTACTAATCTCTTTTTGAGATTTGAGGTCAGGAACATATGTACAAGTCAAATATTATCAGGATAAGTTTAGCACAATTGAATGTTACAATCTTAGTTTGCTAGACCTAGGTCTAGGGCATCTAGAATCGAGGGACCCCCAAGAACCACCCCAGGTAGTTGTAGGAGACCCACAGGGGACGGACGCGGTGACCTGGCACCGATGCGAATCCTGTACGAGTCTATGCACTCAGACGCGATTGAAATATCAATGTTAAAGGTCCCTTGCGTGTTCGAGGCGAACACACCGATCAGTCCTTGTACGAGTCGAAGGACGCGGTTACAGATGGTATTGCAAGGGAGTTGGACGCGGTGGGTCTAACACAGACGCGAACCAGGTACGAGTCAGTGCGATAGTCGCACTGGGAAAGTTAGAGTTTTAGGACACTTCGAGGGAAGCTACAAGCAAGTCACTTACAGGGTAAGTAGTTCTAGGGCCCACACCCACAGGAGCACTGTAGTGCTGAAGTTACCTCACCCAGGGGAGCCGGGTGCATAGGTGTTCTTTGGTGTCGGGTCGCTGTGATATCTCATTGTTCATCTCTATGGTATTGTACTCTCTAGTCCAAGTTGCTCTTGTATGCTCTTTCTTAGAATGATATTGGAATGTGCACATGTCATAAGAGATTTGTAAAGTGGTTGATGTTCAAACTGTAAAGCTGTTTAAGCTGTTCATTTCTGTTGCTGGATGGGATCTTCCTGTTGGAATAAACCTACAATTTCCCACACACTTGTGTCTTGGAAATAATATATCAAGATTTCACACTGGCGTAGTCGACAGTTCCTGGAAGATCTCAACACAACAACTACATCCCCTCAAGATTCCGGTGAGAGACAACCGATTTAGACTTTATTTAACTTTAAAACTCATGTGCCAAGCCATAGTTACGGGATCTGCTCTGTTTTGCTACACTTTAAAGGAAAGGAGAAGTGACTTGTTTTGTGAGAATAACGAGCGCTCTGTTTTCAGCTTGGAACTTGCGAGAGAGATTGCTCACCAAGAGTATAAAGTATAATTATCTCGCTTACTAGCTTTAAAATTGGGAGACATATTTAACTTGAAAGCGGAGTTAGAAAATTGTCGAGGTTGTCTCTGTACTGCGCAACTCCCTGCTCGTGCCAGCGCTGTTCTGAGACTTGAGCCGAGCGCGTGAGTCATCGTGTCACCATTCATAACACTCCTGTTCGGCAAAGCAAAAGCTTATTCTGTGATTTAAAAGAATTAGCCTGCAGTTGAAGAAAGGTATCGTGATTCCTACCTCAGCCTGTGCTCGCTGCTTGCCGTTTCTGCTGCCCGCCTTGATTAATTGTATCCGGATGCTTCCTGTTGCTCTGTCATTGGTTAAGGCATTAAAAAGGGCGTGTCATACGAAAAGAGGGAAGCACTCACGCCGGTTGCCTTCGCTGATAGGCACAGCTTGATTTGGAAGTTAGTTTGCCTTCGCTGATTCGCTGATAGGCACAGCTTGATGTTGGAAATTACGGAGTCTTCAAAAGTGCTTACGCTTTTGGTGTCTTTTTCAGGTGTGCCTTCGATAGTTGGCACAGATTCATTCAACCTGATGTTGTTTAATTGAATGCGCTGATGCACACAGGTTTCAAAGGGTGATTTCGCTTATTGGCACAACTTCATTCAACAAGAAGTTTGTTTATTACAGTACGCTGATGCGCACAGCTTTCTAAAGAAGAATATCATTGCCATAACTTGGAAAGCTTTTATTTCACGCTGATAGGCACAGCTGAGTGCCTTTGGTGTCAGTTTATAACAGTTGTATTTTTTGCTTGGAAAGTTTTCATTTCACACGCTGATAGGCACAGCTGAGTTGTACTTTTCTTGCATTTAAGTTTTGTTTTTCTTTTCTCTTAACACTACAATTCAAATTATTATTGGTCATTTATATGATGATACTCTGTTCTCTGATGTATTTTAAATTTTGAAAAATTATAATTGCTTTTAGTGTTTATTGTTAAATTTTAATTTATTCTATGTTTGGAGCTATGCAAAACGTAACTGCTGCTCCTTTCTTCCTGGCTAATCCTGGTGAGCCACCCATAAAGTGGAAGAAATGGAAAATAGTATTCGAGAGGTATGCAAAGGTGTGCGGAGCTTCTCTTAGCGCAGAAAGAAAATCATCTCTTCTCCTCCATTGCTTAGGCTCAGAGGGGCAAGATGTTTTTGATCACCTTCCAGATTTGTCACCTTCTGAAGCTGAAGGGTTAAATGATTATGAGATCTGCATTGAGAAATTGGATAAACATTATCTTCCAAAAATAAGTACTATTTTGGAAAGATATCAATTTGCTAAAAGAACTCAAAGAGAGGAGGAATCTGTTGAAGGTTATGTAACAGATTTAAGGAAGCTTGCTTCATCGTGTAAATTTGACAATTTAACTAATGAGCGTATCCGTGACCAATTCATGTTTGGGTGCAACATGGAGAAAGTGAGGGAAGAACTTTGGTTGCGTGATGAACCAACGTTGGATGAGGTTCTTGTGGTAGCAAAAAGAATTGAACATTCATTAAAATGTGTTGCTGTTTTAAAGAAAGAAAATTATAAAGTTTCTAGAGTTCAAGTGATTAAAGACAAGAACCTAAGTAGCAAAGTAAATGAGAGAGGTAGACCTTTTCTGGAAAACGAGAAGTTTAAAAAGAAAATGGGTGACATTAGATGTTATAGATGCGACAGAGCTGGTCACTTAGCCAATGACAGGAAATGTCCAGCTTTGGGTCACACTTGCACTAAGTGCAAAAGAAAGGGGCATTTTCCGTCGGTATGTAAAACTAAACCTGATCCCAGAGTTAAAAAAATTGAGGTTTATGAGGATCGTAATTCAGAATCTAGTTCTGAGGATTTTGATTGTGGTCAAATTGTAGTTCAAATCAAAACTACAACTGGTAAGAAATCCTGTCCCTTTGATACCATCTTAGTGGATGGTGAATCCACTTGTGTCTTATTTGATTCTGGAGCAAAAATTACCATTATATCTAATGATTTTTTTGTCAACAAATTGAAAAATAAAGTTAACCTCTTAAAACCCGATATTATACCTTTGGCCTATGGTGGTGAGCCAATAAAATTACATGGTTATTTCATTGGGCTCATTGATTATAAGGATAGGATGATATCTGGAAAGATATATGTTTCTAAGAAAGGGGATAGCATCATTAGTTGGATTCATCAGGGTGATTTGTGTGTATTCCTCAATCCTAATTCTGATCCTCCCATTTTATTAAAGGATAAAGTCTGTACAGTGGAAAAAAATGGGGTAAAAAAATTTGATGACATTCTAAAAGAAGAATTTCCACAAGTCTTCAGACAAGGTTTGGGTTGTTTGAGAGGCTATCAGCATAAAATAAAATTGAAAGAATGTTCTGTACCTGTTTCTTGTAAGGTTAGGAATGTACCTATTTCTGTAAGAGAGGATTTACAAAAAGAAATCTGTAAGCTCAAAAGTGCTGGAATTATAGAAGAAGTAGAAGGTACGGAGTGGCTGGCCCCAGTGGTCGCTGCTCGCAAGCCGAACGGAGATCTTCGTTTGTGCATCGACTTAAGACAATTGAATAAAAACGTAATTGTGGATAGATATCCACTTCCGAATATAACAGAATTGCTGGTGTTGTTGGGTGGAGCGAAAGTGTTTAGTACTATCGACCTTACCTCCGCTTATCATCAGATAGAGCTGGAGGAATCATGCAGAGATTACACGCTTTTATTACACCTTTTGGTACTTTTAGATTTATTAGGATGCCATTTGGTTTAGTTTCAGCGTCATCAGTGTTCCAACGTGCCATGGAGAGTGTTTTAAAAGATCTTGTTGGTGTCTGCATATACCAAGATGATATTCTTATCTTTGGTAATGATGAAGAAGAGCATGATAGTCGTCTGAAATTGGTCCTTAAGAAATTATGTGATTCTAACATGACTGTGAAAGTTGAGAAATGCAAATTCAGGTCTAATTCCATTGATTATTTGGGTCACAACATAAGTGGAGAGGGTGTTAAGCCAAAAGATGATTTGGTTAACTCTATACAGAAAATGAGTTCTCCGAAGAATAAGGAAGAACTTATGAAGTTCTTAGGGATGGTCGAGTATTATGCTAAATTTGTAAGGAGCTTCGCTGATTTAACAATGAACATGAGATGTCTGTTACGAAAGGAGTACGTTTTGAGTGGTCCAAGGTGTGTGAAAATGAGTTTATTTGTGTAAAAGAAAAATTGAGTGCTGCTCCTTCTCTTCAGAGTTTTGACACACGTCTTAAACCCATTCTTACCACAGATGCCAGTGAAAAGGGATTGGGAGCTGTTCTACAACAAAATGGTCCCTCTGGGTTACAAACCATAATGTTTTTATCTCGTAGTTTAAGGGATGCAGAAACTCGTTATTCTGTTGTAGAGAGAGAGTCTCTCGCTGTTTTCTGGGCTGTGAAGAAATTAAAGAAATTTTTGTGGGGTGTGGATTTTGAAGTTAAATCAGATCATAAACACTTGGTGGAGATCTTCAACAAAAAAGGTTTGGACTTGATATCAAGTCGCATTACCAAATGGATCATTGGTCTTCAAGAGTATTGTTTCTCACTTAAGTACATTCCAGGTATTGAAAATGGTGTGGCGGATGCCCTGTCGCGCTTAGTTGATGTGGATTGTTCAGAAGATGATGGGTTGGATATGAACAATGAGTGGGTGTGTGTGTTGGATTATAGTTTTATATCTGAAGATAGATGGCGTAAAGAAATTGAAGAAGATGTTACTCTCATGGAAGTGATGAAATTGGTGAAAAATGGTTGGGCAAGTATAAAATGTGGGTCAGAATTGACAAGACCTTTTTGGTACTTACGAAATGAATTGTCAATCGATAATGATCTCTTGTTCCGCGGAACAAGATTAGTTCCTCCCAGCAGTCTTAAGAAAGAACTGGTGGATTTAGCTCATAATACTCATTCAGGTATTACAAAGACAAAGGAAAGGTTGCGCATGTCTTATTGGTGGCCTTCGATGGACAAATTTGTAGAAAGGTTAATTCGTGAGTGTCTTCCTTGTTCTTTATCTGATAAATCTAAATGTCCAAGAGTGCAACCTATGGTCCTGAGGAAGCGACCTTCATGTCCTTGGCAGGACATTGCGTTGGATATTCTAGGACCTGTACATAGTAATGGGTCTCAGATTTTTCTCTTGGTCATCATGGACATGTATTCTCGCTGGCCTGAAGTTTTTTTGTGACGGTTATTGATTCTGGTCATGTCATTAAGTGCTTAAAGGAATTGTTTGCAAGAGAAGGGGTTCCTGGATCAATTTTAACAGATAATGGTGTTCAACTTACATCGAGGGAAATGGAGGATTTTCTTTCTCTGTGTGGCATTACTCATAAAACTTGTTCTCTTTATCATCCGGAAGCCAACGGTATGATTGAGAGATTTAATAGAGTGCTCAAAGAGACCATTGCTTTAGCGAAATCCTCATTCTTGGAGTGGAAAGGAGAGGTTTTGAAGAAAGTAGAAGAGTATAGAATGACTCCTCATGGCACCACAGGAAAGACTCCTTCTTACTTTTTCGTGGAAGGGTGCCTAACACTCTTCTTGAACCCTCTTGGGTAAATCAATATGGCTTATCCAGGGGTAGGGATAGTGTGTGTGATACCAAAGATGTACTGTTGAGGGAACACATGAAGGTCATAAATAGGAAGAAATATTTTGATTCAAAGAAATCTGTAAAAAAAACTGAAGTGAAGGTAGGTGATTGGGTGCAAGTTCGACGTCCTGGTTTTAAGGACGGATCTTCTTCAAAGTATCTTAAACCAATGTTGGTTATCAAAGTTTTTAGTAATGCAATTCGTACTCACGATCATCGCATTTGGAACCTTAATAGGGTTGTGGTGTTGAAAGGAAAAGTTGATGATAATTACTTTGTTAATGGAAAGTGTGACAGTAATGGATCTAATGGTATGTGCTCGCCCAGAAATTCTTCTCTTTTAGGTCATGAGGTGGACTTTAAGAAACGGTCAACTAGGTTGACTAAACGTCCGAGTTATCTCAAAGACTATGTATAGAGTTGTTTATTGTTACTGTATCCTATGTACATGGTTGTTTGAGGGAGGGAGGTGTGTGATATCTCATTGTTCATCTCTATGGTATTGTACTCTCTAGTCCAAGTTGCTCTTGTATGCTCTTTCTTAGAATGATATTGGAATGTGCACATGTCATAAGAGATTTGTAAAGTGGTTGATGTTCAAACTGTAAAGCTGTTTAAGCTGTTCATTTCTGTTGCTGGATGGGATCTTCCTGTTGGAATAAACCTACAATTTCCCACACACTTGTGTCTTGGAAATAATATATCAAGATTTTACAGTTGCGGCATCGTTTTCAATGGGAGCCAGTGAAGACTTGCTGCTTGCGGCGACAGGAGAAGTGTCCGGAGGAATCCAAGCCTGGATTCAGAAGATGGAAGACCTGAAAGCAGAGGGGACAGTGTTCAAAGTCACTTGGCAGTGACTCGGGGCAAGCAAGATGGATGCCCACCGTCGTCGCAAGATTCAGGTCGTCTGCGGTTGCCTTGACTCTTCAGCCACGAGGTCCAGGAGGCGTCGTTGACAACCAGGAGCTGGATTCGGCGTGTACCACAATGTCTGCGGCTTACTGCAGTGTCGGCAACTCGATCGGAGCCAACAAGCCTTGGTAACAGCAAGTCTTGGGGAAAGTGTGAAGAGACAATGGCGCAGACCAGCAAGGTCTGTGGAACTCACCCAGTGAGGGTAAGTCAGGGCAGGCCTGGAACAACCAGGGGAGCTGTTTGGTTTCTTTGGAAAGTCTTCTGTGGACCCACAAGCCGTCTGGCAATGGATTGCGAAGACGCCTCAGGAGGATTCTCTCTCAGGGGCCCACGGTCACTCGGGATGCGGTAGGCCTCTGATATTAGGAGGGATTCCTGCTGGAGGATGGGACCACACGTGGTCCAAAGCACAAGTTCGTGGAATGTTGTGAGGGGTTGCACTCGACAATAGTGCACAGTACCCAGGGGTCGCGGTTCCACATTACTCTTGGGGTCCACTGGCCTCAGCTTCACTGGGGACTCACGATGGCCTTTGAGAAGTCAGGAAATCCACTTCTTGGGCTGCAGGGACTTCGGACTCCGGCGGGAGTGGCATAGTTTGCGACCGTCGTTTGTAGTTTTTGGTGCCTGCCAAGCAGGGGAGTCACTCCTTGACTCCAAGGGAGATTCTTCAGTCTTCCAAATGTAGTGGAACGTCGAAGGTCCGGGATTCTTCTTCAGAGCATTGTCCAGGAAAATCTGGGGTGCAATGCACAGGTTCCCCCTCTTATACTAAAAGAAAGGGAGGGACTAGCTCTATGACCCTACCTATGGGAGGGTCAGGGGAGTAGGTGGCTACACCCACTTCCCTTTGTCCAGTTTCGCGCCAGAGCAGGGACAGGTAGGTATTTTCCCACAAGCTTCAATCTGAAGAAGGCCATTTCTTCTACATTACCCCAGCCAATTTTGGACTCCAATTCATCCCTGTACCAGTAGCGGCTTGCGGAGGGAGTGCTGCGGGGTGGTGGGGCGGGGCGGGGAAAGGGCACGGAGGGGGGGTAGTAGAGTCCGACATACCACGTACAGGAATAAGGTAAGTAATTAAATAAATAAAACAATTTACCTTGCGAGTGCTGCAGCGCCGAGTTGGTGATGCACTGCACGCAAGGTAAATTGTTTAATTTATTTAATTACTTACGTTATTCCTGTCCGTCGTCTGTCGCACTCTACTACCCCCCTCCCAGCTCCTTCTCCGCCACACCGCCCCGCAGCATTCCCTCGGTGAGCCGCTACTGCCCTGTACCTTAGACACAAGACCATGAAACCTTTGCAACATCACACACTGTACTCGTATACCACTCAAACCGATTGCAACATTCTGTGCACTGTAAGATGCCACCAACAAGCCAATCAATGTCTAAGTGCTATTTCTCAGGATACATAGGCCTCTGTTATGTTCCTTTCACAAACGATGGGAAACAAACCGTTAGAGACCGAGAGGAAAGACGGAGTGGGGGGGCCTCAAGGGACATATCATTCCCAGTCTGTCGATATGCCACCCCTGTGATGTACGCAGCTTCAGCACGAGCAGGAAGCTTGACAATAGCTGAAATTATATTCACAAGTGCTTTACAAGTGTGCACAAACCAATGCACAAAGTGTGCAAACAACATTTCTTTTTTTTCATCTCACTAAACTTAATAAACCATGTACATGTTAAAGCCCCCCCCAGTATTTTCCCACAAGCTTAAATCTGCAGAAGGCCATTTCTTGTACATTACCCCGGCTCATTTTGAACCCCAATTCATCCCTGTACCTTACACACAAGACCATGTAACACTTGCAACATCACACACTGCACTCGTCTACCACTGAAACTGATTGCACCTTTCTTTGCGCTGCACAGATACCACCAACAAGCCAATGAAGGTCTAAGTGCTATTTTTCACGATACATAGGCCTCTGTTACCTTCCTCTAACAAACGATGGGACAAGAACCATTAAAGAGCGGGAAGAAGGAGGGGGGGGAGGCCTCAAGGGACATATCATTCCCAGTCTGTCGATCTGCCGCCCCTGTGATGTACGCAGCTTCAGCATGAGCAGGAAGCTTGACAATACCTGAACTTATATTCACGTGTGCTTTACAAGTGTGCACAAACCAATGCACAAAGTGTGCAAACAACATTTCATATTTTTCATCTCACTAAACTTAATAAACCATGTACATGTTAAAGCCCCCCCCCAGTATTTTCCCACAAGCTTAAATCTGCAGAAGGCCATTTCTTGTACATTACCCCGGCTCATTTTCAACCCCAATTCATCCCTGTACCTTACACACAAGACCATGTAACACTTGCAACATCACACACTGCACTCGTCTACCACTGAAACCGATTGCACCTTTCTTTGCGCTGCACAGATACGACCAACAAGCCAATGAAGGTCTAAGTGCTATTTTTCACGGTACATGGGCCTCTGTTACCTTCCTCTAACAAACGATGGGACAAGAACCGTTAGAGAGCGGGAAGAAGGAGGGGGGAGGCCTCAAGGGACATGTCATTCCCAGTCTCTTGATCTGCCGCCCCTGTGATGTACACAGGTTCAGCACGAGCAGGAAGCTTGACAATACCTTAACTTATATTCACGTGCTTTACAAGTGTGCACAAACGAATGCACTAAGTGTGCAAACAACATTTCATTTTTTTCATCTCACTGAATTTACTAAAGCATGTACATGTTAAAGCCCCTCCCCCACTATTTTCCCACAAGCTTCAATCTGCAGAAGGCCATTTCTTCTACATTACCCTGGCCGATTTTGGACCCCAATTCATCCCTGTACCAGTAGCGGCTCACGGAGGGAGTGCTGCGGGGCGGTGGGAAGGGCAAGGAGGGGGTAGTAGAGTCCGACATACCACGGACAGGAATAAGGTAAGTAATTAAATAAATAAAACAATTTACCTTGCGAGCGTTGCAGCGCCGAGTTGTTGATGCACTGCACGCAAGGTAAATTATTTTATTTATTTAATTACTTACGTTACTCCTGTCCATCGTATGTCGCACTCTACTACCCCCCTCCCTGCTCCTTCCCCACCCCGCCCCACCGCCACACAGCATTCCCTCGGCGAGTCGCTACTGCCCTGTACCTTAGACACAAGACCATGTAACCTTTGCAACATCACGCACTGTACTCGTATACCACTCAAACCGATTGCAACTTTCTGTGCACTGTGAGATGCCACCAACAAGCCAATCAGCGACTAAGTGCTATTTCTCAGGATACATAGGCCTCTGTTACATTCCTTTCACAAACGACGGGAAACAAACCGTTAGAGAGCGAGAGGAAAGACGGAGTGGGAGGCCTCAAGGGACATATCATTCCCAGTCTGTCGATCTGCCGCCCCCGTGATGTACACAGCTTCAGCACGAGCAGGAAGATTGACAATACCTGAACTTATATTCACATGTGCTTTACAAGTGTGCACAAACCAATGCACACAGTGTGCAAACAACATTTCATTTTTTTCATCTCACTAAACTTAATAAACCATGTACATGTTAAAGCCCCCCCCAGTACTTTCCCACAAGCTTAAATCTGCAGAAGGCCATTTCCTTGTACATTACCCCGGCTCATTTTGAACCCCAATTCATCCCTGTACCTTACACACAAGACCATGTAACACTTGCAACATCACACACTGCACTCGTCTACCACTGAAACCGATTGCACCTTTCTTTGCGCTGCACAGATACCACCAACAAGCCAATGAAGGTCTAAGTGCTATTTTTCACGGTACTTGGGCCTCTGTTACCTTCCTCTAACAAACTATGGGACAAGAACCGTTAGAGAGCGGGAAAAAGGAGGGGGGAGGCCTCAAGGGACGTGTCATTCCCAGTCTCTCGATCTGCCGCCCCTGTGATGTACACAGGTTCAGCACGAGCAGGAAGCTTGACAATACCTTAACTTATATTCACGTGTGCTTTAGAATTGTCCACAAACCAATGCACGAAGTGTGCAAACAACATTTCATTTTTTTCATCTCACTGAAGTTACTAAAGCATGTCTGTGTTAAAGCCCCCCCCCACTATTTTCCCACAAGCTTCAATCTGCAGAAGGCCATTTCTTCTACATTACCCCGGCCAATTTTGGACCCCTATTCATCCCTGTACCAGTAGCGGCTCACCGAGGGAGTGCTGCGGGGGTGGGGCGGGGGAAGGGCAGGGAGGGGGGTAGTAGAGTCCAACATACCATGGACAGGAGTAAGGTAAGTAATTAAATAAATAAAACAATTTACCTTGCGAGCGCTGCAGCACCGAGTTGATGATGCACCGCACGCAAGGTAAATTGTTTAATTTAATTAACTACGTTACTCCTGTCTGTCGTATGTCGGACTCTACTCCCCCCCTCCCTGCCCCTCCCCCACCCTGCCCCACCACCCCACAGCATTCCCTCGGTGAGCCGCTACTGCCCTGTACCTTAGACACAAGACCATGTACCCTTTGCAACATCACACAATGCACTCGATACCACTCAACCCGATTGCAACTTTCTGTGCGCTGCACAGATGCCACCAACAAGCCAATCAATGTCTAAGTGCTATTTCTCAGGGTACATGGGCCTCTCTTACGTTCCTTTTACAGATGACGGGAGACAAACGGTGAAAGAGCGGGAGCAAAGACGGGGGAGAGGGGGTCAACGGACGTATCATTACAAAACTCTTGATCTGCCAGACCTCTAATATAAACAGATTCAGCACAGGGAGAGACCCTGACAAATCCCTCCATTTATATTCACATGTACCTCACCAGTATGAACAAATTTGTACATAAAATATGCTCGCAACATTTCCATTTCTTTTTTATCTCTCACACATATCTCTAGTAAAGAAAACCCCACCACCTGTATTTTCAGACAACACACAATCTACAAACATTCCTATTCCTCTTACATTCACCGGCCCGATTTTCAATATTAATTCAACCCTGTACCTTACTCGCAACACCATGCAGACCTTTCAACATAAGAGACTGCATTCCTCATTTCACGAAAATACTTAAATATATACGGCGCACTTCAACAATACCTGCCCAAACACTCATACGAAGTACCATAATCACTAATCCCTTTACCACCATGTATTTCACCTCATCTGTCTTTTCATTCTTCACTACTCAGCAACTACTAACAGTCTTCACTCCATCGAAATGCAAAGCACAAACACTTTTCATATCACAGTTGACAGTGTCACCATATCAATGAAAGCATGCGTACATGGAGCTGTATCTTTTCCTAGTAGCACATACTTAAAAGAAACATACAAATAGATGTATACCACTGTTATATAGTTATCTAATCTTCCGATGCATAACACGTGTAAAAATACATATAGAAAGGGACGTATCATTCTTAATCTCTTGATCTACCGGCCTTCTAATATCTGCACAATGTGCACGGCCAGGGGCTGTCACTGTTGCCTACACTTATATACAAATATAGCTCACCAGTGTGAAAAGTCCGAGCACAATGTCTGCACCCAACATTTCTTTTTTGTTAATTTCCCTCAAGTTAATAAAACATGCCTCTTCTAACCCCCATTTTTTTCCGACAAGTAACAACGTGCAAACGTACTACAATTTTTTATATTGCCCGAATTCATTTCCGAACGCAAATTAACACTGTACCTCACTTTCAAAACCATATACTCCTTTAAAAATGACAAACGGGGGGCGTGGCCAAGATGGCAGCGAGGTGAGACGTACCTTGCAGTCTCTCCGCTGACCGCCGACTTTAAGCACCAGCCTGCAGCCTTTTGGAGCGGTATCTTTGGGGTCGACGGCTGCCATCAGCGACGCTGCACCTGGGACGCCCGGGGGGGGGGTCTCTAGCCCGCGCCGGAGTTACAGTCAGAGTGGACTGCATTGACCCCCGGGGCCTCCACAGCAGAGGTGCGGCTTACCCCCTGTGCCGTGGCCGTGCCGCGGAAGAGACCTGCGCCCTTCTGCCCCCTCCTCCTGCGGCGAGTGGAGATCGAGAGGCCGAGTGTCCGCTCGGGCGGGGGCCGCTGCTGGGGCCTCCCCCTGGAGCTTCGACATCGGAGCGGACGAGGGCGGTCCCGGAAGCGGGAAGAATCACCCCGGCGGCTGCGGTGCGGCCTGCACTCCGGCGGCGCTTGAGCTGCATGACTGGACTGCCTCCCTGGCTCCCACCCTGACAGCCGTCCGGGGCCTCTAGATGGGCGGCCCCTCATTGCCATAGGCCGCTTGGAATCCAGACCAGGTGCGGCGGGCCCTCCTGGTGCCTGGGGCGCTCCGTAGTTGGCACCCCCTGGAGGGGGGCTGCACCCGGCGCGTTGCTGCCTGACCTCTGCTGACTAGACTGGAGCAAGTGATGGCCCCCCCAGCTGGTGGTGGACTCAACAGGGGGCCTCAGAGACCGCACCCTGTAGTGCCTCCTGCCTGACCCTCAGAGGGAGAGAGCGCCTGAGGTAGGCCGCGCACGGCTAGGTCTATGCAGCGGGCTGCCATGACGGATGACCGCTGGGCTTGCGCAACTATTGGAGGTCCCTTGGGGATAGCGGCCCCCGCCTGGAGCTCTGAAGGGCACCACAGGACGCCATCTGTGGTCGCAGCTGGGCCTGAGTGGGGCTTGATCTGGGGGCGCGCGGGGCGAGCGCCTGGAGTGAGCTGCCTGGGAGCAACAGGGTGCGCTCGACGTTGCAGCATTTTGCCTGCCACCCCCCCTGGGCCTTACCCGTAGCAGATGCTGGACTGGGCAGTGAGGAACGGCTGGAGCTAGCCCTGGTGACCCTGCTTGATCCACGTAGCCCTGCTTTGATGTAGCACGGGAGCAGGCTTGCTCTGCACACCAACCAACGTAGGCCTGGGATATGTCCTCCACCCGCTCCAGAAGAGACAAGACCCAGAAGGCCGCCAATTCGGAACTCACAGAGAAGGACCTCTTCTCTCGCACCCAGCGGGTCCCTCTCAAAATGGCCCATTCATCCCAGGAGACTGGGGCCTTCTCGACGCCAGGTGATGCCTGAGATGAACCGGTGACCAGGTCTTTTCTTGAGTCCCTCTTTACGACGCTCCGGGAAGATCTACAAACCGTGAAACGCGACCTCACCTCTGAGATAAAAGACATTCGCAAGGACGTCGATAGCATTGGGGAACCCGTGGCGTCGCTGGAAGACAAATGTGATGATAGGGACACGGAACTTTCCTCGCTTCAACAGGAGGTCATTCGTATCCACGAGCAGCAGGTCGACCTCCAAGCGCACCTGGAGGATCTTGAAAACCGCTCTCGGAGCCACAACATAAGGATCTGAGGGGTGGCCACGAACTCGGAAGCGGGGGATATCTTCGTCTATGTGCAGGGGCTCTTCAACCACGTTCTGGGTAATCCGTCTACCGCTGAAATCAAAATCGACAGGGCCCATTGGGTGGGGCCCCCTAGAGTGGACAGGGCAGCCCCGGCAGATATATTGGCCTGCATTCATGACTTTCGCACCAAGGAGGAGATTCTGCGTAAGGCCAGGGACATGCACCCGATTGTCTATCAAGATCAACATCCCACTCTTTACCAAGACCTAGCGGCGATAACTTTGCAGAAACGCAGGCTCTTCCATCCCATTACGGCTCACCTCCGCCAACGGGACATTTCTTACTCCTGGGGGCACCCGTTTCGTTTGATTTTCTGCTTGGACGGGAAACAATACCAGCTTCGTTCGTTGGCGGAGGCCTGCAGACTTCTTGACGTTGAGCTGCCGGCAGAAGATGGAAATAATTGTGGCTGGAGTCCGGCAGCCGGTGTTTCACCCTCGGGCTGGCAGAGACAGCGACGCCGCAGACGCCCTAAACGGCCGGACCCTGCCAAAATTGCGATGAGCCAGAAGGCAGCATTGGAGTCACTTCCTGAAGAACTGGCGAAAACCCACCCTTCGGGCTGTAGTAGAGGCTGTTTGTTTTTATTATTTTGAGGCGGGAGGTGGGGAGGGAGTAATCTTGGTCACTTCATGGACCCATTGCTGAACTTTTTCTGTTCATCCCAGGATGACAGACTTTCTTGTTTCACAGTTTTGATTCTTGTTGGGGTTGTTTTTTTTCTTTTTTCCTTTTTTGGGGGCCCTCGTCCACTGTTTTTTAATACGGGCAATGATAGGCTACCTTGGCTCATTATTCATCCCTGCTTGTTAGACCCCGGGATTCATAGCTACACTTGGGCTCACACTCTCTAGATGGCTCCCAATACACTCTGAATCCTTACCCTGAATGTGCGGGGACTTAACAATGCTATCAAGCGGAGGGCAATCTTATCCTATCTCGAACACTCGAAGGCAGACATCTGCCTCCTCAAAGAAACGCGCCTGTTGCCCCGGGACTGCCACCGCCTTAAATCTCGTCTCTTCCCCACTCAGCTTTTTTCCTCTAGCGCTACTCAAACAGCAGGGGTGGCCATCCTGGTTTCCCGCTCCTTTCAGGGAAGGGTTCTTCAGAAGGAGGTAGAAATTAGAGGGAGACTTCTCATATACCAGTTCGACATTGGGGGACTGACTTTCATGATTGGGTCCATTTACGCCCCCAATGAGGGGCAAGAACAGTTCTTACACGACGCATTGACTGAGGCCACAGCGACCGTAGAGCGTAGAATTCTGCTAGGTGGGGACTTAAACCTGGTGTTTGAAAACTCGTGGGATAGGTCGGCCCAACGCTCTGGTCAGATGGGCGCGCTCTCTCAGAGGGGTCTGGACCGCCTGAGGGACTTGGGAATAGTGGATCTTTGGCGAGCTACCCACCCCAACGACCGCGAATACTCACTCTATTCGAGCGTCCATAAGACTTATGCTCGCCTTGACTATTTCCTGGGCACGGAGGTGCTCCGGACTCTGCTGGCAGAGTCGGAGATTTTAACCGCCTCCCTCTCCGATCACGCACCGGTGACGGTCACTCTCATGCTTCCCCCACTACAGCGACCTTCCCGCCACTGGCGTCTGCGTGACACCCTTTTACATCGCACGGACGTGGTCCAACAGATACAACGCGTGATAGATGATTTCCTGACCCATAATGATAATAATGACACCCCACTTTCCACACGTTGGGCAGCACTTAAAGCAGTTTTGAGGGGAGAGATCATTGCTATTGCGACGGCAGATAATGCCGATCGCAAGCGCAAGAGAGACTAACTCACACAACGTACCAGGGATCTGGAACAGATGCACCAGTGCACCGGGGCGCACAGGATCTGGAGGCAGCTGCGCGCAGTGCAGGCCCAGCTCGCGGCCATTGATAACGATAGGGCGGAATACGCTGCGCTACGCCTGCGCCAGGCATTTTATACGGGGGTGACCGGTGCAGCCGTTTACTCGCTCATAAGTTGCGCGAGGTTCGTCAGCATCAATGGGTCCGGGAGATACGCGACGGTTCGGGACAAGTGATATCAGCCAACGCGGACATTGCAAATGTTTTCCGCGACTTTTATGCTCAATTGTATGAGGCACAAGCGTTGGATGGCTTGCTCAGCGAGACGTACATAGCCGCATCACACCTTCCCTCACTCTCGCAGGCTCATTCGGATCACTTAGAGCGGGAGATACACGTGGAGGAGGTCATAGCAGCAATCTCACGCCTCAAATTGGCCAAATCACCTGGTCCCGACGGCTACATGGCTGCCCTTTACAAGACCTTCTGCCCAACAATAGCACCCCTTTTGACGTGTCTTTTTAATTCCTTTGCGACTGCGGGGGTGATACCAGAGGACATGCTGGAAGCGGCCATCGTGGTTATCCCTAAGGCAGGGAAGGACAAGACCAGCTGCGGGCCTATCACCCTATTTCGCTCCTTAATATTGATCTCAAACTTTTTACAGGGATCCTGGCTGCACAAATGGCACCCCACATGCCGGGACTCGTAGATCCAGACCAGGCGGGGTTCATCCCTCAGTGTCAGACAAGCGACAACACTAAACGTGTACTCCACCTGATTGAGAAGGCTTCCTGGGTCCCTGGGGAATGCATGCTCCTCACCATAGACGCGGAGAAGGCCTTCGACAGGGTCCATTGGCCGTTCCTAGAACAGGTGCTGATCCAGGTGGGGTTGGGGGAGAGATTCCGTATCTTAATTCTTAATTGCTATCAGCGCCCCACGGCCTCGGTCCGGGTTAACGGTCATACCTCGCCCCGCCTACCTATCTCCAGGGGGACCCGCCAGGGATTTCCCCTCTCCCCCCTTCTTTTCGCGCTCTATATGGAGCCTTTTGCCTGACATGTCCGGCACAATTCTCTTATCACCGGGATTAAATTCGGGGGCGACATTCATACCATTAGCCTCTACGCTGATGACGTCTTGGTGTCTCTCTCGAGCCTTGGGTGTTTTCATGGCAGAACTGGATCGCTTCACTCGGGTGTCAGGCTTTAAAGTTAATGTTGGGAAATCAGTCGCCCTTAACCTTTCCATGCCGCCCTCCACCCTGGAGTGCCTACGCGCTGCGCACCCCCTACAATGGGCGGATGGATCCGTCCCTTACCTCGGCGTCCAGCTGGCGCCCACGCTGCCAGAGATATCCGCCATCAACTACGCTAAACTGCTGATGCAGATCCGAGCAGAGCTGCGGCGGTGGAAATATTTCCCGATCTCCTGGCTGGGGAGAGTGGCTGCTATAAAAATGACGATCCTGCCCCAAATACTCTATGTCTTCCAGACTCTCCCTCTATGGCCACCCAGCGGGTGGATCAAGCAGGTTAAATCGGAATTGTCACAATTTATCTGGCGGGGCCGCCGACCCCGCATGAAGGGAACCATAGTGAGGCTGCCCCCAGAGGAAGGCGGGCTAGGAGTCCCGGATCTCCGACTCTATTTCCAAGTGACACAACTCTGGCATTTAGTAGAATGGAGCAGATCCGAATCAGAGAAACATGGACTGTTTCAAGACCAGGCGGTAGCAGCCACGACTCTGCAGCGAATTCCCTTTCTACGCAGGGCTCACAGACCTGCCAATCTTTACGCTTCCCATATAACTAGGACGATTCTGGAGTCCTGGGATCAGACCTGTCTGAAATACAACTTGACTTCTTTCCCGTCTCCCCTCACCCCACTTTTCGATAACCCAGATTTTCATCCAGGGATGGGTGAGACCTCCTTTGTAAGCTGGCGTCCAATGGATTGCCGGTCTCTGGGGCATTTGTTTGACCTTGACGGGATTCTCCCTTTCCCTCAGGTCCGGTCACACTATGGGATCCCGGAATCGGAGCGATTCCATTATCTCCAGCTCCGTCATTGGGCTCTCCATCCCCTCGTAAAGCCACACGCTCAGCGCCTTCTCACGCAATATGAAAAATGGCTGCTAACTCGCTCATCCAACAAAAAACTCATTTCAGATCTGTACAAGATGCTGCTAGCTGGACATACTCATGCTTATAACGCAGGGCGCATGCGCTGGGAACAAGATTTGGGCCGGGCCCTTAGCCACAAAGAATGGGACGGGCCAAAAAAAAGCTTATTCTCCACCTTTCAATCTTATCTCTCATTCTACCAATGGACTACAAGAGCTACAGACATCTTTTGATTCCTTCCAGCCATACCTTCAAAATGCTAGTATGGATCATAGGACACAGCTATGTTTTCTGGTGCAAAAGGTATGCTGAACACAGACGTATTGACAAAGACCTAGGTTTACAAAATGTGGACATTAAATGGTTTGCCCAGAGAGGATTAAAGTGGCACCAATTGTTGCCTTTGGTTAAAACCTCTTTGCATCTCCAACCCCCTGACCTCATGATTGTGCACTGTGGTGACAATGACCTAGGCACATTGACTGGGGTAGGTCTAGAAATGCTCATGAAGGATACCTTTGGACAAATAATGTTGCTTTTACCTCAAACTGTCTTTGTATACTCCAATATATGCCAAAGACAGAAGTTGAAATGGTCAAATCAATTCAGTCCTCAGATTGAGAAAGCTAGGAAGAATGTAAATAAAGCTGTGTCTGCATACCTTAGAGATCATAGAATGGGGTCCATCTACAACAACAACATACGTTTTGATATGGATGGCATCTACAGGAGTGATGGAGTACACTTCACAGACCAGGGAAACAGAGTTTTTCTCAACAACCTGAAGCTGTGCATCTGCACTTACATGTAGCTCCAACAAACTCACAATTAACACAAGGGTTCTTTTTAGAGCCACCCTTTAACTCAGTAACACAGGCCCCCATGCTGCAGGGGGGCCCCCAGGCTCCAGGGGGCCCCCTCAGCACAGTGCTCCGGCCGGAGAGCTCCTTCAGCACAGTGCTGCGGCCGGAGAGCTCCTGATTTAATCAGGAGAGAGCCCCTCCACGTACCTTGCAGGAGGGCCCCCTCAAGTTTCATTACACCACCTCACCCGGACCATTTTAGGCCCAGGGAACCGCATCCCCTGGAGCCTCGCCAAAATGCTTCGGAAACGGGCAAAGAGCCCCAATTCCCCGTACTCCCTGCCACCTCCCCGGCTCCTGCGGCAGCTGCCATTCCTTTTCAACAAAGCCAGCTGCTCCATGCAAGCTCCCTTTGCCCAAAAGCAGATCTGCTTCGCTTCATAAAACCAAGACCAAATTTCCTCCTCTCGCTTCCATCAAGCAAAGCAAAAGTTTGCATTCACAGAGCCGGAACTCTGCATAGATCCCACCTTGCCATAGCAAACCACAATGTCCATGGGTTACGCACCACGGGTCATTGTTGAAACCGGCCCTCGGAGATGGTGATACCCAGGGCCACGGAAAGCTCCTCAATGGAAATTGGACGATGCTCCTCCATCCAATTTAAAGCCTGCGACATCCTACTCCCCGGGCCGGCAGTCCGCAACAGACCCCGCATTTTAATTCATAAATGCCCAAAGAAGTAGTGCCCCCCGGGACAGTGTGGGGAAGCTTCACCCCTCCACATTTAAATTTTACATATACCTCCAAACACGTGCTGCTCCTCGGAGCGGAGGGGGAGGGAAGATGTGTACCCCCCTCCCCCCATATCATTATATTTGTTCCAAGGAAGTGGCGGTCCCCGTGACAGAAGTAAACCTGCATCATAACTAAACATTGCTCCCGGGAACTACCCACCCGGTGGCTTAATTAAACGAAGCCCTCAACACCGCGCTACGTTTTTCTTTTTTTTGCCGTCATTTCCAGTCCCTATGCAAATCCCGCCGAAAGCATATAAAAATGTTTCTTTACGTTCCAACTCCCTCTGACCCCCCTCAGTACCCTAGAAAGGTCACAGTGTTCCTACCCTACCCTCTTCTACTTATTTTTCTTCCTTTTCCCCCTACTCATTTTAGCCAAGTCACAAAATGGCTACCAAGACTTCCTGGTTTGAAGTGTTGGCAGCCAATCAGAGGCAACCTCAATGCTCAGGAGCAATCAGCCAATCAGATCTCACAATTTTCAAATATCGATATCTCTAAATCTTTAAATATCTCAAAAACTACTGAACGCATTTACACCATTTACAACAAGCGTGCTTTCTGGACCAAGAGCTATCTGTGCACCAAATTTGGTGTAATTCCGTTCAGCAGTTCGGGCTGTAGCCGTGTCTAAAGTTTCCTATGGAAATTTAGATGGAGGAAACACGTTTTGATACCCCCTTTTTCTTAGCCCCCCTTCACGAATCACCCCCAAACTTTCAAGACAGAAGCTGACCTCAATGAACAATTAGTTTTGAAAATTTCGTAAAGATTCGTGAAACGGCGCTAAAGTTATTCGCAAAACAAAAAAAATGCTTTTCCTATGGAAACTAGGTTCTAACTATAACTACCTACTGGCGACCGCCAGTAGGTAATATATATATATAAATATATATATATATATATATATATATATATTATCTACTGGCGGTCGCCAGTAGATAGTTATAGTTACAACCTATTATCCATAGGAAATCCGCGACATTCTATTTGAAATAACTCTCTTGCCGGTTGACGTATCTTCGCGAAATTTTCAAACTTCGTGGGGCGCTCCGGTCCGCTCCTACCCTGAAAGTCTCGGGGTGATACGTCAAGCGGGGGCCGAGAAAAAGGGGGGTCCCAAAACGCGTTTTCCCCATGCATTTTCCCATAGGAAACTTTAGACACGGCTACAGCCCGAACTGCTGAACGGAATTACACCAAATTTGGCAAAGAGGTAGTTCTTGGTTCAGAAAGAACCCTTTTGTTAAATGGTGTAAATCCGTTCAGTAGTTGCTGAGAAAATCAAAAAGTAAAAGTACATATATATCTATGGGCACGGAGGATTCGCGCACCCTCCCGATCACGAGCTGCATGTTAATTGGCTGTCAGCTGGCTGTCAACATTCCGATTCAGGAAATGTTGGCAGCCATTTTATCCTCGGTAGAACCGAGGGACAGAAACAAGTGCGCAAAGCGCACAAAGGGGAGGGTAGAAACACCCTGACCCCTAGGTTTGCTCAGGGGTCCCACAAGGACCCCTGGGCAAAAAAAAATTTTTTTTTTTTAAAAATCGGCAGGATGCGCTCAGGGAGCGCAAACCCTGCCGAAAAAATTGAAGCGCGGTCTCGCGCTTCGATGTTAATTGGCCCCCGGGTGGCCCAAGTCCCGGGGGCATGCTGAGGGGGTTAATTTTATGTGTGGGGGGCCTCTAAGGGCCCCCAAGCCCCGGGGACCACCACCCCCGGGGCTTTATGTACAATGGTGCGGGAGGGCTCTGAGCCCTCCCGCAGCCCCGAGGACCACCACCTCCCCGGGGCTTCTTTTTTTATTAAAAACCTGTGTGGGGGCTCCAGCCCCACACGCCCCGAGACCACCACCTCCCGGGGCACTAAGAAAATTACAATGGGGGTCCGTTTTGGACCCCCAGAGCCCGGGGACCACCACCTCCCCGGGGCTGTGCACTGAATGGGAGGGGGCCGCGCGGCCCCCTCCTGGAGCCTTGATGGCCCTGGGGACCACCACCCCCCAGGGCCGGCTCCTGCAGTGTCCCGGGTGCCTACCCCGGGACACTGCTGTTTGCAATGACAGGACGGGAGCCTCGCGGCTCCCGTCCTGTCATTGCAAACTTGCTTTGGATATTGGAAGAGAGCAGGAAACCTGCTCTCTCTTCCAATATCCAAAGCCGACTGCTTTCCACATGGGGAGCTGCATCTTAGCAGCTCCCCATGTGTAAAAGCAATGCCGGCACCCTAGGGACGCGGGGAGCCGGCGGGACTGTGGGGGATTGGGGACCCCCCACAGTCCCCAACGAGAGAGCCAGCCCCGGGGTTGGGGTCCCCGGGGCAAGTAGTGGCCCGGGAGGGGGCCACGCGGCCCCCTCCCCAAAAAAAACCATAAAAAAAAAAAGAAAAAACGATCGGGCCCGCAGGCCCCGCCCCTTCCTTCACCACTCTGCAAACGCGCCCCTGGCGCGTTTGCAGAGGAGGACAATCCCCTTGAATACTGGGGGTCCCTGGGGGCCAACTAGCCCACCAGGAACCTCCAGTATGCGCCAGGAGCTGCCTTGCAGAGAGGTGTACAGAGGCCACGCCCCTTTTTACACCTCTCTGCAACACAGCTCTATGGCGCTTTTGGAGGTATATGGTGGGCTAGTTGGACTCCGGGGACCCTCAGGATTCAAGGGGACTTAATCCCCCAACTTAAAACGCGCCACGGGCGCGTTTGCACAGTGGTGAAGGGAGGGCGGGGCTTGAGGTGACATGTGTGCAAACAGGCCCCATGGCGCGTTTTAAGATGGGGAATTAAATCCCCTTCAATCCTGAGGGTCCCTGGGGGCCAACTAGCCCAACAGGTACATCCAGAAAGCGCCACAGAGCTGCGTTGCAGAGAGGTGTAAAAGGGGTGTGGCCTCTCTACACGTCTCTGCAACGCAGCCCCTGGCGCATATTGGAGGTTCCTGGTGGTCTAGTTGGCCCCTAGGGACCCTCAGGATTCAAGGGAACTTAATCCCCCAACTTAAAAGCGCGCCACGGGGCGCGTTTGCAAAGATGTCACCTCAGGCCCCGCCCCCTCCCTTCACCATTGTGCAAATATTCCTCTAAAATCAGCCGAAATAGGAATTCCGATTTACTCACCTGTTATAAGGAGAGACCTCAGTGCTGTATCTTTCAGCCCAGTACTGGTCCTGAAAAGTAATTTTAACCGTACTTACCGGTAACTTGAATTTCCTTCATAGGCTAACATTGACTGGTTTCACTTGGAAATTCTTCTAAGTGTGGAGTTTTGGAACTTTAAAATATTCCTCTAAAATCAGCCGAAATACGAATTCCGATTTACTCACCTGTTATCAGGAGAGACCTCAGTGCTGCATCTTTCAGCCCAGTACTGATCCTCAAAAGTAATTTTAACCGTACTTACCGGTAATTTGAATTTCCTTCATAGGCTAACATTGACTGGTTTCACTTGGAAATTCTTCTAAGTGTGGAGTTTTGGAACTTTAAAATATTCCTCTAAAATCAGCCGAAATACGAATTCCGATTTACTCACCTGTTATCAGGAGAGACCTCAGTGCTGCATCTTTCAGCCCAGTACTGATCCTGAAAAGTAATTTTAACTGTACTTACCGGTAACTTGAATTTCCTTCATAGGCTAACATTGACTGGTTTCACTTGGAAATTCTTCTAAGTGTGGAGTTTTGGAACTTTAAAATATTCCTCTAAAATCAGCCGAAATACGAATTCCGATTTACTCACCTGTTATCAGGAGAGACCTCAGTGCTGCATCTTTCAGCCCAGTACTGATCCTGAAAAGTAATTTTAACCGTACTTACCGGTAACTTGAATTTCCTTCATAGGCTAACATTGACTGGTTTCACTTGGAAATTCTTCTAAGTGTTGATTTTTGAAACATACAAATATTCCTCTAAAATCAGCCGAAATCCGAATTCTGATTTACTCACCTGTTATCAGGAGAGACCTCAGTGCTGCATCTTTCAGCCCAGTACTGGTCCTGAAAAGTAATTTTAACCGTACTTACCAGTAACTTGAATTTCCTTCCATAGGCTAACATTGACTGGTTTCACTTGGAAATTCTTCTAAGTGTGGAGTTTTGGAACTTTAAAATATTCCTCTAAAATCAGCCGAAATACGAATTCCGATTTACTCACCTGTTATCAGGAGAGACCTCAGTGCTGCATGTTTCAGCCCAGTACTGATCCTCAAAAGTAATTTTAACCGTACTTACCGGTAACTTGAATTTCCTTCATAGGCTAACATTGACTGGTTTTCAGCAAAAAGTTTCAAAGTGTTGATTTTCACAAACTACAAATATTCCTTAAAAATCGCCTGTATGACTTAAACGCATTCTTTCAACTGTTTACAGGAGATGCACCAGTGCTGGATCCAGGATCCAACACTGAGTAAGAAAAAGTAACGATAACAGTTTTTACCTGCTAAGTGAATTTCCTTCCATAGGATAACATTGGTGATTCTATGAGAAAAAGTTTCAAAGTGTCAACTTTTAAAATACAATAATATTCCTTAAAAATCACGACTGTAACCAAAACGCTTTTACTCAACTGTTTACAGGAGATGTACCAGGACTGAATCTAGGATCCAGTCCTGTGGTTACAAAAGTAATCCATAAAGTAACTAATTGCATTTAACTAGAAATTCACATTGAGCTGAATGTTGCATTGTGTTTGAAAATGTGTTGCCCATTGCAACAACTGTAACTACTGTACTTAAAAGTCTATTGCCTATCTGCAAAGTATTTAAACTAAAGTAATTCATTCTGAGAAAGTATTTTTGTAATGTAATGTATAATGTAATTACAATGTAATTTGACAAATAAAATATGTAAAAAAAAATTGTTTCTAAAAATGTAGTAAATCAGTATGAAAAAAATTAATATAACAATTAATACATTTAAAAATTGTCATTTACAAAACCTTTGAAATTCACTGAAAAAACCGTAGGTTTCAGGCACGTTATAGTTAGAAATTAGCATTTAAAAAACCTTTGAAATTCACTGAAAAAACCATAGGTTTCAGACACGTTATAGTTACAAATTAGCATTTAAAAAACCTTTGAAATTCACTGAAAAAACCATAGGTTTCAGACACGTTATAGTTACAAATTAGCATTTAAAAAACCTTTGAAATTCACTGAAAAAACCATAGGTTTTAGGGACAGTTATAGTTACTTGGACATTGCACTCGTACAAAACCCGTGAAATTCCCCCGTTATAGTTAGTTCAGCTAACTATAACTCGCGCCCCTGCAATGCACTGCTGATGACGTCACATATTACATCACTCATGACATGGTCAGTGACATCACTGATGACATCACTGATGACATCTCAAATGACATCACTGATGACATCATCCACGTGATAATCTGATGCACCTCCTCACACCCTAATATAATCTTTGATACACCCACTCTAAATTACAGACTGCCATTCGCAAAACCATAGACACTCCAACACCAATAACTACATACCCACTCACTGATTCTTAGGTCTACACACACACATCCACTCACTCACCCGTACAGTCACTCATACTTACGGTCACTCAGTACAGGACTATCATATGCACTCTTACTCCTATATAGACACTCAAACAACGCCACTCATCCATAGAGATACTCACACACCTAGTCAGTCATGCAAATAATTAAACACACTGCCATTTACTCACCTATACAGTTATACACACACCAGCTCACTTACTCATACAAATAGTAGCACATTGTTACGCTCTTATACAATCACTGATACAAGCACACAATCATCCATACAGCCACTATCACAATCACTCACTCTTGCTTATAGCTATTTATATACTCCAACACACATATATACTGCCTTTCACATATGTAGTTACTCACACATGTACCACTGGGACATACATTCACTCACTAACACACTCTTACACACACTTACCCACCCATACAGTCTATCACAGATGCACTCTTGAAACCATCCACCCAGTGAATCACCCACTCACACATCTATGCACAGAGTTGCACACACCCCTCCCACACAAACACTCAGGCACCCATACAGATACTCAGACAAGCATTCAATAACTCATATAGAAAATGATTTAGCTATTCACAAACACATGCAGCCACTTACACAGCAACAGACAGACGGATACAGACATACACCCAGTTTAGTCACTAACCCATGCATTCAGTAAGATACGTTAAATCACTCACTTATAGAGTCAGTCACGCACCTACTAAATCATCCATACAGACACTTAGACACCCACTCATTCTTCAATACGTCTTTTCCTATATATTTTAAAAATATTTAAACTTTTACAGAAACACACAGTCACTGGATGATGTCATCAGTGATGTCATTTGAGATGTCATCAGTGATGTCATCAGTGATGTCACTGACCATGTCATGAGTGATGTAATATGTGACGTCATCAGCAGTGCATTGCGGGGCGCGAGTTATAGTTAGCTGAACTAACTATAACGGGGGAATTTCACGGGTTTTGTACGAGTGCAATGTCCAAGTAACTATAACTGTCCCTAAAACCTATGGTTTTTTCAGTGAATATATATATATATATATATATATATATATATATATATATATATATATATGTATATATATACAAATATATATTATCTACTGGCGGTCGCCAGTAGATAGTTATAGTTAGGACCTATTTTCCATAGGAAATCCGCACCATTCTATTTGAAATAACTTTGGCGCCGGTTGACGAATCTTCGCGAAATTTTCCAACTTGTTGGGGCGCTCCGGTCCACTCCTATCCTGAAAGTCTTGGGGTGATTCGGCAAGCGGGGGCCGAGAAAAAAGGGGGTCCCAAAACGTGTTTTCCCCATGCAATTTTCCATAGGAACCTTTAATCGCAGCTACAGCATGAACTGCTGAACGGAATTACACCAAATTTGCCAAAAGGTAGCCCTTGGTTCAGGGTCGTGCCTTTTGCTTAAATGGTGTAAATCCGTTCAGTAGTTCCTGAGAAATTTGAAAAGAAAACACATATATATCTGGGAGGAGCCTAACCACACATTTGATCGTGAGATCTGATTGGCTGTCAGCACTTCATTCTGGAATTGCTGGCAGCCATCTTGGGACCAATATAAATGATAGTACCCCATTGAAATGCATTGTAGTGAATCGAAGATTTTGAGGGTTACCAAAGGAGAACTATAAAGGGTGATAACAGACTTTAGTTACATTAGAATTCATTTGTTGATGGTACCATACTAATTTCAGGAATTGTGGTGTGTTCTAAGGTGATTTTACCCTGTGAAAAACCTTCTGCTGGGATATCATGAATGATGTTTGAGAGAAAACTATTTTCACATGCTTGTCCCATACAGTTTTGGAAGGTGCTCCAGAAGCTAAAATGAGAGCATATTTTCTGTAAATTCACATTATCTTTCTCAGTCATGTGAGAATGAAGTCTGACATTCTCAGTAAAACATGTACATCCAACAAGGGCAGAGACTGTCAGTTGATTCCTTTGTGTTCTACTGCAGCTTCCCAGAGTGTTCTAAAGAACAACTAGAGTGCTAACAGCCTTACTTATGACAAAAGTATGGCACACCTGAAGCCATCTTGATTGGAATAAACTGGTAACACTTAAAACATTTAATTTAAAAAGGAACAAAATGATGGGGTTCATTTTGTCATAGAAATTATGGTTAGTGCTGTAGAAAGAAAAATTAGGACATGTTTTAAGTGAGATCTCAAATATCTTCCTGTTATATTTCAACAGGAGCAGCCTGTCAGTTGATGCCTTTGTGTTCTACTGCAGATTCCCAGAGTGTTCTAAAGAGCAACTAGAGCGCTAACAGTCTTACTTATGACAAAATTATGGCACACCTAAAGCCATCTTGATTGGAATAAACTGGTAACTCTTAAAACATTTAATTTAAAAAGGAACAAAATGAGGGGTTCATTTTGTCATAGAAATTATGGTTAGTGCTGTAGAAAGAAAAATTAGGACATGTTTTAAGTGAGATCTCAAATATCTTCCTGTTATATTTCAACAGGAGCAGCCTGTCAGTTGATGCCTTTGTGTTCTACTGCAGCTTCCCAGAGGGTTCTAAAGAACAACTAGATCGCTAACAGTCTTACTTATGACAAAAGTATGGCACACCTGAAGCCATCTTGATTGGAATAAACTGGTAACACTTAAAACATTTAATTTAAAAAGGAACAAAATGAGGGGGTTCATTTTGCCATAGAAATTATGGTTAGTGCTGTAGAAAGAAAAATAAGTGCTAAAACACTACCCCCAGCACGACACCCTACACTACCCAAACATAACTGCACTACCCTAAACCCTAAAACACTACCACCAGCACGACTCCCTACACTACCCAAACACCACTGCACTACACTAAGCCCTAAATATACCCCCAGCATGACCACCCACACTACACAAACACCACTGCACTACCCTATACCCTGAAACACGACCCCCTACACTAGACAAACACGACTGCACTACCCTAAACCCTAAAACACTACCCACAGCATGACCCCCTTCACTACACAAACACCACTGCACTGCCCTCAACCCTAAAACACTACCCCAACACTACCCCCTACACTACCCAAACACCACTGCACTAACATAAACCCTAAAACACTACCCCCAGCACAACCCCCTACATTACACAAACACCACTGCATAACCTAAACCCTAACACACTACCCCCAGCACGACTCCCTACACTACCCAAACACCACTGCACTACCCTAAACTCTAAATCTACCCCCAGCATGACCCCTACACTACCCAAACACCACTGCACTACCCTAAACCATAAAACACTACCCCCAGCATGACCCCTACACTACACAAACACCACTGCACTACCCTAAACCCTAAAACACTACCACCAGCATGACCCCCTACACTACTCAAACACCACTGCACTACCCTAAACCCTAAAACACTACCCCAGCACGACCCCCTACACTACCCATACACCACTGCACTACCCTAAACCCTAAAACACTACCACCAGCACGACCCCCTACACTACTGCACTACCCTAAACCTAAAACACTACCCCCAGCACGACCCCCTACACTACCCAAACACCACTGCACTACCCTAAACCCTAAAACACTGCCCCCAGCACGACCCCCTACACCACCCAAATACCACTGCATTACCCTAAACCCTAGAAAAGAAACCCCCACCCCATGCCCAATCCCCCTTACCTCTCACTCCTCATGGTTCCTCTCTCCTCGTGGTTCCTGCTTCACGTCATCTCTGAGGGGCGGTGCACGTCGTTGTGGGGAAACAGAACAGCCTCTGTTTCCTTACAATGACATGGATCATCTACATGTTTTTAGAACGCATGGTCATTTACCATACATACCTTTACAACAAAATTTGTTGTAAAGGCATGCGTGGTAAATGACCATGCGTTCTAAAAATGCGTAGTAATGACTTTGTGATGTACAACGCATGCGTGGTAATGCATGCGTTGTAATGGTATCATAAAGTAAAAAGTAACTGTAACGGCTGTTTACCGATCGAAGCTGGCCCCTGTTCTTCACTGAGACGTTTATTTGATTAATTAGGAGGAAGGAATGTGGTTTTTTACCGAAAAGTGCATTCCCGGCTGTTGTATTGTGAAAGTGTCCGCGTGGCCTGGTTTCACTTCTGGTGAGAGAGTGGAAGAGTCTGTTTGGATCTAAAGGAGTTCTGTTGTTGGACGGGGCCGGCGCGACATGTCATCAGAAAACATAGCTAATGGAAAGCGTCCTCCCTGAAGTGTGGAGCAGTGCCATGAGAGGTCAACGAGTGTGCGTCCCACCGCAGTATGACCGTACCGCGTGACCCATGTGCCGCCTCCAGGGTACGGGAGGCAGAAGCGGCATCGCAGTTCCTCTTGAAGACCGTTGTAGCACTAATTATACATTTTGGTACTAGGGCATTTTAACTTCGTTGTTCCTGCCAGATACAAAGAGAAGATCCTGTGTTATTCAGTGCCCTCGTTACCTTTTTTGTGGGTTGTGGTGCTTGTCACTTCGCTGCCCCGCTGGTGCACACGACTGGGCACCCCACCTCGTGTGCCATCTGCAGGGCCTCTGCCCTCGGATCACTGGTTTCGGTTTCTGGAGTGGCAACATAAACAGTTGCTCCCAAAGGACTAGCCTGAACACTTAGGTGAATATCCCCTGCACCAGCATTCCACGGAAATTCTTTCCTAGCTCTCCCACGTCAACGAGCACGGCTCCGCTTGCGACACCGTATGACGTCATCGGAGCCATAAGAGGACCTCGTCGGCGTGCTGACGTCAGTTCCACCCATTTTTTCCATGCCACCGAGGCAAACAGGGGACCGAGACATTTTCACATGTATACATAGTATAATAAATATATATATATTCACTGAAAAAACCATAGGTTTCAGTCACGTTATAGTTAGAAATTAGCATTTAAAAAACCTTAGAAATTCACTGAAAAAACCATAGGTTTCAGGCACGTTATAGTTAGAAATTAGCATTTAAAAAACCTTAGAAATTCACTGAAAAAACCATAGGTTTCATGGGCGTTATAGTTAGTTGGACATTTCACTCGTACAAAACCATAGAAATTCCCCGTTATAGTTAGTTCAGCTAACTATAACTTGCGCGCCCGCAATGCACTGCTGATGATGTCACATATTACATCACTCATGACATGGTCAGTGACATCACTCATGACATCACTGATGACATCACTGATGACATCATCCAGTGAATGTGTTTTTCTGAAAATTAAATATGTTTTATATATGTATATCTCAAGGTCGATGGAAGAATAAATGGGTATATAAGTGTCTAAATGGATGATTTATTTTTGTAAAATTGATTGTATAACTGACTAAGTGTATCTTAGTGAATACATGGGTTAGTGAGTAATGTTTAAATATGAAAATATCTGTATCAGTCTCTCACTTTGTGTATAAGTGGCTGCATGGGTTGGTGAGTAGCTACATGATTGTCTATATGGGTTATTAGTTGGTTTTTTGAGTATCAGTATGAGTGTCTGAGTGTCTGTATGGTTCGGTGGGGGTATTACTTAGTGCATAGATGCATGAATGAGTGACTCACTGTTTGTATGTGTTGAAGACAGCATGTGTGCAGGACTGTATAGGTGGATGAGTATGTGTATGGGTGTGTTAGTGAGTGAATGACTGTCTCAATAGTATCTTTATGAGTAACTACATATGTTTTAAACTAGTATATGTGAGTATTGGTGTATATAAGTGAGTATATGTGAGAGTGAGAGATTGGAAGAGTTCCTGTACAAATAAGTAGGTGTTTCTATAAGTGATTGTTTAAGAGAGTAAGTATGTGTAAGTTTCTGTAGAAGTAAGTGTGGTAGTGTGTGTATAACTGTATATGCAAGTAAATGGATGTTTGATAATTTGTTTGCATGTGTGACTATGTGTGTGAGTAACTCTATGGATGAGTGGTGGTGTGTAACAGGATGTATAGGTGTATGAGTACAAATGATGAGTGAGTACATGTATGAGTGACTGTATAGGGACTGTTGGTGAACGAGTGGATGTGTGTGTAGATCTTGGAATTAATGAATAGGTGTGTTGTAACTGGTATTGGTATGTCCATTGTTTTGAAAATGTTAGTTTGTATTTTTGAGTGTGTGTATCAAAGGTTATATTAGGGTGAGAGGAGGTCTGCCACTCTATCACAAGGATGATGTCATCAGTGATGTCATCAGTGATGTCATTTGAGATGTCATCAGTGATGTCATGAGTGATGTCACTGACCATGTCATGAGTGATGTAATATGTGACGTCATCGGCAGTGCATTGCGGGCGCGCAAGTTATAGTTAGCTGAACTAACTATAACGGGGGAATTTCTATGGTTTTGTACGAGTGAAATGTCCAACTAACTATAACGCCCCTGAAACCTACGGTTTTTTCAGTGAATATATATATATGTATATATATATATATATTTATATATATATATTACCTATTGGCGGTCGCCAGTAGGTAGTTATAGTTAGAACCTATATATATATATATATATATATTCACTGAAAAAACCATAGGTTTCAGGGACGTTATAGTTAGCTGGACATTTCACTCTTACAAAGCCGTAGAAATTCCACCGTTATAGTTAGTTGAGCTAACTATAACTCATGCACCCGCAATGCACTGCTCATGACGTCACATATTACATCATTCATAACATGGTCAGTGACATCACTGATGACATCACTGATAAAATCTCAAATGACATCACTGATGACATCACTGATGACATCATCCAGTGACTGAGTGTTTCTATAAAATTTAAATAAGTTTTATATATATGCCAAGGTTTATTGAAGAATGAATAGGTGTATAAGTGTCTGGATGGATGATTTAGTTGGTGTGTGACTGACTGTATAAGTGAGTGATTAATTGTGTCTTACTGAATGCATGTGTTAGTGACTGATACAGACATTCACACAGTTTAGTTTGTCAGTTGGTGTGTAAGCGGTTGCATGGGTTGGTGAGTAGCTAAATGAGGATCTATATGGGTTATTGATTGGTTGTCTGAGTATCTGTATGGGTGCCTGAGTGTCTGAACGGATTTACACCATTTTATAAAAAGGACGCTTTCTGAACCAAGCACTACCTTTTTGCCAAATTTGGTGCAATTCCGTTCAGCAGTTCGGGCTGTAGCCGTGTCTAAAGTTTCCTATGGAAAATAACATAGAGAAAACACGTTTTGGGACCCCCCTTTTTTCTCGGCCCCCGCTTGACGAATCACCCCGAAACGATGCCAAAGTTATTGAGAAAACAAAAAATGCTTTTCCTATGGAAAATAGGTCCTAACTATAACTACCTACGGTAGAACCAAAGCACAAGAAAAGAGAAAAACAGTCATGAAAAAAAAGGAAAGGGGGCAGGGTAGAAACACCCTGACCCCCTAGGCCTGCTCAGGGCCCAAAAAAGCATATTTAAAAAAAAGAAAACGGCAAAATGCGCACCTGATGCGAGGATCCGGCCGCAAAACAAAAAAAAAACGAAGCGCGGGCTCTTGCGCTTTATTACTAATTAGCCCCCGGGTGGGCCAAGTCCAGGGGGCAATGAAAAAAAAAGTGTGGGGGGGCCCCAATCCCCCCCACACTGCCCCGTGGACCGCCACCTCCCCGGGACCCGAATAATGAGTTGCGGGGGGCACACAGCCCCCCCGCAGCCCCGGGGACCGCCACCCCCGGGGCTTGATTTTTTAAAGTTTGGGGGGCCTCTAAGGCCCCCCCAAGCCCCAGGGACCGCCAACCCCTGGGGTTTTCATTATTTATAATAGCGGGGGCACTCTGCACCCCCCGCAGCCCTGGGGACCGCCACCCCCCGGGGCTTCATTTAAAAAATAATAATACATGTGTGGGGGGGCTCGAGCCCCCCCACACGTCCCAGGGACCACCACCTCCCCGGGGCACTTAAAATGAAAATTTGGGGGTCCATTACGGACCCCCGAGCCCCGGGGACCACCACCTCCCCGGGGCTGTGCAGATGTTGGGAGGGAGGCCGCACGGCCCCCTCCTGGAGCCCGTGATGGCCCTGGGGACCACCACCCCCCAGGGCCGGCTCCTGCAGTGTCCCGGGGTGCCCACTCCCGGGACACTGCTGTTTGCAATGACAGGGCGGGAGCCTCGCGGCTCCCGCCCTGTCATTACAAACTGCTGCTTCGATTGAAGCGAGAGCAGGAAACCTGCTCTCGCTTCAATGAAGCAAAGCAGAGTAACTTTTCCATAAGGGGAGCTGCATGTCAGCAGCTCCCCTTGTGGAAAAGCAATGCTGGCTCCCACAGGACGCGGGGAGCTGGCGGGATCATGGGGGGATTGGGGACCCCCCGCGGTCCCCAACGAGAGGCCAGGCCCCGGGGGATGGGGTCCCCGGGGCCATGAGTGGCTCGGGAGGGGGGTCACGCGGCCCCCCTCCCCATGATAAAAAAATAAAATAAAAAATACGCAAAGGCCGGCGCCGGGGGATGGGGTCCCCGGGGCCATAAATGGCCTGAGGAGGGGGGGCAGGCAGCCCCCCTCCAATTATTTAAAAAAAAACAACAATGGCCATGCCCCAGGGGATGGGGTCCCCTGGGCCGAAAATGGCCTCAGGAGGGGGTCCACGTGGCCCCCCTTCAGTTTTTAAAAAAAAGGAACCAAATAGGGGTCAGGCCCTGGGGATGGGGTCCCCAGGGCCCAAAAATAGGAAAAGAAGGGGGCCACACAGCCCCCCTTCTAAAAAATAAATTAAAAAAAAGACTGGCAACGCGCCGGAGGCCATGCCCCCTCCCTGCAGCACTCTGCAAACGCGCCCCATGGTGCGTTGTAAGATGGGGAACTAAGTCCCCTTGAATACTGGGGGTCCCTGGGGGACAACTAGCCCACCAGGAATCTCCAGTATCGCCAGGAGCTGCGTTGCAGAGAGGTGTTCAGAGGCCACGCCCCTTTTACACCTCTCTGCAACGCAGCTCTGTGGCGCTTACTGGAGGTACCTGGTGGGCTAGTTGACCCAGGGACCCTCAGATTCAAGAGACTAATCACCCAACTTAAAACGCCCACGGGGCGCGTTTACAGTGGTGAATGGAGGGGCGGGGCCTGAGGTGACATGTGTGCAAACACGCCCTGTGGAGCGTTTTAAGTTGGGGAATTAATTCCTCTTCAATCCGGAGGGTCCCTGGGGCCAACTAGCCCACCAGGTACCTCCAGTAAGCACCACAGAGCTGCGTTGCAGAGTGGTGTAAAAGGGGCGTGGCCTCTGAACACCTCTCTGCAAGGCAGCTCCTGGCGCATACTGGAGGTACCTGGTGGGCTAGTTGGCCCCCAGGGACCCTCAGGATTGAAGAGGAATTAATTCCCCAACTTAAACGCACCACGGGCTTGTTTGCACACATGTCACCTCAGGCCCCGCCCCCTTCCTTCACCACTGTGCAAACGCGCCCCCATGCGAGTTGTAAGTTGGGGAATTAATTGCCCTTGAATACTGAGGGTCCCTGGGGGCCAACTAGCCCACCAGGTACCTCCAGTATGCGCCAGGGAGCTGCGTTGCAGAGAGGTGTTCAGAGGCCACACCCCTTTTTACACCTTTCTGCAACACAGCTCCGTGGCGCTTACTGGAGGTACCTCGTGGGATAGTTGGACTCCAGGGACTCTCAGGATTCAAGGGGACTTTATCCCCCAACTCAAAACGCACCACGGGGTGCGTTTGCACAGTGGTAAAGGGAGGGGGCGGGGCCTGAGGTGACATGTGTGCAAACACACCCTGTGGCGCATTTTAAGTTGGGGAATTAATTCCTCTTCAATCCGGAGGGTCCCTGGGGGCCAACTAGCCCACCACTTACCTCCAGTAAGCGCCACTGCGCTGCGTTGCAGAGAGGTGGTCCAGGCCATGCCCCTTTTTATACCTCTCTGCAACGCGACTCTGTGGCGCTTACTGGAGGTACCTGGTGGGCTAGTTGGACCCCAGGGATCCTTAGGATTCAAGGGGACTTTATCCCCCAACTTAAAACGGCCAGAGGGTGTGTTTGCACACATGTAACCTCAGGCCCCCCCTCCCTACACCAGTGTGCAAACGCGCCCCATGGCGCATTTTAAGAGGTAGTCTTAATCCCCCTGCCCTATTATGTACTAGGGAGTTACAGAGGAGGTCATGCTAATCACAGGGGTACCCCACCGTATAGTGTTCCCTAGTGTATGTAGGTGTTTTAACTGTATTCTAAGTGTCTTTTACCATAGCACTGGCTCTAGGCCTGGTTAGTCAGAGTCAGTTACCACCAGTACCCGTTCTGGTTCTCTGTTGGTTCTTTCTACACATGTCTTGCTTCTTCCTGCATTTTTCTTCTTCTTTGTGGACTTCTGTTTCTTTCTACATTTCTCTTACTTCTTTCTGTGCATTTTTTCTTCTTTCTTCACATGTCCTTCTTCTGTAGGCATAGTTACAAACTAGCATTTGAAAAATCTTTGAAAATCACTGAAAAAACCATAGGTTTCAGGCACGTTATAGTTAGAAATTAGCATTTAAAAAACCTTAGAAATTCACTGAAAAAACCATAGGTGTTAGGGAAAGTTATAATTAGTTGGACATTGCACTCGTACAAAACCCGTGAAATTCCCCCGTTATAGTTAGTTCAGCTAACTATAACTCGCGCCCCCGCAATGCACTGCTGATGACGTCACATATTACATCACTCATGACATGGTCAGTGACATCACGGATGACATCACTGATGACATCTCAAATGACATCACTGATGACATCACTGAGGACATCATCCAGTGACTATGTGTTTCTGTAAAGTTTAAATATGTTTAATATATATAGGTAAAGGAGACCACGAGCTTTATTCTAATTGGCTGTCAACACTCCAAACCAGGAAGTGTTGGCAGCCATCTTGTGACTCGGTAGAACCGAGTCACAAGAAAACAGTGAAACAAACGCGAAAAACAAGAAAAGGGGGCAGGGTAGAAACACCCTGACCCCCGAGGCGTGCTTATGGGGTCCCACAAGGACCCTCAGGGCCCAAAAGAGCATTTAAAAAAAAAAAAAAACGGCCGAATTCGCACTGGGTGCGCGAATACGGACGAAAAATTAAAAAAAATCGAAACGTGGGCTCCCGCGCTTCATTTAAATGAGGCCCTTGGGTGGGCCAAGTCCCGGGGGCATTGCCCAATTTATAGTTTTTAATTGCAGGGGCCCGCGGGGGCCCCCGCAGCCCTGGGGACCGCCACCTCCCCGGGGCTCTCTTAATGATATGCGGGAGGGCACGTGGCCCTCCCGCAGCCCTGGGGACCGCCACCCCCCGGGGCTTGCTTTGATGTGTGGGGTGGCCTCTAAGGCCCCCCAAGCCCCGGGGACCACCACCCCCTGGGGCTTTTCTAAAATATTCGTGGGGGCACACGGCCCCCCCAGAGCCCCGGGGCTTGTTTTTTTAAATTTAATAAACCTGTGTGGGGGGGCTCGAGCCCACCCACACGCCCCGGGGACCACCACCCCCGGGGCTTTTCAAAAATATTTGCGGGGGCACACGGCCCCCCCCACAGCCCTGGGGACTGCCACCCCCCCGGGGCTTGTTTTAAAAAAATAAATAAAGCTGTGTGGGGGGGCTCGAGACCCCCACAGGGACCGCCACCTCCCCGGGGCACTAAAATTCAAATGCGGGGGACCACCACCTCCCCAGGGCTTTCTAATTGAAGGGAGGGGGGCCGTGCGGCCCCCCTCCTGGAGCCCGTGATGGCACTGGGGACTGCCACCCCCAGGGCCGGCTCCTGCAGTGTCCCGAGGTGCTCACCCCCGAGACACTGCTGTTTGCTATGGCAGGGCGGGAACCGTGCGGCTCCCGCCCTGTCATAGCAAACTCTGCTTTGGATTTTGGAAGCGAGAGCAGGTTTCCTGCTCTCGCTTCCAAAATCCAAAGCAGATTGCTTTTCCACACGGAGAGCTGCATGTCAGCAGCTCCCCATGTGGAAAAGCAATGCCTGTTCCCGCAGGAGGCGGGCAGCCGGCAGGGACCGTGGAGGCATTGGGGCTCCCCCCACGGTCCCCAACGGAGAGGGCCGGCCCCGGGGGATGGGGTCCTTGGGGCCAGAAGTGGCCTGGGAGGGGGTCACGCGGCCCCCCTCCCCAGTAAAATAAAAATAAATGAGGCAGAGCCCTGGGGGATGGGGTCCCCTGGGCTAACAGAGGCCTCAGGAGGGGGGCCACGCAGCCCCCCTCCTTTGAAAATATTAAAAAATATATATATATATATATATAGTGGCAATGACCCGGGGAATGGGTTTCCCGGGGCCGAAAATGGCCTCGGGAGGGGGGCCGCGCGCCCCCCTTCCGTTTTTTTAAAATTACAATGAAGAAATTAGGGGTCAGGCCCTGGGGGATGGGTCCCCAGGGCCCAAAAAATAGGAAAGGAAGGGGGGCCACACAGCCCCCCTTCTAAAAAACAAAATTAAAAAAAAGCTGGCATCGCACCGGAGGCCCCACCCCCTCCCAGCAACACTATGCAAACGCACCCTGTGGTGCGTTTTAAGTTGGGGAATTAATTCTCCTACAATCCTGAGGGTCTCTGGGGGCCAACTAGCCCACCAGGTACCTCCAGTTAGCGCCACTGGTCTGCGTTGCAGAGACGTGGTCTGAGGCCACGCCCCTTTTTACACCTCTCTGCAACGCAGCTCTGTGGCGCTTACTGGAGGTACCTGGTGGACTAGTTGGACCCCAAGGACCCTCAGGATTGAAGGGGACTTAATTCCCCAACTTAAAACGCACCACGGGGCGCGTTTGCACAGTGGTGAAAGGAGGGGGCGGGCCTAATGTGACATGTGTGCAAACAGGCCCTGTGGCGTGTTTTAAGTTGGACAATTAATTCCCCTTCAATCCTGAGGGTCCCTGGGGGCCAACTAGCACACCAGGTATCGCCAGTAAGCACCACAGGGCTGCATTGCAGAGAGGTGGTCCGAGGCCAGCCCCTTTTTACACCTCTCTGCAATGCAGCTCTGTGGCACTTACTGGAGGTACCTGGTGGGCTAGTTGCCCCCAGGGACCCTCAGGATTCAAGGGGACTTAATCCCCCAACTTAAAATGCACCACGGGCGCGTTTGCACAGTGGTGAAGGGAGAGGGCGGGACATGATGTGACAAGTGTCCTCTGGTGCATTGTAAGTTGGAGGATTAACTCCCCTTGAATCCTGAGGGTCCGTGGGGTCCAACTAGCCCACTAGGTACCTCCAGTAAGCGCCACAGAGCTGTGTTGCAGAGAGGTGTGAAAAGGGGCATGGCCTTGAACCACCTCTCTGCAAAGCAGCTCTGTGGCGCTTACTGGAGGTACCTGGTGAGCTAGTTGGCCACAGGGACCCTCAGGATTCAAGGGGACTTAATCCCCCAACTTACAACGTGCTAGGGGGTGCGTTTGCACAGTGGTGCAGGGAGGGGGCGGGGCCTGATATAAGAAGTTAGCAATCCTGCTATGTGGGACTTACTGGTGGTAATAAAGGGGGTAGTTGGCCCCCAAGGTTGACATTGGGGGCTAACTACTCCTTCTGTTACCTCCAGTAAATCCCACACAGTGGGATTGCTAAGAGGTGTTTGAAGGCCACGCTCACCTTTCTCCACCACTCTGCAAACGCGACTGCTATGTTATAGTTAGAAATTAGCATTTAAAAAACCTTTGAAATTCACTGAAAAAACCATAGGTTTCAGGCACGTTATAGTTAGAAATTAGCATTTAAAAAACCTTACAAATTCACTGAAAAAACATAGGTTTTAGGGACAGTTATAGTTAGTTGGACATTGCACTCGTACAAAACCCGTGAAATTCCCCCGTTATAGTTAGTTCAGGTAACTATAACTCGCGCTCCCGCAATGCACTGCTGATGACGTCACATATTACATCACTCATGACATGGTCAGTGACATCACTGATGACATCACTGATGACATCTCAAATGACATCACTGATGACATCATCCATGTGATAATTTGATGCATCTTCTCACACCCTAATATAACTTTTGATACACCCACTGTAAATTACAGACTGCCATTGTCAAAACCATAGACACTCCAACACCAATTACTATATACACACTCACTGATTCTTAGGTCTACACACACACATCTACTCACTCACCCGTACAGTCACTCATACTTATAGTCACTCAGTACAGGACTATTATATGCACTCATACACCTATATAAACACTCACACACCGCCACTCATCCATAGAGGTACTCACACACCTAGTCAGTCATGCAAAAATTAAGCACACACCCATTTACTCACCTATACAGTTATACACACACCAGCTCACTTACTCATACAAATACTAGCACATTCTTACGCTCTTATACAATCTCTGATACAAGCACACACTCATCCATACAGTCACTCTCACAATCACACACTCTCGCTTATAGCTATTTATATACTCCAACACACATATATACTGCCTTTCACATATGTAGTTACTCACACATGTACCACTGGGACATACATTCACTCACTAACACACTCTTACACACACTTACCCACCCATACAGTCTATCACAGATGCACTCTTGAAACCATCCACCCAGTGAATCACCCACTCACACATCTATGCACAGAGTCGCACACACCCCACCCACACAAACACTCAGGCACCCATACAGATACTCAGACAACCAATAAATAACTCATATAGACACTCATGTAGCTATTCACAAACCCATGCAGCCACTTACACAGCAACAGACAGACGGATACAGACATTCACCCAGTTTAGTCACTAACCCATGCATTCAGTAAGATACGTTTAATCACTCACTTATAGAGTTAGTCACGCACCTACTAAATCATCCATTCAGACACTTATACACCCACTCATTCTTCAATACGCCTTTCCCTATATATATTAGACATATTTAAACTTTACAGAAACACACAGTCACTGGATGATGTCATCAGTGATGTCATTTGAGATGTCATCAGTGATGTCATCAGTGATGTCACTGACCATGTCATGAGTGATGTAATATGTGACGTCATCAGCAGTGCATTGCGGGGCGCGAGTTATAGTTACCTGAACTAACTATAACGGGGAATTTCACGGGTTTTGTACGAGTGCAATGTCCAACTAACTATAACTGTCCCTAAAACCTATGGTTTTTTAGTGAATATATATATATATAAAACATATTTAAACTTTACAGAAACACACAGTCACTGGATGATGTCATCAGTGATGTCATTTGAGATGTCATCAGTGATGTCACTGACCATGTCATGAATGATGTAATATGTGACGTCATCAGCAGTGCATTGCGTGGGTGCGAGTTATAGTTAGCTGAACTAACTATAACGCCGGAATTTCTATGGTTTTGTACGAGTGAATTGTCCAACTAACTATAACGTGCCTGAAACCTAAGGTTTTTTCAGTGAATTTCTAAGGTTTTTTAAATGCTAATTTCTAACTATAACGTACCTGAAACCTATGGTTTTTTCAGTGAATATATATATGTATATATATTACCTACTGGGGGTCGCCAGTAGGTAGTTATAGTTAGGACCTAGTTTCCATAGGAAAAGCGTTTTTTGTTTCCCCAATAACTTTGGCGCCGGTTGACGAATCTTCGCAAAATTTTCAAAACTAGTGATCAGCTCCGGTCAGCTCCTGTCTTGAAAGTTTCGGGGTGATTTGCCAAGTGGGGGCCGAGAAAAAAGGGGGGTCCCAAAACGCGTTTTCCCCATGTTATTTTCCCTAGGAAACTTTAGACAAAGCTACAGCCCGAACTGCTGAACGGAATAACACCAAATTTGGCAAAAAGGTAGGTCTTGGTTCAGAAAGAGTCCTTTTTGTTAAATTGTGTAAATCCGTTCAGTAGTTTTTGAAATATTAAAGGAAAAAGAAAGGAAAAAGAAATATCGATATCTGGGCGGAGCCTAACCACACATGTCATCGTGAAATCTGATTGGCTGTCAGCACTTCATCCAGGAAATGCTGACAGCCATCTTGGGACTAGGTTGAACCAGAGTCATAAGAAAACAGTTAAACAAAGATGAAAATCAAGAAAAGGGGGCAGGGTAGGAACACCCTGACCCCCTAGGCCTGCTCAGGGGGTCCCACAAGGACCCCCAGCCCAAAAACATTTTAAGAAACGTCCGAATTCGTGCTGGGTGCGCGAATCCGGAAGAAAAAATAAAAAACAAGCATTGGCATCGCCAATAGGTCATGCCGTTGGGACCTTATAAGTGTTTAGCCAGAGATATTGGCAATGTTTCTAATGTTGTATAGAGAGAGAGAGAGACTGACTGACTGAGAGAGAGACTGACTGACTGAGAGAGAGACTGACTGACAGAGAGAGACTGACAGAGAGAGAGAGACTGACAGAGAGAGAGAGAGACTGACTGAGAGAGAGAGACTGACTGAGAGAGAGATACTGAATGACAGAGAGAGACTGACTAACAGAGAGACTGACTGACTGAGAGAGAGACTGGCAGAGAGAGAGAGAGAGACTGACAGAGAGAGAGAGACTGACAGAGAGAGAGAGAATGACTGAGAGAGAGAGACTGACTGACTGAGAGAGAGACTGACTGACTGAGAGAGAGACTGACAGAGAGAGAGAGACTGACAGACAGAGAGAGACTGATTGACTGAGAGAGAGAGATACTGACTGACTGAGGTAGAGAGAGACTGACTGACTGAGAGACTGACTGACAGAGAGACTGACTGACAGAGAGACTGACTGACTAAGAGAGAGAGACTGACTGACAGAGAGACTGACTGACAGAGAGACTGACTGACTGAGAGATAGACTGACTGAGAGAGAGACTGACTGACAGAGAGAGACTGACTGACAGAGAGAGAGAGACTGACTGAGAGAGATACTGACAGAGAGAGACTGACTGACAGAGAGAGAGAGAGACTGACTGAGAGAGAGACTGACTGAGAGAGACTGACTGACTGAGAGACTGACTGACTGAGACTGACAGAGAGAGAGAGAGACTGACTGACAGAGAGACTGACTGAATGAGAGAGAGACTGACTGATGGAGAGAGACTGACTGAGAGAGAGAGAGACTCATTGAGAGAGAGAGACTGACTTAGAGAAAGAGACTGACTGAGAGAGACTGACTGACTGAGAGAGACTGACTGAGAGAGACTGACTGAGAGAGACTGACACAGAGAGAGACTGACTGACAGAGAGAGACTGACTGACTGAGACTGATAGAGAGAGAGACTGACTGACTGAGAGAGAGACTGACTGACTCAGAGAGAGACAGACTGACTGAGAGAGAGACTGACTGACTGACAGAGAGACTGAGTGACAGAGAGACTGATTGACAGAGAGACTGACTGACTGAGAGAGACTAACTGACTGAGACTAAGACTGACAGAGAGATAGAGAGACACTGACTGACAGAGAGAGAGAGACTGACTGTGAGAGAGACTGACTGACTAAGAGAGAGACTGACAGAGAGAGAGACTGACTGAATGAGAGAGAGACTGACTGACTGGGAGAGACTGTCTGACTTAGAGAGACTGACTGACTGAGAGAGACTGACTGACTAAGAGAGACTGACTGACTCAGAGAGACTGACTGACTGAGAGAGAGACTGACTGACAGAGAGAGAGACTGACAGAGAGAGACTGACTGACTGAGAGACACTGACTGACTGAGAGAGACTGACTGACTAAGAGAGACTGACTAAGAGAGAGACTGACTGACTGAGAGAGAGACTGACTGACAGAGAGAGAGACTGACTGAGAGGGAGACTGACTGACTGAGAGAGACTGACTGACTGAGAGAGACTGACTGACAGAGAGAGAGACTGACTGACTGAGAGAGAGACTGACTGACTGAGAGAGAGACTGACTGACTGAGAGAGAGAGACTGACAGAGAGAGAGAGACTGACTGATAGAGAGAGACTGACTGACAGAGAGAGACTTACAGAGAGAGAGACTGACAGAGAGAGAGACTCACTGACTGAGAGAGTCTGACCGACTGAGAGAGACTGACTGACTGAGAGAGACTGACTGACTGAGAGAGTCTGACTGACAGAGAGAGACTGACTGACAGAGAGAGACTGACTGACAGAGAGAGAGACTGACTGATCGAGAGAGTGACTGACTGACAGAGAGACTGACTGACTGAGAGAGAGACTGACTGACAGAGAGACACTGACAGAGAGAGAGAGAGAGAGACTGACTGACTGACAGAGAGATAGACTGACTGACAGAGAGACTGACTGAGAGAGAGACTGACTGACAGAGAGACACTGACTGAGAGAGAGAGAGACTGACTGATAGAGAGAGACTGACTGAGAGAGAGAGAGAGACTGACTGACAGAGAGAGACTGAGTGACAGAGAGAGAGAGAGACTGACAGAGAGAGATAGACTGACTGACTGAGAGAGACTGACTGACTGAAAGAGACTGACAGAGAGAGAGAAACTGACTGCCAGAGAGAGACTGACTGACTGAGAGAGAGACTGACTGACAGAGAGAAAATGACTGACAGAGACTGACTGACAGAGAGAGAGACTGACTGAGAGAGATACTGACTGACTGAGACTGACAGAGAGAGAGAGACTGACTGACAGAGAGAGAGACTGACTGACTGAGAGAGAGACTGACTGACAGAGAGAGACTGACTAACTGAGAGAGAGACTGATTGACAGAGAGAGAGACTGACTGAGAGAGACTGACTGACTGAGAGAGACTGACTGACTGAGAGAGAGACTGACTGACTGAGAGAGACTGACTGACTGAGAGAGAGACTGACTGACAGAGAGAGAGACTGACTAAGAGAGACTGACTGACTGAGAGAGACTGACTGAGAGAGAGAGACTGACTGACTGAGAGAGAGACTGACTTAGAGAGAGACTGACTGACTGAGAGACTGACTGACTGAGAGAGACTGACTGACTGAGAGAGACTGACTGAGAGAGAGAGACTGACTGACAGAGAGAGAGACTGACTGACAGGGAGAGAGACTGACTGACTGAGAGAGACTGACTGACAGAGAGAGAGACTGACTGACTCAGAGAGACTGACTGACTGAGAGACTGACTGACAGAGAGAGACTGACTGACTGAGAGAGAGAGACTGACTGACTGAGAGAGAGACTGACTGACAGAGAGAGACTGACTGACCGAGAGAGAGACTGACTGACTGAGAGAGAGAGACTGACTGACAGAGAGAGAGACTGACTGACAGAGAGAGATACTGACTGACTGAGAGAGATACTGACTGACTGACAGAGAGAGAGGAAAACCTGCTCTCGCTACAATGAAGCAAAGCAGGATTGCATGTCAGCAGCTCCCCTTGCTCAAAAGCAATGCCGGCTCCCACAGGAGGCGGTCAGCCGGCGGGATTGTGGGGGCATTGGGGCTCCCCCCACATTCCCCAACACAAAGGGCCAGCCCTGGGGGATGGGGTCCCCAGGGCCAGAAGTGGCCCAGGAGGGGGGCCACGCGGCCCCCCTTCAATATTAAAATTTAAAAAAATAAAATAAATAAAGAGGCACAGCCCCGGGGGATGGGGTCCCAGGTGCCAATAGAGGCCTAAGGAGGGGGGCCACGCAGCCCCCTCCTTAAAAGAATAAAAAACAGACAATAAAAAAATGTGGCCATGCCCCGGGAGATGGGGTCCCCGGGGCCGAAATTGGCCTCGGGAGGGGGGCCACATGGCCCCCTCCCCGGGTTGATTCCCTCCCGCATCACGGCCTGGTTTGTTTCCATTCTCGTGGCTTTGGACGTTGGGGACTTGAGGGAGCTTTTAAACACTTAATTTACGGGGCCACCGGCTGCTACATGGCCCCCCGTTTGCGTGGCAAAACTCAGCACTCACGAGAGTAACATCGGATCCAGCTGCCAGTCTGATTCCATCTGATGTATGCTGGGAGCTGTAGTTGTTCATTAGACTGCAGCGGTCCCAGGAAGCCGGGTCAGCTGATCTCCCACCAATGGGAGTGCCCTAGTATCTTCAAAGGAGGGAGGAAGTGACACCTGAGGTTACACCAACATCTGAAGAAGGCTCGTTAGCCGAAATGCATTATGCTGTGGACTAATCTGTGAATAAAAAGGCTCCCACACTGTACCCCGCTGTGTCCTTGGATTACTTTGAAGAAAGGTGATCGTGTGGCAATATTTTTTGTGTCTGCCAGGAGCGCGATACAAGGACCCATCCTAACAAGAGTCCAGGGACTTTGCTGGCATTGTGGCGTACTAATCAAGGGATTTATTGTTCCCAGGACCGCCTCAGGAACGGGCCAGGCAAGTGGCCGCTGTCATTGGCAGCCTGTGACTTCACAGGGAGGCGGGTTGATTCCCTCCCGCATCACGGCCCGGTTTGTTTCCATTCTCGAGGCTTTGGACGTTGGGGACTTGAGGGAGCTTTTAAACACTTAATTTACGGGGCCACCAGCTGCTACACGGCCCCCCCTTTGCGTGGCAAAACTCAGCACTCACGAGAGTAACATCGGATCCAGCTGCCAGTCTGATTCCATCTGATGTATGCTAGGAGCTGTAGTTGTTCATTAGACTGCAGCGGTCCCAAGAAGCCGGGTCAGCTGATCTCCCACCAATGGGAGTGCCCTAGTATCTTCAAAGGAGGGAGGAAGTGACACCCGAGGTTACACCAGCATCTGTAGAAGGCTTGTTAGCCGAAATGCATTATGCTGTGGACTAATCTGTGAATAAAAAGGCTCCCACACTGTACCCCGCTGTGTCCTTGGATTACTTTGGAGAAAGGTGATCGTGTGACAATATATATATATATATATATATATATTCACTGAAAAAACCATAGGTTTCAGACACGTTATAGTTAGAAATTAGCATTTAAAAAACCTTTGAAATTCACTGAAAAAACCATAGGTTTTAGGGACAGTTATAGTTAGTTGGACATTTCACTCGTACAAAACCCGTGAAATTCCCCTGTTATAGTTAGTTCAGCTAACTATAACTCGCGCCCCGCAATGCACTGCTGATGACGTCACATATTACATCACTCATGACATGGTCAGTGACATCACTCATGACATCACTGATGACATCTCAAATGACATCACTGATGACATCATCCAGTGACTGTGTGTTTCTGTAAAGTTTAAATATTTTTAATATATATAGGAAAAGACGTATTGAAGAATGAGTGGGTGTGTAAGTGTCTGTATGGATGATTTAGTAGGTGCGTGACTGACTCTATAAGTGAGTGATTTAACGTATCTTACTGAATGCATGGGTTAGTGACTAAACTGGGTGAATGTCTGTATCCGTCTGTCTGTTGCTGTGTAAGTGGCTGCATGTGTTTGTGAATAGCTACATGAGTGTCTAAATGAGTTATTGAATGGTTCTCTGAGTATCTGTATGGGTGCCTCAGTGTTTGTGTGGGAGGGGTGTGTGCGACTCTGTGCATAGATGTGTGAGTGGGTGATTCACTGGGTGGATGGTTTCAAGAGTGCATCTGTGATAGACTGTATGGGTGGGTAAGTGTGTGTAAGAGTGTGTTAGTGAGTGAATATATGTCCCAGTGGTACATGTGTGAGTAACTACATATGTGAAAGGCAGTATATATGTGTGTTGGAGTATATAAATAGCTATAAGCGAGAGTGAGTGATTGTGATAGTGGCTGTATGGATGAGTGTGTGCTTGTATCAGTGATTGTATAAGAGCGTAACAATGTGGTAGTATTTGTATGATTAAGTGAGCTGGTGTGTGTATAACTCTATAGGTGAGTAAATGGCAGTGTGTTTAATTATTTGCATGACTGACTAGGTGTGTGAGTACCTCTATGGATGAGTGGCGGTGTTTGAGTGTCTATATAGGAGTAAGAGTGCATATGATAGTCCTGTACTGAGTGACCATAAGTATGAGTGACTGTACGGGTGAGTGACTGGATGTGTGTGTGTAGACCTAAGAATCAGTGAGTGGGTATGTAGTTATTGGTGTTGGAGTGTCTATGGTTTTGCGAATGGCACTGGTGCATCTCCTGTAAACAGTTGAAAGAATGCGTTTAAGTCATACAGGCGATTTTTAAGGAATATTTGTAATTTGTAAAAATCGACACTTTGAAACTTTTCTGCTGAAAACCAGACAATGGATTCCTATGGAAGGAAATGTAAGTTACTGGTAAGTACGGTTAGAATTACTTTTCAGGGTCAGTGCTGGGCTAAAAGATGCAGCACTGGGTTCTCTCCTGATAACAGGTGAGTAAATTGGAATTCGTACTTTGGTTGATTTTAGAGGAATATTATAAAGTTCCAAAACTCCACACTTAGAAGAATTTCCAAGTGAAACCAGTCAATGTTAGCCTATGAAGGAAATTCAAGTTACCGGTAAGTACGGTTAAAATTACTTTTCAGGACCAGTACTGGGCTGAAAGATGCAGGACTGAGGTCTCTCCTGATAACAGGTGAGTAAATCAGAATTCGGATTTCGGCTGATTTTAGAGGAATATTTGTATGTTTCAAAAATCAACACTTACAAACTTTTTCAGCAAAAAGCAGGCAATGATATCCTATGGAAGGAAATTCAAGTTACTGGTAAGTACGGTTAAAATTACTTTTCAGGACCAGTACTGGGCTGAAAGATACAGCACTGAGGTCTCTCCTGATAACAGGTGAGTAAATCGGAATTCGTATTTCGGCTGATTTTAGAGGAATATTTAAAAGTTCCAAAACTCCACACTTAGAAGAATTTCCAAGTGAAACCAGTCAATGTTAGCCTATGGAAGGAAATTCAAGTTACTGGTAAGTACGGTTAAAATTACTTTTCAAGACCAGTACTGGGCTGAAAGATACAGCACTGAGGTCTCTCCTGATAACAGGTGAGTAAATCAGAATTCGTATTTCGGCTGATTTTAGAGGAATATTTTAAAGTTCCAAAACTCCTCACTTAGAAACTTTTTCAGCAAAAATCAGGCAATGATATCCTATGGAAGGAAATTCAAGTTACTGGTAAGTACGGTTAAAATTACTTTTGAGGATCAGTACTGGGCTGAAAGATGCAGCACTGAGGTCTCTCCTGATAACAGGTGAGTAAATCGGAATTCGTATTTCGGCTGACTTTAGAGGAATATTTGAACAATGGTGATGGGAGGGGGCGGGGCCTGAGGTGACATCTGTGCAAACGCGCCCCGTGGCGCGTTTTAAGTTGGGGGATTAAGTCCCCTTGAATCATGAGGGTCCCTAGGGGCCAACTAGCCCACCAGGAACCTCCAGTATGCGCCAGGGGCTGCGTTGCAGAGACGTGTAGAGAGGCCACACCCCTTTTACACCTCTCTGCAACGCAGCTCTGTGGCGCTTTCTGGATGTACCTGTTGGGCTAGTTGGCCCCCAGGGACCCTCAGGATTGAAGGGGATTTAATTCCCCATCTTAAAATGCACCACGGGGCTTGTTTGCACACATGTCACCTGAAGCCCCGCCCCCTCCCTTCACCACTGTGCAAACGCCCCTTGGCGCGTTTTAAGTCGGGGGATTAACTCCCCTTGAATCCTGAGGGTCCCTGGGGTGCAACTAGCCCACCAGCTACCTCCATTAAGTGCCACAGAGCTGCGTTGCAGAGAGGTGTAAAAGGGGCGTGGCCTCTGTACACCTCTCTGCAAGGCAGCCCCTGGCGCATACTGGAGGTTCCTGGTGGGCTAGTTGGCCTCAGGGACCCCCAGTATTGAAGGGGAATTACTTCCCCATCTGCAAACGCGCCAGGGCGCGTTTGCAGAGTGGTGAAGGAAGGGGCGGGGCCTGCGGGCCCGATCGTTTTTTTTTTTTTTGTTTTGTTTTTTTTTCCCTGAAGGGGGGCTGTGTGGCCCCCCTTCCTTTTTCCTATTTTTGGGCCCTGGGGACCCCATCCCCCAGGGCCTTACCCCCGTTTTTTTTAAATTAAAATTTAACTGGAAGGGGGCCGCGTGGCCCCCCTCCCCTGGCCGAATCCTGCCCCGGGGACCCCATCCCCCGGGGCATGGACACACTTTTAAATACATTTTTAAGGAGGGGGGCTGCGTGGCCCCCCTCCTCAGGCCTCCTTTTGCCCCGGGGACCCCATCCCCCGGGGCAGGCCTTTTTTTCTTTATTTAAAAAAATATATATATATATTTCTGGGGAGGGGGGCCGCGTGGCCCCCCTCCCGGGCCACTTATGGCCCCGGGGACCCCATCCCCCAGGGCCTGGCCTCTTGTTGGGGACTGTGGGGGGTCCCCAAACCCCCCACAGTCCCGCCGGCTCCCCGTGTCCTAAGGGAGCCGGCATTGCTTTTCCACATGGGGAGCAGCTAACATGCTGCTCCCCATGTGGAAAAGCAATTGTCTTTGGATATTGGAAGTGAGAGCAGGTTTCCCTGCTCTCTCTTCCAATATCCAAAGCAGTTTGCAATGACAGGACGGGAGCCGCGAGGCTCCCGTCCTGTCATTGCAAACAGCAGTGTCCCGGGGGTAGGCACCCCGGGACACTGCAGGAGCCGGCCCTGGGGGGTGGCGGTCCCCAGGGCCACCACAGACTCCAGGAGGGGGGCCGCGCGGCCCCCTCCCCACATCAGCACAGCCCCGGGGAGGTGGTGGTCCCCGGGGCTTCGGGGTCCAAAACGGACCCCATTTTAAATGTGTTAGTGCCCCGGGGAGGTGGCAGTCCCGGGACGTGTGGGGGGCTCGAGCCCCCCACACAGGAAAAACTAAAAAAAAAAAGAAGCCCCTGGGAGGTGGTGGTCCCCGGGGCTGCGGGAGGGCTCAGAGCCCTCCCGCACCATTTTAAAAAGAAAGCCCCGGGGGTGGCGGTCCCTGGGGCTTGGGGGGCCCTTTGAGGCCCCCCATACATAAATTTAACCCCCCCACCATGCCCCCGAGACTTGGGCCACCCGGGGGCAAAATACAATCGAAGCGCGGGAGACCGCCCTTCTATTTTTTTTTTTTTCGGCAGGATTCGCGCTCCCTGAACGCATCCTGCCGATTTTTCTTTTTTTTTTAAATGCTTTTTTCTGCCCAGGGGGTCCTTGTGGGACCCCCTGAGCAGACCTAGGGGGTCAGGGTGTTTCTACCCTGCCCCCTTTGTGCGTTTTGCGCACTTTTTTTACTGCTTTCTTGTTCCTCAGTTCTACCGAGGAACAAGATGGCTGCCAACACTTCCTGGTTTGGAGTGTTGACAGCCAATTAGCAGACAGCTCGTGATCGGGAGGGTGCGCGAATCCGACGCGGCCATAGATATATATGTACTTTTACTTTTGATTTTCTCAGCAACTACTGAACGGATTTACACCATTTAACAAAAGGGTTCTTTCTGAACCAAGAACTACCTCTTTGCCAAATTTGGTGTAATTCCGTTCAGCAGTTCAGGCTGTAGCCGTGTCTAAAGTTTCCTATGGGAAATTGATTTTTGACTCTTATTTTTTTAATTTCTCCGCAACTTCTGAACGGATTTACACCATTTAACAAAAAGGGTTCTTTCTGAACCAAGAACTACCTCTTTGCCAAATTTGGTGTAATTCCATTAAGCAGTTCGGGCTGTAGCACGTGTCTAAAGTTTCCTATGGGAAATTGATTTTTGACTCTTATTTTTTTAATTTCTCCGCAACTACTGAACGGATTTACACCATTTAACAAAAGGGTTCTTTCTGAACCAAGAACTACCTCTTTGCCAAATTTGGTGTAATTCCGTTCAGCAGTTCGGGCTGTAGCCGTGTCTAAAGTTTCCTATGGGAAAATGAATGGGGAAAACACGTTTTGGGACCCCCCTTTTTCTCGGCCCCCGCTTGACGAATCACCCTGAGACTTTCAGAGTAGGAGCGGACCGGAGCGGGCCATAAAGTTTGAAAATTTCGCGAAGATTCGTCAACCGACGCAAGAGTTATTTCAAATAGAATGTCGCGGATTTCCTATGGAAAATAGGTCCTAACTATAACTATCTACTGGCGACCGCCAGTAGATAATATATATATATATATATATATATATATATATATATTCACTGAAAAAACCATAGGTTTCAGGCCTGTTATAGTTAGGGTTTAGCATTTAAAAAACCTTTGAAATTCACTGAAAAAACCATAGGTTTTAGGGAAAGTTATAGTTAGTTGGACGTTGCACTCGTACAAAACCCATGAAATTCCCCCGTTATAGTTAGTTCAGCTAACTATAACTCGCGCCCCCGCAATGCACTGCTGATGACGTCACATATTACATCACTCATGACATGGTCAGTGACATCACTGATGACATCTCAAATGACATCACTGATGACATCACTGACATCATCCAGTGACTGTGTGTTTCTGTAAAGTTTAAATATGTTTAATATATATAGGGAAAGGCGTATTGAAGAATGAGTGGGTGTAAAAGCGTCTGAATGGATGATTTAGTAGGTGCGTGACTGAGTCTATAAGTGAGTGATTAAACGTATCTTACTGGATGCATGGGTGAGTGACTAAACTGTGTGAATGTCTGTATCCGTCTGTCTGTTGTTGTGTAAGCAGCTGCATGGGTTTCTGACTAGCTAAATGAGTGTCTATATGGGTTATGGATTGGTTCTCTGAGTATCTGTATGGGTGCCTCAGTGTTTGTGTGGGTGGGGTGTGTGTGACTCTGTGCATAGATGTGTGAGTGGGTGATTCACTGGGTGCATGGTTTCAAGAGTGCGTCTGTGATGGACTGTATGGGTGGGTGAGTGTGTGTATGGGTGTGTTAGTGATTGAATGTATATCTCAGTGGTACATGTGTGAGTAACTACATATGTGAAAGGCAGTATATATGTGTGTTGGAGTATATAAATGGCTATAAGTGAGAGTGTGTGATTGTGAGAGTGGCTATATGGATGAGTGTGTGCTTGCATCAGTGATTGCATAGGAGCGTAAGAATGTGCTAGTATTTTTATGAGTAAGTGAGCTGGTGTGTATAACTGTATAGGTGAGTAAATTGGAGTGTGATTAATTATTTGCATGACTGACTAGGTGTGTGAGTACCTCTATGGATGAGTTGCGTTGTGTGAGTGTTTATATAGGTGTATGAGTGCATATGATAGTCCTGTACTGAGTGACTGTAAGTATGAGTGACTGTACGGGTGAGTGAGTAGATGTGTGTGTGTAGACCTAAGAATCAGTGAGTGGGTATGTACTTATTGGTATTGGAGTGTGTTTGGTTTTGAGAATGGCAGTCTGTAATTTAGAGTGGGTGTATCAAAAGTTATATTAGGGTGTGAGAAGATGCATTAAATTCTCACATGGATGATGTCATCAGTGATGTCATTTGAGATGTCATCAGTGATGTCATCAGTGATGTCACTGACCATGTCATGAGTGATGTAATATGTGACGTCATCAGCAGTGCATTGCGAGGCGCGAGTTATAGTTAGCTGAACTAACTATAACGGGGAATTTCACGGGTTTTGTACGAGTGCAATGTCCAACTAACTATAACTGTCCCTAAAACCTATGGTTTTTTAGTGAATTTCAAAGGTTTTTTAAATGCTAAACCCTAACTATAACAGGCCTGAAACCTATGGTTTTTTCAGTGAATTTCAAAGGTTTTTAAAATGCTAATTCCTAACTATAAGAAGCCTGAAACCTATGGTTTTTTCAGTGAATTTCAAAGGTTTTTTAAATGCTAATTCCTAACTATAACATGTCTGAAACCTATGGTTTTTTTCAGTGAATTTCAAAGGTTTTGTAAATGACAATTTTTAAATGTATTAATTCTTATATATTTTTTTTTTATACTAATTTACTACATTTTTTAAACTATTTATTTTTAGATATTTTATTTTTTAAATTACATTGTAATTACATTATACATTACATTACAAAATATACTTTCTCAGAATGAATTACTTTAGTTTAAATACTTTGCAAATAGGCAATAGACTTTTAATTACAGTAGTTACAGTTGTTGCAATGGGCAACACAATTTCAAACACAATGCAACATTGAACTCAATGTGAATTTCTAGCTAAATGCAATTAGTTACTTTATGGATTACTTTTCTAACCACAGGACTGGATCCTAGATTCAGTCCTGGGACATCTCCTGTAAACAGTTGAGTAAAAGCGTTTTGGTTACAGTAGTGATTTTTAAGGAATATTATTGTATTTTAAAAGTTGACACTTAGAAACTTTTTCACATAGAATCACCAATGTTATTCTATGGGAGGAAATTCACTTAGCAGGTAAGTAGTGTTATCGTTACTTTTTCTTACTCAGTGGTGGATCCTGGATCCAGCACTGGTGCATCTCCTGTAAACAGTTAAAAGAATGCGTTTAAGTCATACAGGCGATTTTAAGGAATATTTGTAGTTTGTGAAAATCAATACTTTGAAACTTTTCTGCTGAAAACCAGACAATGGATTCCTATGGAAGGAAATATAAGTTACTGGTAAGTACGGTTAAAAGTACTTTTCAGGATCAGTACTGGGCTGAAAGATGCAGCACTGAGGTCTCTCCTGATAACAGGTGAGTAAATCGGAATTCGTATGTTGGCTGATTTTAGAGGAATATTTGTATGTTTCAAAAATCGACACTTAGAAACTTTTTCAGCAAAAAGCAGACAATGATATTCTATGGAAGGAAATTCAAGTTACTGGTAAGTACGGTTAAAATTACTTTTCAGGATCAGTACTGGGCTGAAAGATGCAGCACTGAGGTCTCTCCTGATAACAGGTGAGTAAATCGGAATTCGTAGTTCGGCTGATTTTAGAGGAATATTATAAAGTTCCAAAACTCCACACTTAGAAGAATTTCCAAGTGAAACCAGTCAATGTTAGCCTATGGAAGGAAATTCAAGTTACTGGTAAGTACGGTTAAAATTACTTTTCAGGATCAGTACTGGGCTGAAAGATGCAGCACTGAGGTCTCTCCTGATAACAGGTGAGTAAATCGGAATTCGTAGTTCGGCTGATTTTAGAGGAATATTTGCACAATGGTGAAGGGAGGGGCGGGGCCTGAGGTGACATCTGTGCAAACGCGCCCCGTGGCGCGTTTTAAGTTGGGGGATTAAGTCCCCTTGAATCATGAGGGTCCCTGGGGTCCAACTAGCCCACCCTGTACCTCCAGTATGTGCCAGGGAGCTACGTTGCAGAGAGGTGTTCAGAGGCCATGCCCCTTTTTGCACCTCTCTGCAACGCAGCTCTGTGGCGCTTTCTGGACGTACCTGGTGGGCTAGTTCGCCCCAGAGACCCTCAGGATTGAAGGGGATTTCATTCCCCATCTTAAAATGCGCCCACGGGGCCTGTTTGCACACATGTCACCTGAAGCCCCGCCCCCTCCCTCACCACTGTGCAAACGTGCCCGTGGTGCATTTTAAGTTGGGGGATTAAGTCCCCTTGAATACTGAGGGTCCCTGGAGTCTAACTAGCCCACCATGTACCTCCAAGCGCCACAGAGCTGCGTTGCAGAGAGGTGTAAAAGGGGCGTGGCCTCTGTACACCTCTCTGCAACGCAGCCCCTGGCGCATACCGGAGGTTCCTGGTGGGCTAGTTGGCCTCAGGGACCCCCAGTATTCAAGGGAGTCACTTCCTTCTTAAAACGCACCAGGGGCGCGTTTGCAGACTGCTGCAGGGAGGGGCGGGGCCTCGGCACGATGCCGGTCTTTTTCTTTTTCTTTTTTTTTGTGCTTTTTTCTGCCCAGGGGTCCTTGTGGGACCCCTGGGCAGACCTAGAGGGTCAGGGTGTTTCTACCCTGCCCCCTTTGTGCGTTTGCGCACTTGTTTCTTGTGTTTTTTTTTAATCAGTGGGATCCGCGCACCTAAGCGCATCCCGCCGATTTTGAAAAAAAAATGCTTTTCTGCCCAGGGGTCCTTGTGGGACCCCTGAGCAGACCTAGGGGGTCAGGGTTTTCTACCCTGCCCCCTTTGTGCATTTGCGCACTTGTTTCTTGTGCTTTTTTTTTTTTAATCGGCTGGATCCGCGCACCCTAAGCGCATCCCGCCGTTTAAAAAAAAAAATGCTTTCTGCCCAGGGGTCCTTGTGGGACCCCTGAGCAGACCTAGGGGGTCAGGGTGTTTCTACCCTGCCCCCTTTTGCGCTTTGCGCACTTGTTTCTGTCCTCGGTTCTACCGAGGGACAAAATAACTGCCAACACTTCCTGATTTGGAGTGTTGACAGCCACTTGACAGCCAATCAGCATGCAGCTCGTGATCGGGACGGTGCGCGCAGGGTGCGCTCAGGATACGCGGACCCTACTCGCCCATAGACATATATGTGACTTTACTTTTGATTTTCTCAGGAACTACTGAACGGATTTACACCATTTAAGCAAAAGGCACGACACTGAACCAAGGGCTACCTCTTTGCCAAATTTGGTGTAATTCCGTTCAGCAGTTCGGGCTTTAGCTGCCACTAAAGGTTCCTATGGAAAAATGAATGGGGAAAACGCGTTTTGGGACCCCCCTTTTTTCTCGGCCCCCGCTTGACGAATCAACCCAAGACTTTTAGGGTAGGAGCGGAGCGGAGCGCCCCAACAAGTTGGAAGCTTTCGCGAAGATTCGTCAACCGGCGCAAGAGTTATTTCAAATAGAATGTCGCGGATTTCCTATGGATAATAGGTCCTAACTATAACTATCTACTGGCGACCGCCAGTATATATATATATATATATATATATATATATATATATATATATATATATATTCAAAGCTCCAGTCCACCAAAAAGCGCACCGAGCACTCCAGAGCGGGTGTGGTCGTTGGCGTGGTGGTGAGTCCACGATAATATGATTAGCTCACACTTCAAACCAATGAAGAGACCGCACTCACGGATGGTGAGAAGAACTCAGTGTTTATTTTACTGGGTTCACAAAAACAGGACGCGTTTCGGCTCACGCCTTTTTCTAGTATGGATTTTACCTGCAGCAACGCCATTTTTAACCAAATACGCATGTGCAATTCATTCGTAAACATAAAAAGCAGACTATTTACAAAAATGATCGATTTGTCACCGCCATCTTAGAATGGCTATACATTCATTCGCCATCTTGGGGTGGTTAATACCAGTAGTTCATATACCAATTTCATTACCTCATGAGCATTAGGAACAGACTATTTACAAATTCCACATCACAATTTATGGAAGGTGACTAATTATGATAGTTAAAGAAAATAAATATCCTTAAATCAAAACAATCACGCTCTGAATGAGCAATCGTGTAACTCAGCTGATTTCATAGTTCATAATACATCGTAATTTATGGCAGTAATAGATCAAAATTAAAAAACAATTGTACCAAATTAATATAGTGACAATTGTAATTCATAACGAGTCATCATGCTCTGTATGAGCAATATCCACATCTCTGATTACAGCATTAGTATCAACACAGTAAACAAGTAGGCAGCCATTCCTTTTATAATAGGGACTCAAGGGATTGTTAAGATGTTAGCAAAAACTCAACCTAGGTGAATCACTAGTTCCTCTTCTGCATTTAATCCCATTAGAACACGTGTCTGGAGATCAATGATAAATCTAGACTCAAGTCTCCGAAGTTTGAGTTCCCTATTGCCCCCTCTTTCATGGTATGGAACATGATCAAGGCAAAAGAATCAAAGTAACTTTCTATTGCTTTGATGAAATGTTGCAAAATGTGTCGCAACCGGATAAATTGGATCATTCTTTTCGATAGCCCTGGCATGCTCCAAAATTCTCTTTTTGGTGGGGTGGATGGTGCTACCGATGTACATAAGGTTACATGGACATACTAGACAGTAGACGCAAAAGGGGGTGTTACATGTAAAAAATGTATTTATCTCTCTGGGTTTCCTACATCCTGGTATGGCATATGTCAAGGTATTGGGACTATTTTTACATGCCTTGAATTTGGTGCAAGGGAAGAATCCTGTGAGGTCACTGATTCTTGGATTTCTAGGAATGAATTCAAAGTGGCTCTGTACTAGACTGTCTTTAAATGATCGACTTCTTCTATATGTGATTTTCGGATAATCAGGCAAATGATTTCCAATAATCGAATCAGTTTTTAGAAAATGGCAGTTACGTTTAAAAATATTTTGGATGGTATGTGCTTCATTAGAGAAGGTTGTAATCAGTCTCAATTCTGTGTTTATCTGGACACCTTTGTCCTCATTATTTCTCCTGTCTTTGAGCAGACATTTTCTTGGAATTTTGTCAACCCTATCTAGTGTCTTCTTCAAGAAGGCATCAGAGTATCCTTGTGTTTGAATCTGTCTAGGGCCTCAATAGCTGCCTGTTCAAAATCTTGTTGCCTCGTACAATTTCTTTTCAAGCGTAACAATTCCCCGTACGGAATACTCTTTTTTAATGGAGTGGGGTGGCTGCTATGTGCCTCTAGAATTGAATTGCCTGCCGTAGACTTATGGAATAGGGAAGTACAGATCTGACCGCCTGCAATAAACACTTTTAGGTCCAGATAATTAACCTCAGTGGCACTGATCTCTCCACTAAAGTGCAGATTGAACATGTTATTATTTAAGGCATCAATGTACTGTTCAACCTCATCCTGTGGTCCCTTCCACAATATAAATAAATCATCTATATAGCGGTACCATCCTATAATGCAAGAACCCCATCTGTTGTTGTTGTCAGCCCATGCCACCTGCTTCTCCCACCAGCCTACGAATAAATTCGCATAGCTGGGGGCGAAGCAGGTGCCCATGGCTGTGCCTTTAAGTTGTAAATACAGTTGTTTCTGAAAGAGAAAGATGTTATTACTCAAACAGAATGTCAAGAATTCAATTAGAATCTCATTATGTTCAGCTAGTTTCAATGATCTGCCTTTCAAGAAGTATCTGATTGCCTGTATGCCTTGCATATGATCTATACACGTGTACAGACTTGTTATATCCAGCACTACCATCAACATGTCTGGCTCCCAGTTGATGTTGGAAATGATTCTAATAAAGAGAAAAATGTCACTCCTGTCGTTAAATTAAACATACTGCGATGTCGGCTGACATGGTGCGAGACCGCGAAGCGACAGCTGTTGAAATGTTCAATGACCATCCGTCTGTGACCCGAGTGCGAGAGACAGCAATACTGCACTAAGTAAAAATTCCAGCTCTGTCAAACAAAAATTTAAAAAATTGGAAAAAATGATGAAGTCACGATCCCTGCAACGCTATATTGATGTGGGTAGGATACCCAGAGGGCTCAGGCTACTCATCGCACCAAGTTATGAGAACTCCAACCCGAATACGATGCGTGAATAGGCCAAATGCAATTTGGACTCTTCTAAACGATTAGTGCAAATCCTAATAAAATATGCTGATATAGATCGAGCTGAGCTGTTGAACCAAATAGATAAAACCAATGAGGAATTGGAAAGCATGGGTCAGTCAGAGGAGACGGCCAAACTGCGCAGTGAGATGTTAACAAGATTAAAGAAAGAGGAAGATAAAATAAAAGAGAGAAAAACATAAGTTTCAAAGGGACAAGACAGACTATGAACTAGGACAAATATTTACATTTGCTAGGAAATACGACTCACTGAAAGTATCCAAGTTCAAAATGAGTGATGATCAAGTGGCAAGTACATCAAAAAGCAGGGAACATTCTACCAATACGTCTAATACCGATCTGAGCTCAGCAGTGGATAGTGAGTCAGAGTCTGATCTCAGGAATCCTAGAGATGGTCAACAACCTCAGAAGCCCTCGCTAGCACAAGAACTCAATTTTTTATGTCAAGACCGGAGGCAAACCCTCTGTCCAAGAACTCAAAGAACGAAAACAGAACCAGCAGGAACTTCAAATGCAAGCAGAGGAGGAAAGCAAATAGGAAACGTAACCAACTGAAAAAAACAAATGGTGGGGCGATGGAAACGGAAGTGAACAATACCACCAGGACAAACAAAACCATCATGAATTTAGCCAACATTGACCTATCTAAAGCTGAGGAACAACTTCTTAGTCTGGGCTTGTCATATTGCCCGGAGAGCAATTTAGATTATGCGACGACGAGGATGGACATTTACTGATGTGTGAGGAAACTTAAACTAAAAAAGTATCACACACACTGTTGAACAAAGATCAGAAGAAACAAAGCGACTATGATGACATCGGATCGGAATCGATCTCCAATCTATCCCAGTCAGACATGCCGCTCCTGAGGGACTAACAAGATCTGTGGGGAGAAGGTGGTGCATCAAACTGGCAGGATGTAGAAGCTAATGAAGGGTTTGATATAATTCCAAACACTGTACCGGCATCACTTACAACCGTCAGTACAATCCAGCCTACACCCTTCAAATTAAAGTCTACATTCAATCCCATCACCCGAGAGATTCTACAGATATCTTCCATGAACAAGTTACATCTCAAATCAAACAATTGAATAGAAAAGTTCAAAACACTAAAATAAAAGTACAACAGGCGCAACCAGCAATATCATGAACTTATGAAAAGACTGCACAATGATAATCAAATTATAATTCGGAACTCCGACAAAGGAAGAAACATTGTTATTTGGTCAAAAGAAGAGTATACCAAGGAAGCACTATCCCAACTGAATGACAGGACATGCTATATTAGAAGCAATGTATCCAATTTAAAAATGATGTACAATGATTTTTACTCCAAACTGCTGGCTTGGAAAACAAAGGGTTTAATCAATATGCAGGAATTCAAATTCCTGAAGAAGGAGAGCCCTACAATACCCTCTATCTATTTCATTCCGAAGGTGCACAAAGACCCAATAAAACTGCCGGGGAGACCGATTATTTTGCCCAGGGACAGTCTGCTCGAACATACGTCACAGTATGTGGATTATTTCTTGCAGGAATATGTGAAATCCTTGCCATCATACATAAGAGACACCAGTGACTTTTTAAATAAATTGCACAACTTCGAATGGAAAAGTAATTACCTCCTCATGGCACTCGACGTGACATCTTTGTATACGAGTATAAAACACAAGGATGGAGTTAAGGCATTAGAACACTATCTTAACAAAAGACCAGGGCAATTGATGAAGCATAGCAAAATGTTGGTAGAAATGGTTGTATTTTGTCTTGAAAACAATGTATTCATGTTCAATAATGTACTTTACCAACAGACAAGAGGGGCTGCAATGGGAGCCAGCTTCTCTCCCAGCTATGCATGTCTTCACATGGGCTGGTGGGAGGAGCTGGTTCTTGGGGCCACACACAGCCAGTACGAACACAGCAACATCAGGCTTTGGCTTCACTTCATTGATGATTTGTTCGTGTTTGAGAGGGCACACAGAGCCAAGCGACAGAGTTTGTGGCAGCAATCAATGACAATGAAATTAATTTACATTTTACTGCCACCATCAGTGATGTTACAGTGAATTTTTTAGACACGCAAGTGTACATACTGAATAACAAAATTGAGACACGACTATACCGCAAAGAGACGGCTGGCAATTCAGTGTTACACGCCAGTAGCTCCCATCCCAGACACTTGGTAAACAGTATACCATACGGGGAAATGTTGAGGCTCAGATGAGTTAGCAGCAACATCACAGATCTTAAGGAAGCACAGGCAGCCAGCAAAGCCAGATTTTTAGAGCGAGGCTACTCCCACAAGATAAACAACAGGGCAATCATTAAATCCATGACTCAAGAGAGGGAAGAATTACTCAGGGACAAACATTCCAACTCTACAAGGTTTCCTCAGGAACCAGCCAATGGAACAAAACAGAAAGTTAACAAGTTCTGAATAATTATGGGATTTAGCAGGCAAGAAAGGAACCTGCAGTCAATAATTAAACACAACTGGCCCCTAGTATTAAACGACCCAGTGATTGGACCCCTGCTACCGCATAGGGCATCAATCACTTATAGTGGGGGGCCATCCATGAGAGATAGCCTGGTCAAAACCAGTCCTGAATTCATAGAAGGGACCAGCTGGCTGCAGACTCATAAGGGCTTCTACAAATGCAAAACCTGCAAGGCATGCCAGCAGGGCATCAACAAAACAACGTACCAAACCGAAGTTACTAACTTGTAAAACTGATCATGTGGTATATGTTTTACTATGCCCATGTGGTCTTCAATATATAGGGAGCACCAAACTCCAAGCTCACATAAGGTTGCTCCAACACATGCGAGCAATAGTAAACCAAGATAACACATACGCGGTGGCACGTCACTTTAAAGAGTACCATAATTCCAACAGTCAAGATCTTGGATATTATTTAATTGATGCAGTTCCCCCCAGCAGAAGAGGGGAGAACAGAGAGACTAAACTCAGAAAGTTAGAGACGTGTTATATTTTAGAGATGGACTCTAAACACCCCGGGGGGCTCAACATATCAGAGGATCTGTACACCTGCTTATAACAGTTTAACATTTTTACAACACAATGGGGCAGATTTACAAGCCCCTTGCGCCACTTTTGCGTCACTTTTTAATATTCTATTTAATATTTAATATTTTATAGGTAATATTTAATATTCAATGTTTTATATGTGCATTGGAGATTTTGCACTAACCTGTTTATTTGAGTCAAGGGGTAGACAAAGTGGGGAGTAAAATGAGTAAAAAGAGCCAAGATCCCCAACTCCTAGACCCCAGGATAAATACACATTGATAGATATACAATAACTACAGTATGTCCTCAAAGCAGGGCGGAAAGTGACACATCGACAAATGTAAACAATTGTAGATTCAGTTAACCATAAGTAAAAGATTCAATGACAACAGTATTTCACTGTGTATCAAATCTTGTGGGTGGGGGTCCCAACAGGTATTTAGACCAAGATTTGGCCAGGCCAATGAAAACGAACAAACAGCTGCACTATTAGAATTTAGTCTATTGAAATAAACATAAAACCAGCAAAACAAAGGAGTGACCACAACGAGGACCGCATCAAGCTATATAACGGACATTCCCGCAATAAAGGTTAATAGCATACATTATGGGTCCAAACACTGCACATGCACTTAGACACTTTAAGCACTTCAAAACTACACATAAGCACTTTTACGGGCGACCTAGACATACACAGGCATAAAACCGACAAGACAATACCCCAGGACTGGGGGAACAGTTTACTTGACATAGTGTACATAAATGTATTATACAATGATTCCTATGTATGTGACTATATCGGTATTGTTGTCCACGCAAAGTTGGTCATGTTATAAATTATGAACAACAGTCAATATATGACAAATGAGATGACATGTTCATAGTTTAAATCAAACAAATAAATAATTTATAAAATTATTCATTTGTAATGACACTTTTTAACAATGTTCATTTTATCTCATTTTAATATGATCTTATTGTTGAGTGATGTCATTTGAGATGTCATCAGTGATGTCATCAGTGATGTCACTGACCATGTCATGAGTGATGTAATATGTGACATCATCAGCAGTGCATTGCGGGGGCGCGAGTTATAGTTAGCTGAACTAACTATAATGGGGGAATTTCTCTGGTTTTGTACGAGTGAAATGTCCAACTAACTATAACTTTCCCTAAAACCTATGTTTTTTCAGTGAATATATATATATATTACCTACTGGAGGTCGCCAGTAGGTAGTTATAGTTAGGACCTAGTTTCCATAGTAAAAGCGTTTTTTGTTTTCCCAATAACTTTGGCGCCGTTTGACGAATCTTCGCGAAATTTTCAAAACTAGTGATCAACTCCGTTCAGCTCCTGTCTTGAAAGTTTCGGGGTGATTCGCCAAGCGGAGGCCGAGAAAAAAGGGGGGTCCCAAAACGCAGTTTCCCCATGTTATTATCCATAGGAAACTTTAGACACGGCTACAGCCCGAACTGCTGAACGGAATTACACCAAATTTGGCAAAAAGGTAGCCCTTTGTTCAGAAAGAGTCCTTTTTAATAAATGGTTTAAATCCGTTCAGTAGTTCCTGAGAAATTCAAACAATAAACGGTGGATAATCAATTTTTCATAGGAAACTTTAGCCAGGGCTACAGCCCAAACCGCTGAACGGAATTACACCAAATTTGGCAAAAAGGTAGTGCTTGGTTCAGAAAGTGACCTTTTTTTTAAATGGTGTAAATCCGTTCAGTAGTTGCTGAGAAATTCAAAAAATAAAAGTTTCGATATCTAGGGACGCAGTGGATTCGCGAACCCTCCCGACCACGAGCTTCACTGTGATTGACTGCCAACACTCCAAACCAGGAAGTGTTGGCAGCCATCTTGTGACTCGGTTGAACCGAGTCACAAGAAAACAGTGAAACAAAGGTGAAAAACAAGAAAAGGGGGCAGGGTAGAAACACCCTGACCCCCAGGCCTGCTCAGGGGGTCCCACAAGGACCCCCAGGGCCAAAAAAAACATTTTTTTAAAATAATTTTGGCAGAATTCGCGCTGGGGTCGCGAATCCTGCCGAAATTATAAAAAAAATGAAGCGCAGGCTCCCGCGCTTCATTTAAATGAGGCCCCCGGGTGGGCCAGGTCCAGTGGGAATTGCCCAATTTATAATTTATAATTGCGGGGGCCCGTGGGGGCCCCTGCAGTCCTGGGGACCACCACCTCCCTGGGGCTATGTTAATAATATGCGGGAGGGCACATGGCCCTCCCGCAGCCCCGGGGACCGCCACCTCCCCGGGGCATCTTTTTTATTAATGTGTGGGGGGGGCCACAAAGGCCCCCCCAAGCCCTGGGGCCCGCCACCCCCTGGGGCTTTTCTTAAATATTCACGGGGGCACACGGCCCCCCCGCTGCCCCGGGGACCGCCACCTCCCCAGGGCTATGTAAATAAAGGGAGGGGGGCCGGGCGACCCCGCTCCTGGAGCCCTTGATGGCCCTGGGGACTGCCCCCCCCAGGGCCGGCTCCTGCAGTGCCCACCCCAGGACACTGCTGTTTGCTATGACAGGGCGGGAGCCATGCGGCTCCCGCCCTGTCATAGCAAACTCTGCTTTGGATTTTGGAAGCAGAGCAGGTAACTTGCTCTTGCTTCCAAAATCCAAGCAGATTGCTTTTCACACGGGGAGCTGCATGTCAGCAGCTCCCCATGTGGAAAAGCAATGCCGGCTCCCGGAGGAGGCGGGGAGCCCGCGGGACCGTGGGGGAATTGGGGCTCCCCCACGGTCCCCAACGAAGTGGCCAGGCCCCGGGGGATGGGGTCCCCGTGGCTAGAAGTGGTCCGGGAGGGGGGCCACGCGACCCCCCCCTCCCCAATAAAATAAAAAAAAACAAAGCAGAGCCCCGGGGATGGGGTTCCCGGGGCTAACAGAGGCCGCAGGAGGGGGGCCACGCAGCCCCCCTACTTTGTAAATATTTCTTTAAAAAATATTTATATATGGCCATGCCCCGGGGGATGGGGTCCCCGGGGCAGAAATTGGCCTCCTTCCTGTTTATTTTTTTTATTTTTTTAAACAATAGGGGTCAGGCCCTGGGGGATGGGGTCCCCAGGGCCCCAAAAGTGCGAAAAGAAGGGGGGCCACACAGCCCCCCTTCTGGAAAAAAAAAAGAAAAAAAGCCGGCATCGCACCGGAGGCCCCGCCCCCTCCCTGCAGCACTCGGCAAATGCGCCCTGTGGCACGTTGTAAGTTGGGGCATTAATTCCCCTTAAATACTGGGGGTCCCTGGGGGCCAACTAGCCCACCAGGTACCTCCAGTATGCGCCACAGAGCTGTGTTGCAGAGAGGTGGTCTGAGGCCACGCCCCTTTTTACACCTCTCTGCAACGCAGCTCTGTGGTGTTTACTGGAGGTACCTGGTGGGCTAGTTGGCCCCCAGGGACCCTCAGGATTGAAGGGGAATTAATCCCCCAACTTAAAACCCGCCAGGGGGCGCGTTTGCACAGTGGTGCAGGGAGGGGGCGGGGCTTAATTTGGCAAGTGTGCAATCACGCCCTGGCGCCTTGCAACTTGGGATTAAGTCCCTTCAATCCTGAGGGTCCCTGGGGCCAATTAGCCCACCAGGTACCTCAGTAAGCCCCACAGAGCTGCGTTGCAGAGAGTGGTCTGAGGCCACGCCCTTTACACCACTCTGCAAACGCAACTTCTGGCGCACTGCTGGTGGGGTGATGAGGTCCTCTTGTGTCCTGAGGAACTCAGGACACAAGTGGACTTCAGCCTCCGAGCAGCAGTGCACCAGAATCCGCGTTTGCAGAGTGGTGTAAAAAGGGGCGTGGCCTCGGACCACCTGTGTGCAATGCAGCTTTGTGGCGCTTACTGGAGGTACCTGGTGGGCAAGTTGGCCCCCAGGGACCCTCAGGATTCAAGGGGACTTAATAGGGACGTTATAGTTACAAATTAGCATTTAAAAAACCATTGAAATTCACTGAAAAAACCATAGGTTTCAGGCACGTTATAGTTAGAAATTAGCATTTAAAAAACCTTAGAAATTCACTGAAAAACCATAGGTTTTAGGGACGTTATAGTTAGTTGGACATTTCACTCGTACAAAACCAGAGAAATTCAACCGTTATAGTTAGTAGAGATAACTATAACTCGCGCCCCCGCAATGCACTGCTGATGACGTCACATATTACATCATTCATGACATGGTCAGTGACATCACTGATCACATCACTGATGACATCTCAAATATAAACCTGTGTGGGGGGGCTCGAGCCCCCCCACATGCCCTGGGGACCGCCACCTCCCCGGGATACTAAAATGCAAATGCGGGGGTTCGTTACAGATTCCTGAGCCCTGGGGACCACCACCTCCCCTGGGCTTTCTAATTGAAGGGAGGGGGGCTGCGCGGCCCCCCTCCTGGAGCCCATGATGGCCTTTGGGACCGCCACCCCTCAGGGCCGGCTCCTGCAGTGTCCCGGGGTGCCCACCCCCGGGACACTGCTGTTTGCTATGACAGGGCAGGAGCCGTGCGGCTCGCACCCTGTCATAGCAAACACTGGTTTGGATTTTGGAAGCGAGAGCAGGGAAAGCTGCTCTCGCTTCCAAAATCCAAACCAGATTGCTTTCCACACGGGGAGCTGCATGTCAGCAGCTCCCCATGTGGAAAAGCAATGCCGGCTCCCGCAGGAGGCGGGGAGCCGGCAGGGACCGTGGGGGCATTGGGGCTCCCCCCACTGTCCCCAACGGATAAGAAGAAGTGGACATGCCTCGGGGGATGGGGTCCCCGAGGCGAATGTAAATTAGTGAATGTGAACGATTTAAAAAAGAAAAAAAAATTGGAGTCGCGACCCTAGCGTGGGTCTCAGCGCGGCCCCCAGTGTGAAACACAAAGGGTGCACAGCTCTCAGTGCGGCCACCCTGTGTGAACACGATGGGTGCGCAGCTCTCAGCGTGGCCCCCCTGTGTGAACCCGTTGGGTACGCGACTTCAATATTTAAAAAAAATATATATATATATTTTAAAAGACAAAGGACATTACATAATCATATTAAAATTTAAATAAAAAATAAAATAATTATACAATATTAGTTTAAAAAAAAATGTATTAAAAAAACTTGCAATTTTCAGAAAAGCATATAAGATTGTATAAATATTAAATTTACAAATTACCAATTAAAAAACTCTAGAAATTCAGTGACAAAACCATAGGTTTTCAGGCCTGTTATACTTAAGAATTAGCATTTAAAAACCATTGAAATTCAGTGAAAAAACCATAGGTTTCAAGGACATTATAGGTAGAAATTAGCATTTAAAAAACCTTTGAGATTCACTGAAAAAAACATAGGTTTCAGGGACGTTATAGTTAGAAATTAGCATTTAAAAAACCATTGAAATTCACTGAAAAAAACATAGGTTTCAGGCCCGTTATAGTTAGAAATTAGCATTTAAAAAACCTTAGAAATTCACTGAAAAAACCATAGGTTTCAGGGATGTTATAGTTAGTTGGACATTTCACTTGTATAAAACCATAGAAATTCCCCCGTTATAGTTAGTTCAGCTAACTATAACTCGCGCCCCCGCAATGCACTGCTGATGACGTCACATATTACATCATTCATGACATGGTCAGTGACATCACTGATGACATCACTGATTACATCTCAAATAACATCACTGATCGGGGAAACAAATGTCACATGAAAAATGCAATTGCAATACCAGGCATCTCCTGCTTCACCCTGCCGCTCGTGCTCCAGCGGCAGCGAACCCACAGAGTTCATGTCGTGGTGCCATCCGTGACCCGGGGCGGTCACTCAAATGTACAAACAAAGGGGCATATCAGCAACAGACGGCGATAAATATCGCAAAGCACGCTTAGCGCTTTAATATTTATCGCCATCTGTCTATTGAATTTATCGCCCGGTTAGCGCGCTATCATCAACGCGTATCACCGAGGCGATCCAAAATCCTGCAAAAGCGGCAATATGCGGGAATATCGCTGGAAATCCAGCGATATTCCCGCAGCGATAGGGGAAAGCTTGATGATAGGGAGATGTGGATTCAGCCATAGAATCCACCTCCCAAGATATGCATAGCTAAGTCTGTTTTTTTGCAGACGTTAGCTTACGGCGGTAATCGCGGTTAGCGCTACTTTTCTGGACGCAACGCAGGCATTGATAATAGGGAGAACTTGTCTTTGCGACTGTTTCCCTTTACTGTTACTGAGGAACGCCTACTTTGCATGTCATTAGCGATAAATAACGCTGACATGCAAAGCGGCAAGAAAACGGGCGCTATTACCAGTGAACTGTCGCTAACAGCTGTTAGCGACAGCTTTTTAATAGGGCGATAAAAATATCGCCGATTTAGCTGCAAAAAGTGCCGCTAAAGCGGCGAAATTGCCCTTGATAATATGCCCCAAAGTTCCCCTTGCGGTGGAGGCACACTCAGGATCGTCGCTCAGGTCTCATGTGCATAGCGAATGTATGACAGAATATCGACGGACAGAAAATCGACCTGCAAAAATATCGACACAGAAATATAGAAGTCAAAATATCAAGTCCAATCTACATAAAGGTAAGTACAAAAATATCAACAAAAAAATATAGTTGTCAAAAATATCGAAGTTAAAAATATCGGGTTTTTTAATGTTTTAATAATAATGTAAATTTAAGTAAGTAATACATATAATTAAAATAAATATAGTTAAAAATATTAAAAGATATTTAAAAATTTAAATGTTAAAATAAATTAAACATATACATATTAATTAATATATATACTTACTCCACATACTGCAACAGTAGAGAAAGTGTTGGATAGCGTAGGGGTAAAAATTACTATTCCCACTCCAGTGAGTACAACAGTAGGGGAAAGTGTTGGATAGCGTAGGGGTAAAATTACTATTCCACTCCAAAGAATGCAACAGTAGGGAAAGCGCTGGATAGCGTATGGGTAAAATTACTATTCCCACTCCAGAGAGTGCAACAGTAGGAAAGCGCTGGATAGCGTAGGGGTAAAAATTACTATTCCCACTCCAGAGAGTGCAACAGTAGGGAAAGCGTTGGATAGCGTAGGGGTAAAAATTACTATTCCCACTCCAGAGAGTGCAACAGTAGGGAAAGCGCTGGATAGCGTAGGGGTAAAAATTACTATTCCCACTCCAGAGAGTGCAACAGTAGGGAAGCGCTGGATAGCGTAGGGGTAAAAATTACTATTCCCACTCCAATGAGTGCAACAGTAGGGAACGGGTTGGATAGCGTAGGGGTCCTTTCGCCTTTCCTCATGGGCAGCATGTGAAGCAAAAGAATGGCGGTCAACAAACCAGCGTTTTCCCTCATTAGTTTTTATTACTCCTTGATTCAATAATTATGGTGCATTCTGGGGCTGGTAGTTGCAATAAAATTCCACCAAACCATTTCAAGCCTTTAAAACAATCAATAATCGGGAAAACAAATGTCACATGAAAAATGCAATTGCAATACCAGGCATCTCCCGCTTCGCCTCGCCTCTCGAGCTCCAGCGGCAGCGAACCCACAGAGTTCATGTGGTGGTGCCATCCGTGACCTGGGGCGGTCACTCAAATGTACAATAAAAGTTCCCCTTGCGGTGGAGGCACACTCAGGATCATCGCTCAGGTCTCATGTGCATAGCCCCTTAGAATTTGCTGCCAACGCGTTTCAAGCATTACACCCTTCCTCCTGGGCAGTCTGTGAAGCAAAAGAATGGCGGTCAACAAACCAGCGTTTTCCCTCATTAGTTTTTATTACTCCTTGATTCAATAATTATGGTGCATTATGGGGCTGGTAGTTGCAATAAAATTCCACCAAACCATTTCAAGCTTTTAAAACAATCAATAATTGGGGAAACAAATGTCACATGAAAAATGCAATTGCAATACCAGGCATCTCCCGCTTCGCCTCGCCGCTCGAGCTCCAGCGGCAGCGAACCCACAGAGTTCATGTGGTGGTGCCATCCGTGACCCGGGGCGGTCACTCAAATGTACAAACAAAGTTCTCTTGCGGTGGAGGCACACTCAGGATCGTCGCTCAGGTCTCATGTGCATAGCCCCTTAGAATTTGCTGCCAACGCGTTTCAAGCATTATGCCCTTCCTCATGGGCAGCCTGTGAAGCAAAAGAATGGCGGTCAACAAACCAGCGTTTTCCCTCATTAGTTTTTATTACTCCTTGATTCAATAATTATGGTGCATTCTGGGGCTGGTTGTTGCAATAAAATTCCACCAAACCATTTCAAGCTTTTAAAACAATCAATAATCGGGGAAACAAATGTCACATGAAAAATGCAATTGCAATACCAGGCATCTCCCACTTCGCCTCGCCGCTCGAGCTCCAGCGGCAGCGAACCCACAGAGTTCATGTTGTGGTGCCATCCGTGACCCGGGGCAGTCACTCAAATGTACAAACAAAGTTCCCCTTGCGGTGGAGGCACACTCAGGATCGTCGCTCAGGTCTCATGTGCATAGCCCCTTAGAATTTGCTGCCAACGCGTTTCAAGCATTACACCCTTCCTCATGGGCAGCCTGTGAAGCAAAAGAATGGTGGTCAACAAACCAGCGTTTTCCCTCATTAGTTTTTATTACTCCTTGATTCAATAAGTATGGTGCATTCTGGGGCTGGTAGTTGCAATAAAATTCCGCCAAACCATTTCAAGCTTTTAAAACAATCAATAATCGGGGAAACAAATGTCACATGAAAAATGCAATTGCAATACCAGGCATATCCCTCTTCGCCTCGCCGCTCGAGCTCCAGCGGCAGCGAACCCACAGAGTTCATGTGGTGGTGCCATCCATGACCCGGGGCGGTCACTCAAATGTACAAACAAAGTTCCCCTTGCAGTGGAGGCACACTCAGGATCGTCGCTCAGGTCTCATGTGAATCGCCCCTTAGAATTTGCTGCCATCGCGTTTCAAGCATTACGCCCTTCCTCATGGGCAGCCTGTGAAGCAAAAGAATGGCGGTCAACAAACCAGCGTTTTCCCTCATTAGTTTTTATTACTCCTTGATTCAATAATTATGGTGCATTCTGGGGCTGGTAGTTGCAATAAAATTCCGCCAAACCATTTCAAGCTTTTAAAACAATCAATAATCGGGGAAACAAATGTCACATGAAAAATGCAATTGCAATACCAGGCATCTCCCGCTTCGCCTCGCCGCTCGAGCTCCAGCGGCAGCGAACCCACAGAGTTCATGTGGTGGTGCCATCCATGACCCGGGGCGGTCACTCAAATGTACAAACAAAGTTCCCCTTGCGGTGGAGGCACACTCAGGATCGTCGCTCAGGTCTCATGTGCATAGCCCCTTAGAATTTGCTGCCAACGCATTTCAAGCATTACGCCCTTCCTCATGGGCAGCCTGTGAAGCAAAAGAATGGCGGTCAACAAACCAGCGTTTTCCCCCATTAGTTTTTATTACTCCTTGATTCAATAATTATGGTGCATTCTGGGGCTGGTAGTTGCAATAAAATTCCGCCAAACCACTGCAAACATGGACATACCTCATAAACAGATTTGCATCAGCACAATGTGAATTTGTGGGCGGTGAAACCTGCCAGCAGTATTGTAATGGAGCAGCGGTAAAGTGTGCGGTATTTCATTTCAGCAGCAAATTCCACCATATGTTACTTTTATTGCAGCCAAAGGTAAATCCTTAACTATTTTGGTGCCCAGCAGCTTAAAATACCACGGATAGGATTCACCACCGACAAATATCAGACACCGCCAACATTCATCTATTTCCATATTAGGGCCTCCGCTGATCCCAAATTCAAATACCGCCGACGTATACAACCGTTTCCGGGACACTCCCAGAATTTCTTTATTCTTTTCTTCCATTGTCGGCTGGCTCCGTCAAGTTACCCAGAGCCTGGTGGAGACCCTTCATTTCAGAGCTGTGTGCATCAATCTGCAGTTGCAGAACACTTGACCCAAGTTCTAATTTTAATGTCCCTGAAGCTCGCTGTTCCTGGAGCCTCTTTCCAGAGTTAATTTTAGCTACTTTGACAACCTGAATTTCTTTTCTGTTCCATCAGCCGAGTTCCCGAATCCCTCAAATCACGTCTCAATTCCCTAAACACATCCACACCGAATCACGTCTGAATTGTGTCCTTTGTTTCATATACGTAATGTAGTTGTGGTCGGAAAGGAGTTTGTACTTTGAGGGAGGCTGACAAGATTTGACTGTGTTTCTAAGGCGAGCTTCAACACAGGTAGATTTCTCAATTAGCTGCAAATGACATGTTTGTGTTCGTCTTCTCGTTTCTTCATGCGCTGCTGCTATCACACTGTTCTAGCGTTTCACTGGTTGCGCTTCACTGTGTTGTGTCTGTCTGGTACCCCGAAATACTGCGTGCCTGAGACGTGAGTCTGTGGTTGTCTTCTGAAGCCCTCTAGAATGCAGAGTGTCAGGCTCTGTCGGAGATGGCGTCAGGGTGCGAGCAGCAGTGGTCCAGTGCTGTGTGATTGCTTTTGTTTTTGACAGACACCAAACCCTCAGGCTTTTCTTCGTGTCTGCTTTGTTTCAGTTCCACATACCTGCTGCTGGCCTGTGCATCCCTTCTGGGATAACTCTGGATTCCTCAGATAGGGCCAGTCAACAGCACATGATGGACAGGAGCAGACAAGCCATGCTCTGGACAGGCTAGGGGCAGACTGGACGGGTGGCTGGCTGAATGGAAGAAATGGATGAATCGTTAAATGAAACAAATGGGGGACGAGTGCATAGATGGATTAGCAGGCAGTATGTATGGCATTAAACTGGCCCTGTGTACATGCCCCTAAGTTAACACTGATGCCAAAAACATGGATTGACTTGCAAACAATGAATGTTAAAAACGTCGAGGGAATGCATTTCAGCGATTTAGTTCCTCTCTTATTTTACATGTTTACTTGATCTTGCATTCCCCACGAAGTTAGCTATTTTATAATGTTGTTGTTTATCTGTATTTTTTTCTGTGCATACTTTGAGGCTTGAGCCATGCCAGGTGTTTATGAGGGGCTTTGATTGAGCACGCAGGCGCTAAGGCTACAAGCCAAAGAAAGTGCCTGTCAGTGGGTTGGCCTCTCTGCAGAGCACACAGAACAATATTTGTGTATTCCATTTGCAACTGAAATTCTGTGGAAATGTGTGTGAAGGGGGTACACTGATGTCAAAATATTTGCAAGGCAAAAGTAGGAGAAATTAAAGTGCTTATATTTGAGGGAGTGCAGTGCATGTTGGGGGCAGTGAAGTGACAGATGTGAGGAAAGGCATTCGGGGAAGAGTGACAAGAGGATGCTGAAGAGGAAAGAGAGGGGGTTGAAGATGTGCAGATGGACAAGATATGCAGAGAAAAAGAGGATACATATCTAACATAAAGCACACATAATTGAAGGCCAAAAATCCTTTCACAGGCCTCAATGCTATTTAATTCACAGACTCACTATTTCAGAATTTCAGAATGTAAACATTTTCAATGTTAATTATTTATAAGAAATCATTGTTGTTACTCATTTATCTTAAACAGCTAACACCCAGTGACAAAGTCAATCATACTGACAGGCTTTAGGCATTTGTCATTTGCTGTGCCATTTATCTGGATAAAATTACATCTCAGAGAGAAACCAAAATACCGGTCTGATGGCACACTATGGGAATCACAGAAATGTATTTAGCATGTTCCTTTATAGGGAGCACCCACTTTTTTCATCTCACTTAAAGACCTGTCTGCACATATTTCTATATGACTGGTTACAGCCAGCAGCTGTGGGTGCTTCCCGAAGTCTGGCTAGAGCATATTTTTCCAAAGTTAATGCTGCATGCAGTGCAAGACACTGGGCAAGCATACATTTTAAAGGGCTAAAGTTGTCATGCAGAACAATTTACATATTACAGTAACTGTTGAACAAATTAATGCAAGAAGATACGGGGCAGTTTTTGATGTGTTTAATATTTCAAGACTATACTTTGCCACTGTTTAAGAAGCCTTGCTTTATCGCTGCATTCATTTGCTTTAAAATGCACCATTTGCCAATCTTTTTTAAATTTCTTTCTCAGGAGAGGGACTCTCCCTAGACCCCAGGTTTGTCCATTGAACTTGTTCACATCGCTAACTAGTGTTTTCTATTGGAAAGGGTAGAGCCAAAGCAGTCTTGCTTAGTACCCTAGCCCGCTTCAGAAGTCAGAGTTGCTTGGCAACCCAGAAATTCTCTGAAATAATGTATGAGTTTTATTTTATGAATGCCTAGAAGAACTGAATTTTTAGTCCATTTATCACAGAAATAGTGTTATGTTATGTTATGTTAATAACTTTTATAAAGCGCAGCGGTTACCCAAGGGTGTCCTGGCGCTAGCAAATGAATCCTGAGGGCAGAAGACAAGGAGGAAGAAATTATTCAGAAAAGAGCCAGGTCTTTAGGCCCTTCCTAAAATTTAGGAGATCCGTGTCATCTCTGAGGCAAAATGGCAGGGCGTTCCAGGCCTTCGCCACGCTGACAGCAAAGCTTCTGCCCCCCACAAAGCAGTCCTTCTGAGTGGAACTGAAACCAGCTTGGCACATGTCGAGCGGAGTGCTCTGTTCGGAGTGTACCAATGGAACAGCTGGTTCAGGTAGTCTGGGCCTTTGCCGTGAAGGGCTTTGAAGACCATGCAAAGGGATTTGAAATGCACTCGACTCCGTATTGGGAGCCAGTGAAGATTCCTTAATCCATTGGAGATGGAGGAGAAGTTGGGTGTACCCGTCAGAAGTCTTGCTGCTGCATTTTGCAGCAGCTGTAATTTGTTCAGACTTTTCTGTTGGATATTCAAATACAAGCTGTTACAGTAGTCCAGCCTGGATAACACCAAGGCTGTGACCACTGTTTGTCGACTACTCAGGGGTAGGAATGGCATTACCTTCCTCACTGTTCTAAGCACGTAAGTGGTTGAAGATGTCACTGCATTGACCTGATCCCCGAAGGTTAGTCTCTCGTCCACAACTACCCCCAGGATTTTTGCCTTTTTTGAAGGCATGGGGAGAGAGCCCATCGAGTCTGGCCACCAGCCTGGGGTCCAGAAACTAGTGTCCTTTCCAAACAGAAGGACCTCAGTCTTGCCCGAATTAAGCTTTAGGCAGTTCTCTGCCATCCATTTCCTAACAGATTTCATGCATGCTTGGAAACGTTTGTCTATGCCTACATCCTGGCCCGGGAGTAATGACACGACAATTTGGGTATCATCCGCATAGGACATGAGACCGAATCCAAATGGTCTGACAATGGGGGCCAAGGAGGAGACATAAACATTGAAAAGGGTGGGGCTAAGGGAGGACCCCTGTGGGACCCCACAAGGATGCGAAAAGGGTTTGGATTGACAGCCACCCAGTGCCACCGTGTGTCTTCTGTCGGACAGGAAGGAACTTAGCAGCGCCCAGGCTTTAGATTGGATCCCGCACTCCTTTAGACGGTCCATCAAAATACCATGATGGACCGTGTCGAAGGCCGCCGACAGGTCCAACAGGATCAGTGCTGCCCTCCCCCTTGGTCGACGGCTACTCTGATCTCTTCTGTCGCCTTGATAAGAGCGGACTCAGTGCTGTGGCCCCCTCTAAACCCGTACTGGGAGGGGTCCAATGCTTGTGTTGCCGCTAAGAAAGAACTAAGTTGGGTGTTAAGGACTTTTTCTATCAGTTTAGCCGGTAATGGAATGCACGAAATCGGGCGCAAGTTATTAGGGTCTTTGGGGTCCAGGCTCGGTTTTTTCAGCAGGGGCAGTATGGAGGCCACTTTCCAACAGGTGGGGAAGTACCCTGTTTCACACATTCCCTCAAAAATGGCCGACAATGACCGAGCAATGGGACCGGGGACTAGTTGAGCTACTTCTACCGGGCAAGGATCATGTGGAGATCCTGATTTGGTGGCCATGAGTAGCTTCTCCAAATTATCCGGGGATACTGGCCTAAAACTATCTAGGGTCTCAGTGGAGACTTTTAGGGGCTTAAGTTTCTCATTGTCCTGGTCCAGCATGGTACTATTAAGGCCACAAAAGGCTAAAAAGATGGTTTCCACTTTGCTAACAAAAAACTTAGCAATCTCTTCGCAAAGGTCTTGGCTTGCTTCAACTATCGCTGGGCGTGGAGTGGCCAGTCTAGAGACTGTTTTGAATAGTTCTTTGGTCGAGTTTTTCGCTAGATCTATGCGTGCCACATAGAACTCTTGTTTGGCTTGGTGGATAAGTTGTTTGTATTTGAGTAGACCCGTTTTATAAAGTATTTTATCTGATTCTTTATAGTCCTTTCTCCAATTTCGCTCAAGCCGTTTGCAGGTAAGTTTGTGATTTTTCAGAGCTTCTGTGTACCATGGGGCTGATGGGTGTAGTCTTTTTGGGAGGACAGATTTTTTTGGAACTAATTTGTCACACGCCTTCTCAAGCCATTTTGTGTATATCATGGCGGCTTCTTCCACTCTACCCGGCATCTGATTGTCCGTGGAGGTAAGAAGCTCTTCCAGGCCCTGGTGATTATTCGACCTCTTGGGTGAGGACCATTTGTAGGTCGGATGGTAAATGATAGCTCAAATCGGGCAGCCGCATGATCTGACCATGCAAGAGGCAAGAGGCCTGTAAACTGTAGGCCTGGGTGGTTGGAGAAAATACCATCCAAGGTATGTCCTGCCAAGTGAGTAGGGCCAAGAACCTGCTGCTTAAAATATGCACTGTTCATAGTGTCTAACAGTGTCCTTGTATCAGGGTCTTGCCAGGTAGGTCGCTCCCCCACCACACAGCTCCGCCTGTGTTGTCTGCCCGCTGCTCCTGTAGGTAAGATCGCCCTCCGCTGTGGCCCCGGTGCCCGTGATTTTGTCTGCTCTCCCCCTGTTTTTCCTTTCTGTGCCCCTCGCTGCCCCACTGTTGTTGTGCCCGTGATTTTGTCTGCTGTCCCCCTGTTTTTCCTTTCTGTGCCCCTCGCTGCCCCACTGTTGTTGTGCCCGTGATTTTGCCTGCTCTCCCCCTGTTTTTCCTTTCTGTGCCCCTCGCTGCCCCACTGTTGTTGTGCCCGTGATTTTGTCTGCCGTCCCCCTGTTTTTCCTTTCTGTGCCCCTCGCTGCCCCACTGTTGTTGTGCCCGTGATTTTGTCTGCTCTCCCCTGTTTTTCCTTTCTGTGCCCCTCGCTGCCCCACTGTTGTTGTGCCCGTGATTTTGTCTGCTGTCCCCCTGTTTTTCCTTTCTGTGCCCCTCGCTGCCCCACTGTTGTTGTGCCCGTGATTTTGTCTGCTCTCCCCCTGTTTTTCCTTTCTGTGCCCCTCGCTGCCCCACTGTTGTTGTGCCCGTGATTTTGCCTGCTCTCCCCTGTTTTTCCTTTCTGTGCCCCTCGCTGCCCCACTGTTGTTGTGCCCGTGATTTTGTCTGCTGTCCCCCTGTTTTTCCTTTCTGTGCCCCTCGCTGCCCCACTGTTGTTGTGCCCGTGATTTTGCCTGCTCTCCCCTGTTTTTCCTTTCTGTGCCCCTCGCTGCCCCACTGTTGTTGTGCCCGTGATTTTGCCTGCTCTCCCCCTGTTTTTCCTTTCTGTGCCCCTCGCTGCCCCACTGTTGTTGTGCCCGTGATTTTGCCTGCTCTCCCCCTGTTTTTCCTTTCTGTGCCCCTCGCTGCCCCACTGTTGTTGTGCCCGTGATTTTGCCTGCTCTCCCCTGTTTTTCCTTTCTGTGCCCCTCGCTGCCCCACTGTTGTTGTGCCCGTGATTTTGCCTGCTCTCCCCTGTTTTTCCTTTCTGTGCCCCTCGCTGCCCCACTGTTGTTGTGCCCGTGATTTTGTCTGCTCTCCCCTGTTTTTCCTTTCTGTGCCCCCGCTGCCTCTCGCCACTCCCGCCGCTGCGTTCCCTGCGGCCCCGCCCCTGACTGCCCATTTGCTGCCCCTGCCTCCCGCCTCCCAGCTGCTCCTCCCTCCCACCTCCCCATAAATGGCGGCCGCTGCACGGTGAGGAGAGCGACCCTTGACCTTGCCAGGTAGGTCGCTCCCCCACCACACAGCTCCGCCTGTGTTGTCTGCCCGCTGCTCCTGTAGGTAAGATCGCCCTCCGCTTGTGGCCCCGGTGCCCGTGATTTTGTCTGCTCTCCCCCTGTTTTTCCTTTCTGTGCCCCTCGCTGCCCCACTGTTGTTGTGCCCGTGATTTTGTCTGCTGTCCCCCTGTTTTTCCTTTCTGTGCCCCTCGCTGCCCCACTGTTGTTGTGCCCGTGATTTTGCCTGCTCTCCCCCTGTTTTTCCTTTCTGTGCCCCTCGCTGCCCCACTGTTGTTGTGCCCGTGATTTTGTCTGCCGTCCCCCTGTTTTTCCTTTCTGTGCCCCTCGCTGCCCCACTGTTGTTGTGCCCGTGATTTTGTCTGCTCTCCCCCTGTTTTTCCTTTCTGTGCCCCTCGCTGCCCCACTGTTGTTGTGCCCGTGATTTTGTCTGCTGTCCCCCTGTTTTTCCTTTCTGTGCCCCTCGCTGCCCCACTGTTGTTGTGCCCGTGATTTTGTCTGCTCTCCCCCTGTTTTTCCTTTCTGTGCCCCTCGCTGCCCCACTGTTGTTGTGCCCGTGATTTTGCCTGCTCTCCCCTGTTTTTCCTTTCTGTGCCCCTCGCTGCCCCACTGTTGTTGTGCCCGTGATTTTGTCTGCTGTCCCCTGTTTTTCCTTTCTGTGCCCCTCGCTGCCCCACTGTTGTTGTGCCCGTGATTTTGCCTGCTCTCCCCTGTTTTTCCTTTCTGTGCCCCTCGCTGCCCCACTGTTGTTGTGCCCGTGATTTTGCCTGCTCTCCCCCTGTTTTTCCTTTCTGTGCCCCTCGCTGCCCCACTGTTGTTGTGCCCGTGATTTTGCCTGCTCTCCCCCTGTTTTTCCTTTCTGTGCCCCTCGCTGCCCCACTGTTGTTGTGCCCGTGATTTTGCCTGCTCTCCCCTGTTTTTCCTTTCTGTGCCCCTCGCTGCCCCACTGTTGTTGTGCCCGTGATTTTGCCTGCTCTCCCCTGTTTTTCCTTTCTGTGCCCCTCGCTGCCCCACTGTTGTTGTGCCCGTGATTTTGCCTGCTCTCCCCCTGTTTTTCCTTTCTGTGCCCCTCGCTGCCCCACTGTTGTTGTGCCCGTGATTTTGTCTGCTCTCCCCCTGTTTTTCCTTTCTGTGCCCCCGCTGCCTCTCGCCACTCCCCGCCGCTGCGTTCCCTGCGGCCCCGCCCCCTGACTGCCCATTCGCTGCCCCTGCCTCCCGCCTCCCAGCTGCTCCTCCCTCCCACCTCCCCATAAATGGCGGCCGCTGCGCGCCGCGCAGAGGACGTGCGCAGCGGGCGCGCCGCTGGCGCGCCGAAGGCGCGCCTAAGGCAAGCCCGTCTGCGCCCGTCCGCGACTGGACCGCGCCCAGCGCCAGAACCCCTGGAACCCACCAATGCAACACTACTCGACGGACCTACGACGCCGCCACACTCACCGCACTCAATGCCGGCCGGAACCCTGCCTGCTACCGAGCCTCACCGAGACGCACCCACGGACCCTTCGCCTGCCAAGCCTGCCGATTCACCTGCCCCCGGACGTGCACCACCTCCGCCAAGTCGAGCAACAGCAGCAACCACCTGAAATGCATCCTGCTGAACACCCGCTCCGTCCACAGGCACGCCGTGGAACTCTGGGACCTGCTCGACGCAACAGCACCGGACATCGCCTTCCTCACCGAGACCTGGATGAACGCCTCCTCAGCGCCCGACATCGCCATAGCCATCCCGGACGGATACAAGATCACCCGGAAGGACCGCGTCAACCAGACGGGAGGAGGCATCGCCATCGTACACAAGAACACCATCCGCATCTCGACTAACTCCGACGAGACCTTCTCCGCCGCCGAACACCTACACTTCCAGATACACACTGACCCCAAGACCACCCTCCGAGGCACCCTCATCTACAGACCCCGGGACCACGCACACTATTCAGCGAAGACATCGCAGACTTCATCAGCCCGCACGCCATGCCCTCAGCCGACTACATCCTCCTAGGGGACCTCAACTTCCACCTGGAGAACAACAACGACAGAAACACCACCGCCCTGCTGGACAACCTCGCCAACCTCGGACTCAAGCAACTGGTGAACACGCCCACCCACTACGCCGGCCACACGCTTGACCCCGTCTTCTCGTCCAGCAAGCACATCTCCTTCAGCCACGCCACCGGACTCCACTGGACCGACCACAGCTGCGTCCACTTCAGCTTCAGAAAGACTGCGACCCACCACCACCCGCAACAGGCTCCCCGCCGGAGCTGGAGCAAGATCACCGCCGAGCAGCTCACCGCCTCCCTCAGCCAGAACACACCCACCAACACAACGGACCCAAACGAAGCAGCCAGCAACCTCGCCAAGTGGCTGACCGCCTGCGCCGACGACCTCGCACCACTAAAAAACCCTCCCAGCAGACCCGGAAGCAAGAAAACCCCTTGGTTCACCAACGAACTCAAGGAATCCAAGAAGAACTGCCGCACTCTCGAGAAAACCTGGCGACTCGACCAGACCACAGACAACAGGACCGCCCTCAAGCACGCCACCCGCAAACACCACCAGCTGATCCGTGCCACCAAGAAGTCGGCACTCAAAGAACGACTGGACAACAACGCCCATGACAGCAAGGAACTTTTCAGCATCGTCAAAGAGTTCTCCAACCCCAGCGCCGGAAACAACGACATCACCCACTCGCAAGACCTCTGCAACTCACTCTCCGCGTTCTTCCACCGCAAGATCACCGACATACACAACAGCTTCGACGCACAAACAACGCACCCTACCGCCGAACCAACGCCCGCCACCACCACCCTCTGCAACTGGACCCCGATCAGCACCGAAGACACCACCCGCACGATGAACTCCATCCACTCCGGATCACCAACCGACCCCTGCCCACACCACGTCTTCAACAAAGCCGACGCCACCATCGCACCCCATCTCCGGGACATCATCAACTCCTCCTTCCACACCGCCACCTTCCCGGAGAGCTGGAAGCACGCCGAGCTTACCGCCCTCCTGAAGAAACCAACGGCGGACCCCACCGACCTCAAGAACTACCGTCCCATCTCGCTCCTTCCGTTTCCGGCCAAAGTCATCGAGAAGACCGTCAACAGACAGCTTGCCGCCTTCCTCGAGACGAATGGATCCCTCGACCCCTCGCAGTCCGGGTTTCGGGCCAACCACAGCACCGAGACCGCCCTTATCGCAGCCACCGACGACATCAGAACCCTAACCGACAACGGGGAAACAGCTGCCCTCATCCTCTTGGACCTCTCTGCGGCGTTCGACACCGTCTGCCACCGCACCCTAGTGAAGCGCCTCAGCAACATCGGAATCCGAGAGAAAGCACTGGAATGGATCATCTCGTTCCTCGCCGGAAGAACCCAGAGAGTCCGCCTCCCCCGTTCAGATCCGAAGCCACCGAAGTCATCTGCGGCGTTCCACAAGGATCCTCACTCAGCCCAACCCTCTTCAACGTCTACATGAGCCCCCTCGCAGCCATCGCACGCCGACACAACCTCAACATCATCTCCTACGCCGACGACACCCAGCTGATCCTCTCCCTCACCAACGACCCCACCACCGCCAGAGCCAACCTACACGACGGGATGAGAGACGTCGCCGACTGGATGAGGAACAGCCGCCTTAAACTGAACTCAGATAAGACGGAAGTCCTCATCCTGGGCTCATCACCCTCCGCCTGGGACGACTCCTGGTGGCCCCCGGCCCTGGGCACCGCGCCCAAGCCAACGGACCACGCACGCAACCTGGGCTTCATCCTGGACTCCTCCCTGTCGATGACCAGACAAGTCAACGCCGTCTCATCTTCATGCTTCAACACCCTGCGCATGCTCCGCAAGATCTTCAGATGGATCCCCACTGAAACCAGGAAGACCGTCACCCAGGCACTCGTCACCAGCCGACTGGACTATGGGAACACCCTCTACGCCGGAACCACAGCCAAACTTCAAAAGAGACTCCAGCGCATCCAGAACGCCTCCGCACGACTCATCCTGGACATCCCCCGACACAGCCACATCACCGTGCACCTGAAAGACCTGCACTGGCTCCCCGTCAGCAAGAGAATCACGTTCAGACTCCTCACCCACGCACACAAGGCCCTCCACGACCTGGGCCCAAAGTACCTCAACGACCGCATGACCTTCTACACGCCCACACGCCAGCTACGATCAACCAGCCACGCCCTCGCCACCGTACCACGCATCCGCAGAACCACCGCCGGAGGAAGATCCTTCTCCTACCTGGCAGCCAAGACCTGGAACTCCTCCCCACTCACCTTCGGCGAACCCAGGACCATCTCTCCTTCAGGAAGCAGCTCAAGACCTGGCTGTTCGAGCAGTAACTTACCCCCTCCCCCAGCGCCTTGAGACCCTCCCGGGTGAGTAGCGCGCTCTATAAATGCCATGATTGATTGATTGATTGTTGAGCTCTCAAGATAGAAGTTAAAATCTCCCAGGATTGTGTAGGCATCTGTACAAATGCCTTCTTCTAGGATGTTGCTTAATGAGGCTAAAAAGGTATTCCTAGCTCTCGGTGGTCTATATAGGAGAATGCCTTTGAAAGAATGATGGTTGGAGAGCTTAAGGTTGAAGGATATGGCCTCACATGTATCCGATGGGACCGACTGAAAAGTCGCCTTGATATCCCTGTGATAAATCACGGCCACTCCCCCCCTTCCTATGTAGTCTGTTTCGTGTGTAGCATAAAAACTCTGGTGGGGTGGCATTTAATATGTCAGGACCGGAGGAGTCATCCATCCAAGTCTCCGTGATGAAGGCCAACTTGATATCCCATTCTTCAATGAGCCTTGCGCATTCTATGCTGTGCTTAACTAGCGATCTCGCATTAAGAAACAAGCATTTGATTACTTGGGTGTTATCCCCACCTGATCCGGCTCCCTGGTCTTTCAAAGAGGCCACAGGCAGGTCCAGGAATTTGGGAAGTGAGGTTGTGCAATAGGGACAGACCAGTGGTCGTGGTGTGGGTAGGGAGTCCCAAGAAAGGCAAATGCAATTACGGGCCCTGTCTGCCCCCTTTAGTTCTAACAGAGTCTTTGTGGTGTAGGTAATCGGATGGGGCTTTTCTGTCCCACCACTACCAGGGGTCCTGGCCCTGAGCCCTTTCCGAGCACTGACGGGCGCAGACAGGCTTGCCTTACCGCGCCTTCGGTGCTGAAAATCGCACCAAAAAGATGCCAATTTTTTAAAAATGTCTTCACGGGGAGAACCCCCCCGAACCCCCTTATTGCCGTCTGCCTCGCTCGCTCGCATCAGTTGATTCGTTCTGCATATGCCTCACCAGTTTAAAATTCCACCAGCCGCCACTGCTAGGTGTGTGGGTAGTTCTATGGGTGACTCACTCAGTGTGTGAGCTCCTGTATGGCTGGATGAGTGGATATGTCAATGGCTGTATTAGTGAGTGAGTGAGAGAGTGAGTGAGTGAGTGAGTGGGACTATGATTGGCAGTATGGATGAGTGAGTGGATGTGTGTGTAGATCAATTAATCAGTGAGTGGGTGTGTAAGTACTGGTATGACTGTAAATGGGTTTGTGAATGGTTGTGTGGGAGTGGCAGTGGATGTAGAAAATATTCTATAAGGGTGTGAGTGGGTGTGTCAGAGATGCTGTGGATGATGTCATCACTGATGTCATCAGTGATGTCATTTGAGATGTCATCAGTGATGTCATAAGTGATGTCACTGACCATGTCGTGAGCAATGTAATATGTGAGATCATAAGCAGTGCATTGCGGGGGCACGAGTTATAGTTATCCGCTGAATTTCTCTGGTTTTGTATAAGTGACATATCAGCCTAACTATAACATTATTCCTTGAATTTCTAAGGTTTTTGGAATGCTAATTCCTAACTATAACGTCCCTGAAACCTGTGGTTTTTTCAGTGAATTTCTAAGGTTTTTTAAATGCTAATTCCTAACTATACCGTCCCTGTAACCTTTGTTTTTTTCTGTGAATTTCTTTGTTTTTTTAAGTAGTAGTCGTATTTGCACAGTGGTGGAGAAATGGGGCTGGGCCTCCGACCAGCTCTCAGGAACTCCGTTGCGTAGGACTTACAGGAGGTACCAGAAGGGCTTCTTGGCTCCCAAGTTCCCTCAGAGGTAAAGTGGACTTCATCCCCCATCAAGTAGTGCACCAGGAGGCGCGTTTGCAGAGTGGTGGAGAAAGGGGGGGCGTGGCCTCCGAAGACGTCTTAGCAATCCCACTATGTGGGACTTACTGGAGGTAACAATAGGGGTAGTTGGCCTCAAGGACGTCCAGTAAGTCCCACACAGCAGGATTGCTGAGTTCTGATAGCAGGCTACGCCCCCTTTCTCCACCAGTCTGCAAACACGCTTTCTGGCATGCTCTTGGTTGGGGGATGAAGTCCACTTCACTGCTGGGGGTCCTTAGGGGCCAACTAGCCTACCTGTTACCTTCAGTAAGTGCACACAATGGGATTGCTGAGAGGTGGTTGCAGGCCACGCCCCCTTTCTCCACCACTCTGCAAAATATATATATATATATATATAGATATTCCAAAAGAAAATCACGCAATATCACAAGCGTGAAAGCAAGCCACTCCAGCCAAACCTTTCAAGTGAGAAATGTATTCCAGGCAGCAAAGCAAATGCAGCATAACGCGTTTCAATCCTGTCGGACCTTAATCATATGCAGAAGTGAGGGTTAGTTTCACATGGAGGGTATATATTCAGATTGTCAACACAAACGAAGGACTACGGAGTACATGTTCCTTATCCAAGCGCTATGCCTGATTCCTATCAGCCCATCAGACCAAACCGCAGTTTTTAGTAGATATATATATATATATATATATATATTATCTACTGGCGGTCGCCAGTAGACAAATATAGTTAGGACCTATTTTCCATAGGAAATCTGCGACATTCTATTTGAAATAACTCTTGCGTCGGTTGACGAATCTTCGCGAAATTTTCAAACTTTATGGCCCGCACCGGTCCGCTCCTACCCTGAAAGTCTCAGGGTGATTCATCAAGCGGGGGCCGAGAAAAAAGGGGGGTCCCAAAACGTGTTTTCCCCATTCATTTTCCCATAGGAAACTTTAGACACGGCTACAGCCCGAACTGCTGAACGGAATTACACCAAATTTGGCAAAGAGGTAGTTCTTGGTTCAGAAAGAACCCTTTTGTTAAATGGTGTAAATCCGTTCAGTAGTTGCGTGAGAAATTAAAAAATAAGAATCAAAAATCAATTTCCCATAGGAAACTTTATGCAAGGCTACAGCCCGAACTGCTGAACGGAATTACACCAAATTTGGCAAAGAGGTAGTTCTTGGTTCAAAAAGAACCCTTTTGTTAAATGGTGTAAATCCGTTCAGTAGTTGCTGAGAAAATCAAAAGTAAAAACACATATATATCTGGGCGGAGCCTAACCACACATGTCATCGTGAGATCTGATTGGCTGTCAGCACTTCATCCTGGAATTGCTGGCAGCCATCTTGGGACCAATATAAATGCATTGTAGTGAATCGAAGATTTTGAGGGTTACCAAAAGGAGAACTATAAAGGGTGATAACAGACTTTAGTTACATTAGAATTCATTTGTTGATGGTACCATACTAATTTCAGGAATTGTGGTGTGTTCTAAGGTGATTTTACCCTGTGAAAAACCTTCTGCTGGGATATCATGAATCATGTTTGAGAGAACTATTTTCACATGCTTGTCCCATACAGTTTTGGAAGGTGCTCCAGAAGCTAAAATGAGAGCATATTTTCTGTAAATTCACATTATCTTTCTCAGTCATGTGAGAATGAAGTCTGACATTCTCAGTAAAACATGTACATCCAACAAGGGCAGAGACTGTCAGTTGATTCCTTTGTGTTCTACTGCAGCTTCCCAGAGTGTTCTAAAGAACAACTAGAGTGCTAACAGCCTTACTTATGACAAAAGTATGGCACACCTGAAGCCATCTTGATTGGAATAAACTGGTAACACTTAAAACATTTAATTTAAAAAGGAACAAAATGATGGGGTTCATCTTGTCATAGAAATTATGGTTAGTGCTCTGGAAAGAAAAATTAGGACATGTTTCAAGTGTGATCTCAAATATCTTCCTGTTATATTTCAACAGGAGCAGCCTGTCAGTTGATGCCTTTGTGTTCTACTGCAGCTTCCCAGAGTGTTCTAAAGAACAACTAGAGCGCTAACAGTCTTACTTATGACAAAAGTATGGCACACCTGAAGCCATCTTGATTGGAATAAACTGGTAACACTTAAAACATTTAATTTAAAAAGGAACAAAATGATGGGGTTCATTTTGTCATAGAAATTATGGTTAGTGCTGTAGAAAGAAAAATTAGGACATGTTTCACGTGTGATCTCAAATATCTTCCTGTTATATTTCAACAGGAGCAGCCTGTCAGTTGATGCCTTTGTGTTCTACTGCAGCTTCCCAGAGTGTTCTAAAGAACAACTAGAGCGCTAACAGTCTTACTTATGACAAAAGTATGGCACACCTGAAGCCATCTTGATTGGAATAAACTGGTAACACTTAACACATTTAATTTAAAAAGGAACAAAATGAGGGGGTTCATTTTGCCATAGAAATTATGGTTAGTTCTGTAGAAAGAAAATTAGGACATGTTTTAAGTGAGATCTCAAATATCTTCCTGTTATATTTCAACAGGAGCAGCCTGTCAGTTGATGCCTTTGTGTTCTACTGCAGCTTCCCAGAGTGTTCTAAAGAACAACTAGAGTGCTAACAGCCTTACTTATGACAAAAGTATGGCACACCTGAAGCCATCTTGATTGGAATAAACTGGTAACACTTAAAACATTTAATTTAAAAAGGAACAAAATGAGGGGGTTCATTTTGCCATAGAAATTATGGTTAGTGCTGCAAAAGAAAATTTAGTGCATGTTTTAAGTGAGATCTCAAATCCTCTTCTATTTCATTAGAAAATTCTGACATGCAGACTGAAACAATCACTTTCAATACCAGCAGTAGACTTCCAGTTAACTCCTTGGTGAGCAGAAGCATAACTACAGTGATCTAATGAACAACTAGAGTAATAACATTCTGAATTTATGGCAAATGTGTGACACATCTGAATGCCTTCTTGATGGAATCAAAGTAAAAAACTGAACGCATTTCCTACTGAGGAGACTGCAGTAAATGAGGAAATTAGGAAACTTCATAACAAAGAAGTCTTCCAAGATGGCCACCAGTGAAAAAAGAGCCCAAATGTAGCACAAATATTACCCAGATGTAGCCCACATATAGCCCAATGACAAAAGTGTGCAAAACACTTTTTATTTTTAGTTTTTTGCAGTTTTATGTAGTGCAGACTGGTCAGGTATTGGAGCGTTGCATCTTAAAACATGACCCCCTACACTACAAAAACACAACTGCACTACCCTAAACCCTAAAACACTACCCCAGCACGACCCCTACACTACACAAGCACCACTGCACTATCCTAAACCCTAAAACACTACCCCAGCATGACCCCCTACACTACACAAACACCACTGCACTACCCTAAACCCTAAAACACTACCCCAACACCACTGCACTAACCTAAATCCTAAAACACTACCCCCAGCACGACCCCTACACTACCCAAACACCACTGCACTACCCTAAAACATGACCCCCTACACTACACAAACACCACTGCACTACCCTAAACCCTAAAACACTACCCCCAGCACGACCCCCTACACTACACAAGCACCACTGCACTACCTTAAACCCTAAAACACTACCCCCAGCATGACCCCCTACACTACACAAACACCACTGCACTACCCTAAACCCTAAAACACTACCGCCGCCCGCAACCTCAGACAGTGGATCGACGACTGCGCCAACACCCTCGCCCCGCTCAAGAATCCGCCCAACAGCCACATCAGCAAGAAAGCCACCTGGTTCACCGAAGACCTCCAGGCCTCCAAACGAACATGCCAAAACTGGAGAAGATCTGGCTCCACGAACGGACAGCGGACAGCTACGCCGCCCACAAGAGCGCCACCCACAATCACCATCACCTCATCAGATCCGCCAAAAGGGCCTCACTCAAAGACCGCCTAGACAACAACGCACACAACAGCAAAGAGCTCTTCAACATCATGAAGGAACTCTCCAACCCCAGCTCCAACACCAACGACATCCAGCCGTCGCAAGACCTGTGCGACTCACTGGCCACCTCCTTCCACCGCAAAATCGCCGACATCCACGACAGCTTCAACACCACGACCGCCCCGGCAACCACCGAGACCACTGCCCCACAACCACCAACCGCCTGCTCTCCTGGACCAACATCAACGACGAGGACACCAGCGAGATCATGAACACCATCCACTCCGGTTCACCGCTAGACCCGTGCCCTCACCACATCTTCAACAAAGCCAGTACAGCCATCGCGCCCCATCTCCGGAAAATAATCAACATCTCCTTCGAGACAGCAACCTTCCCGGAAAGCTGGAAGCACGCCGAGATCACCGCCTTACTCAAGAAACCCAAGGCAGACCCCAAGGACCTCAAGAACTTCCGACCCATCTCTCTGCTCCCGTTCCCCGCGAAGGTCACCGAGAAAATCGTCAACAAACAACTGACCCGCTACCTCGAGGAGAACAACATCCTGGACCCTTCCCAGTCCGGCCTCCGCAGCAACCACAGCACCGAAACCGCCCTCATCACCGCCACCGATGACATCAGGACCCTGCTAGACAACGGAGAAACAGCAGCCCTCATCCTCCTGGACCTATCAGCCGCCTTCGACACGGTCTGCCACCACACACTACGAACACGCCTTCACGACGCCGGGATCCAAGAGAAGGCCCTGGACTGGACCACATCCTTCCTTTCCGGCAGAACACAAAGCGTCCGCCTCGCCCCCTTCCGATCCAAGGCCACCAAGATCATCTGCGGCGTACCCCAAGGCTCCTCCCTCAGCCCAACGCTGTTCAACATCTACATGGCACCCCTCGCCCACGTCGCCCGACAGCACAACCTCAACATCATCTCCTACGCCGACGACACCCAGCTGATCCTCTCCTCACCAAAGACCCTCACACCGCCAAAGCCCACCTCCACGAAGGAATGAAGGCCGTCGCCGAATGGATGAGGACCAGCCGCCTGAAGCTGAACTCGGACAAGACGGAGGTCCTCATCCTTGGTTCCAACCCTTCAGCCTGGGACGACTCCTGGTGGCCAACATCACTGGGAACAGCCCCGCCACCCACCGACCACGTACGCAACCTAGGGGTCATCGTCGACCCCACCCTCTCCATGACTAAGCAGGTCAACGCCGTTTCTCATCCTGCTTCAACATCCTCCGAATGCTCCGCAGGATCTTCAAGTGGATCCCCACCGAAACAAGAAAAACAGTCACCCAGGCCCTCGTCACCAGCAGGCTGGACTACGGAAACGCCCTCTACGCAGGAACGACGGCTAAGCTCCTGAGACGGCTGCAACGCATCCAGAACGCCTCTGCACGTCTTATCCTCGACATCCCCTGACGCAGCCACATCACACCCCACCTGAGAGACCTGCACTGGCTCCCTGTCAACAAGAGGATAACCTTCAAGCTCCTCACCCACGCACACAAAGCACTCCACAACTCCGGACCAGCCTACCTGAACAGACGACTCAGCTTCTACACCCCCACCCGCCAGCTCCGCTCAACCAGCCTCGCCCTCGCCACAGTCCCCCGCATCCGGAAAACGACCGCCGGCGGCAGATCCTTCTCCCACCTCGCCGCCAAGACCTGGAACACCCTCCCCACCAACCTCCGACAGACCCAAGACCTACTGGCCTTCAGAAGACTCCTCAAGACCTGGCTCTTCGATCAGTAGCAGCACCACCCTCCTCTTCCCCAAGCGCCTTGAGACCCTCGCGGGTATGTAGTGCGCTTTATAAGTGACATGATTGATTGATTGATTGATTGACCCCCAGCACGACCCCCTACACTGCCCAAACACCAACGCACTGCCCTAAACCCTGAAACACCAGCCCCTGCACGACCCCCTACACTGCCCGAACACCACTGCACTGCCCTAAACCCTGAAACACATACCCTAGCACGACCCCCTACACTGCCCGAACACCACTGCACTGCCCTAAACCCTGAAACACCACCCCCTTCACGACCCCCTACACTGCCCGAACACCTCTGCACTGCCCTAAACCCTGAAACACCACCCCCAGCATGACCCCTACACTGCCCAAACACCACTGCACTGCCCTAAACCCTGAAACACTACCCCCAGCAAGACCTCCTACACTGCCCGAACACCACTGCACTGCCCTAAACCCTGAAACATCACCCCCAGCAAGACCCCTACACTGCCCGAACACCACTGCCCTAAACCCTGAAACACCACCCCCAGCACGACCCTCTACACTGCCCGAACACCACTGCACTGCCCTAAACCCTGAAACACCACCCCCAGCACGACCCCCTACACTGCCCGAACACCACTGCACTGCCCTAAACCCTGAAACACCACCCCTGCACGACCCCCTACACTGCCCGAACACTACTGCACTGCCCTAAACCCTGAAACACCATCCCCAGCACGACCCCTACACTGCACGAACAGCACTGCACTGCCCTAAACACTGAAACACTACCCCCAGCAAGACCCCCTACACTGTCCGAACACCACTGCACTGCCCTAAACCTTGAAACATCACCCCCAGCAAGACCCCCTACACTGCCCAAACACCACTGCCCTAAACCCTGAAACACCACAGCCAGCAAGACCCCTACACTTCCCGAACACCACTGCACTGCCCTAAACCCTGAAACACCAGCCCCAGCACGACCCCTACACTGCCCGAACACCACTGCACTGCCCTAAACCCTGAAACACCACCCCCTGCACGACCCCCTACACTGCCCGAACACCACTGCACTGCCCTAAACCCTGAAACACCACCCCAGCATGACCCCCTACACTGCCCGAACACCACTGCACTGCCCTAAACCCTGAAACACCACCCCTGCACGATCTCCTACACTGCCCAAACACTACTGCACTGCCCTAAACCCTGAAACACCACCCCCAGCACGACCCCCTACACTGCATGAACACCACTGCACTGCCCTAAACCCCGAAAAACTACCCCCAGCAAGACCCCCTACACTGCCCAAACACCACTGCCCTAAACCCTGAAACACCACCCCCAGCAAGACCCCCTACACTGCCCGTACACCACTGCACTGCCCTAAACCCTGAAACACCACCCCCAGCATGACCCCCTACACTGCCCGAACACCACTGCACTGCCCTAAACCCTGAAACACCACCCCCAGCACGACCCCCTACACTGCCCGAACACCACTGCACTGCCCTAAACCATGAAACACCAGCCCCAGCACGACCCCCTACACTGCCCGAACACCACTGCACTGCCCTGAACCCTGAAACACCACCCCCAGCACGACCCCCTACACTGCCCGAACACCACTGCACTGCCCTAAACCCTGAAACACCAGCCCCAGCACAACCCCGTACACTGCCCGAACAGCACTGCACTGCCCTAAACCCTGAAACACCAGCCCCAGCACTACCGCCTACACTGCCCGAAAACCACTGCACTGCCCTAAACCCTGAAACACCAGCCCCAGCATGACCCCTACACTGCCCGAACACCACTGCACTACCCTAAACCCTCAAACACCAGCCCCAGCATGACCCCCTACACTGCCCGAACACCACTGCACTGCCCTAAACCCTGAAACACCAGCCCCAGCAAGACCCCTACACTGCCCGAACACCACTGCACTGCCCTAAACCCTGAAACACCACCACCAGCAAGACCCCTACACTGCCCGAACACCACTGCACTAAAGCCTGAAACACCACCCCCAGCAAGAACACCTACACTGGCCGAACACCACTGCACTGCCCTAAACCCTGAAACACCACCCCTGCATGACCCCCTACACTGCCCGAACACCACTGCACTGCCCTAAACCCTGAAACACCACCCCTCAGCACGACACCCTACACTGCCCGAACACCACTGCACTGCCCTAAACCCTGAAACACCACCCCCAGCATGACCCCCTACACTGCCCGAACACTACTGCACTGCCCTAAACCCTGAAACACCACCCCCAGCACGACCCCCTACACTGCCCGAACACCACTGCCCTAAACCCTGAAACACCACCTCCTACACTGCACGAACACCACTGCACAGCCCTAAACCCTGAAACACCACCTCCAGCAAAACCCCCTACACTGGCTGAACACCATTGCTCTGCACTGAATCCTGAAACACTAGCCCCAGCACGACCCCCTACACTGCCCAAACACTACTGCACTGCCCTAAACCCTGAAACACCACCCCCAGCACGACCCCCTACACTGCCTGAACACCACTGCACTGCCCTAAACCCTGAAACACCAGCCCCAGCAAGACCTTCTACACTGCCCGAACACCACTGCACTGCCCTAGACTCTGAAACACCAGCCCCAGCAAGACCCCCTACACTGCCCGAACACCACTGCACTGCCCTAAACCCTGAAACACCAGCCCCAGCACGACCCCCTACACTGCCCGAACACCACTGCACTGCCCTAAACCCTGAAACACCAGCCCCAGCACGACCACCTACACTGCCCGAACACCACTGCACTGCCCTAAACCCTGAAACACCAGCCCCAGCACAACCCCTACACTGCCCGAACACCACTGCACTGCCATAAACCATGAAACACCACCCCCTGCACCGCCCCCTACACTGCCCGAACACCACTGTACTGCCCTAAACCCTGAAACACCAGCCCCAGCACGACCCCCTACACTGCCCGAACACCACTGCACTGCCCTAAACCCTGAAACACCACCCCCTGCATGACCCCCTACACTGCCCAAACACCACTGCACTGCCCTAAACCCTGAAACACCACCCCTGCAGCACCCCCTACACTGCCCGAACACCACTGCACTGCCCTAAACCCTGAAACACCACCCCTGCACCGCCCCCTACACTGCCTGAACACCACTGCACTGCCCTAAACCCTGAAACACCACCCCCAGCACGACCCCCTTTACTGCTCGAACACCACTGCACTGCCCCAAACCCTGAAACACCACCCCCAGCACGACCCCCTACACTGCCCGAACACCACTGCCCTAAACCCTGAAACACCACCCCCTGCACGACCCCCTACACTGCCCGAACACCACTGCACTGCCCTAAACCCTGAAACACCAGCCCCAGCATGACCCCCTACACTGCCCGAACACCACTGCACTACCCTAAACCCTCAAACACCAGCCCCAGCACGACCCCTTACACTGCCCGAACACCACTGCACTGCCCTAAACCCTGAAGCACCAGCCCCAGCAAGACCCCCTACACTGCCCGAACACCACTGCACTGCCCTAAACCCTGAAACACCACCACCAGCAAGACCCCCTACACTGCCCGAACACCACTGCACTAAAGCCTGAAACACCACCCCCAGCAAGACCACCTACACTGGCCGAACACCACTGCACTGCCCTAAACCCTGAAACACCACCCCTGCACGACCCCCTACACTGCCTGAACACCACTGCACTGCCCTAAACCCTGAAACACCACCCCACAGCACGACACCCTACACTGCCCGAACACCACTGCACTGCCCTAAACCCTGAAACACCACCCCCAGCATGACCCCCTACACTGCCCGAACACCACTGCACTGCCCTAAACCCTGAAACACCACCCCCTGCACGACCTCCTACACTGCCGGAACACCACTGCACTGCCCTAAACCCTGAAACACCACCCCCAGCACGACCCCCTACACTACCCGAATACCACTGCCCTAAACCCTGAAACACCACCTCCTACACTGCACGAACACCACTGCCCTGCCCTAAACCCTGAAACACCACCTCCAGCAAAAACCCCTACACTGGCTGAACACCATTGCTCTGCCCTGAATCCTGAAACACTAGCCCCAGCACGACACCCTACACTGCCCAAACACCACTGCACTGCCCTAAACCCTGAAACACCACCCCCAGCACGACCCCCTACACTGCCCGAACACCACTGCACTGCCCTAAACCCTGAAACACCAGCCCCAGCAAGACCCCCTACACTGCCCGAACACCACTGCACTGCCCTAGACTCTGAAACACCAGCCCCAGCAAGACCCCCTACACTGCCCGAACACCACTGCACTGCCCTAAACCCTGAAACACCAGCCCCAGCACGACCCCCTACACTGCCCGAACACCACTGCACTGCCCTAAACCCTGAAACACCAGCCCCAGCACGACCACCTACACTGACCGAACACCACTGCACTGCCCTAAACCCTGAAACACCAGCCCCAGCACGACCCCCTACACTGCCCGAACACCACTGCACTGCCATAAACCCTGAAACACCACCCCTGCACCGCCCCCTACACTGCCCGAACACCACTGTACTGCCCTAAACCCTGAAACACCAGCCCCAGCACGACCCCCTACACTGCCCGAACACCACTGCACTGCCCTAAACCCTGAAACACCACCCCTGCATGACCCCCTACACTGCCCAAACACCACTGCACTGCCCTAAACCCTGAAACACCACCCCCTGCATGACCCCTACACTGCCCAAACACCACTGCACTGCCCTAAACCCTGAAACACCACCCCCTGCAGCACCCCCTACACTGCCCGAACACCACTGCACTGCCCTAAACCCTGAAACACCTCCCCCTGCACCGCCCCCTACACTGCCCGAACACCACTGCACTGCCCTAAACCCTGAAACACCACCCCCAGCACGACCCCTTTACTGCTCGAACACCACTGCACTGCCCCAAACCCTGAAACACCACCCCCAGCACGACCCCCTACACTGCCCGAACACCACTGCCTTAAACCCTGAAACACCACCCCCTGCACGACCCCCTACACTGCCCGAACACCACTGCACTGCCCTAAACCCTGAAACACCACCCCCTACACTGCCCGAACACCACTGCACTGCCCTAAACCCTGAAACACCACCCCTACACTACCCGAACACCACTGCACTACCCTAAACCCTAAAATACTACCCCCAGCACAACCCCTACACTACCCGAACACGACTGCACTGCCCTAAACCCTCAAACACTCCCCCAGCACGACCCCCTACACTACCCGAACACCACTGCACTGCCTAAACCCTAAAACACTCCCCCAGCACGACCCCTACACTACCCGAACACCACTGCACTGCCCTAAACCCTAAAACACTCCCCCAGCACGACCCCCTACACTACCCGAACACCACTGCACTGCCCTAAACCCTAAAACACTACCCCTGCATGACCCCTACACTACCCAAACACCAATGCACTACCCTAATCCCTAAAGCACTACCCCCCGCATGACCCCCTACACTCTCCTAAACCCTAAAACACTACCCCCGCACGACTCCCTACACTACCCAAACACCACTGCACTACCCTAAACCCTAAAAACTACCCCAGCACGAACCACTACACTACCCAAACACCACTGCACTATCCTAAACCCTAAAACACTACCCCAGCAGTATCCCTACACTACCCAAACACCACTGCACTACCCTAAACCCTAAAACACTACCCCCAGCGGTACCCCCTACACTACCCAAACACCACTGCACTACCCTAAATCACTACCCCCAGCACGACCCCCTACACTACCCAAACACCACTGCACTACCCTAAACCCTAAAACACTACCCCCAGCACGACCCCTACACTTCCCAAACACCACTGCACTACCCTAAACCCTAAAACAATCCCCCAGCACGACTCCCTACACTACCCAAACACCACTGCACTACCCTAAACCCTAAATCTACCCCCAGCATGACCCCCTACACTACACAAACACCACTGCACTACCCTAAACCCTAAAACACTACCCCCAGCAAGACCCTCTTCACTACCTAAACACAACTGCACAATTTGTTACAGGCGTTGTAACGCAGGCCTGTGGTGCTTACTGGAAGTACCTAGTGGGCTAGTTGGGCCCCAGGGACCCTCAGGATTCAAGGTGACCTAATCCCCCAACTTAAAACGCACCACGGGGTGCGTTTGCACAGTGGTGAAGGGAGGGGGTGGGGCCTCAGGTGACATGTGCACAAACACGCCCTGTGGTGCGTTTTAAGTTGGGGAATTAATTCCCTTTGAATCCTGAGGGACCCTGGGGGCCAACTAGCCCACCAGGTACCTTCAGTAAGCACAACAGAGTTGCGTTGCAGAGAGGTGAAAAAGGTGCGTGGCCTCGGAACGCCTCTCTGCAACTCAGCTCTGTGGTCCTAACTGTAGGTACCTGGGGGCTAGTTGGGTCCCAGGGACCCTCAGAATTCAAGGGGACTTAATCCCGCAACTTAAAACGCGCCACGGGGTGCGTTTGCACACATGTCACCTCAGGCCCCTCCCTTCACCACTGTGCAAACGCGCCCTGTAGCGTTTTAAGAGGTAGTTTTAATCCCCTGCCCTATTATGTACTAGGGACTTGCAGAGGAGGTCATGCTAATCACAGGGGTACCCCAACGCATAGTGTTCCCTAGTGTATGTAGGTGTTTTCACTGTATTCTAAGTGTCTTTTAGCATAGCACTGGCTCTGGTTAGTCAGAGTCAGTTACCACCAGTACCCATCTGAAAAAGTTGTGGGCACAGGATGATTTTGCAACAAGGCCTCTTTCTGCTCCTCTGTTGGTTCTTTCTGCACATCTTTTGCTTCTTTCTGTGCGTTTTTCTTCTTTCTTCACATGTCCTACCTCTGTAGGCATAGTTAGAAACTAGCATTTAAAAAAACCTTTGAAATTCACTTAAAAATCATAGGTTTCAGGCACGTTATAGTTAGAAATTAGCATTTAAAAAACCTTTGAAATTCACTGAAAAAACCATAGGTTTCAGACACGTTATAGTTAGAAATTAGCATTTAAAAAACCTTTGAAATTCACTGAAAAAACCATAGGTTTTAGGGACAGTTATAGTTAGTTGGACATTTCACTCGTACAAAACCATAGAAATTCCCCCGTTATAGTTAGTTCAGCTAACTATAACTCGCGCCCGCAATGCACTGCTGATGACGTCACATATTACATCACTCATGACATGGTCAGTGACATCACTGATGACATCACTGATGACATCTCAAATGACATCACTGATGACATCATCCATGTGATAATTTCATGCATCTTCTCACACCCTAATATAACTTTTGATACACCCACTCTAAATTACAGACTGCCATTCTCAAAACCATAGACACTCCAACACCAAAAACTACATACCCACTCACTGATTCTTAGGTCTACACACACATCCACTCACTCACCCGTACAGTCACTCATACTTAGTCACTCAGTACAGGACTATCATATGCACTCATACACCTATATAAACACTCACACACCGCCACTCATCCATAGAGGTACTCACACACCTAGTCAGTCATGCAAAAAACTTAATCACACTGCCATTTACTCACCTATACAGTTATACACACACCAGCTCACTTACTCATACAAATACTAGCACATTCTTACGCTCTTATACAATCACTGATACAAGTACACACTCATCCATACAGCCACTCTCACAATCACACACTCTCACTTATAGCCATTTATATACTCCAACACACATATATACTGCCTTTCACATATGTAGTTACTCACACATGTACCACGGAGATATACATTCAATCACTAACACACCCATACACACACTCACCCACCCATACAGTCCATCACAGATGCACTCTTGAAACCATGCACCCAGTGAATCACCAACTCACACATCTATGCACAGAGTCACACACACCCCACCCACACAAACACTCAGGCACCCATACAGATACTCAGACAATCAATCAATAACCCATGTAGACACTCATGTAGCTATTCAGAAAGCCATGCAGCCGCTTACAAACCAACAGACAGACGGATACAGACATTCACACAGTTTAGTCACTAACCCATGCATTCAGTAAGATACATTTAATCACTCACTTGTAGAGTCAGTCACTCACGTACTAAATCATCCATTCAGACACGTATACACCCACTCATTCTTCAATACGCCTTTCCCTATATATATTAAACATATTTAAACTTTACAGAAACACAGTCACTGGATGATGTCATCAGTGATGTCATCAGTGATGTCATTTGAGATGTCATCAGTGATGTCACTGACCATGTCATGAGTGATGTAATATGTGACGTCATCAGCAGTGCATTGCGGGGCGCGAGTTATAGTTAGCTGAACTAACTATAACGGGGAATTTCTATGGTTTTGTACGAGTGAAATGTCCAACTAACTATAACTGTCCCTAAAACCTATGGTTTTTTCAGTGAATTTATATATATATATATATATAGATATATATAGATATATAGATATTACCTACTGGCGGTCGCCAGTAGGTAGTTATAGTTAGGACCTATTATCCATAGGAAATTCGTAACATTCTTTTCACAATAACTTTGGCGCCGGTTGACGAATCTTCGCAAAATTTTCAAAACGTATGGCCCGCTCCGGTTTGCTCCTATCTTGAAAGTTTCGGGGTGATTTGCCAAGCGGGGGCCGAGAAAAAGGGGGTCCCAAAGCGTGTTTTCTCCATGTTAATTCCCATAGTAAACTTTAGACACGGCTACAGCCCGAACTGCTGGACGGAATTACACCAAATTTGGCAAAAGGGTAGCCCTTGGTTCAGAAAGCGCCCTGTTTTTTAAATGGTGTAAATCCGTTCAGTAGTTCCTGAGAAATTAAAAAAATAGAGGTCAAAAAATCAATTTCCCATAGGGAACTTTAGACGCGGTTACAGCCAAAACTGCTGAACGGAATTACACCAAATTTGGCAAAAGGTAGTGCTTGGTTCAGAAAGCACCCTTTTTTGAAATGGTGTAAATCCGTTCAGTAGTTCCTGAGCAATTCAAAAATAAAAGTTTCGATATCTATGGCCGCGGTGGATCCTCGCACCCTCCCGACCACGAGCTTCATGCTAATTGGCTGTCAACACTCCAAACCAGGAAGTGTTGGCAGCCATCTTGTGACTCGGTAACCGAGTCACAAGAAAAGAGAAAAAGAAACGCAAAAAAAAAGAAAAGGGGGCAGGGTAGAAACACCCTGACCCCCTAGGCCTGCTTAGGGGGTCCCACAAGGACCCCCAGGGCCCAAAAAAGCATTTTTTCTTTTTTTTTTTAATCAGCAAAATGCGCGTCGGATCCGCGGATCCGGCCACAAAACAAAAAAAAAATGAAGCGCGGGCTCCCACGCTTCGTTACTAATTAGCCCCGGGTGGGCCAAGTCCCGGGGGCAGTGGAAAAGTGTGGGGGGCCCAATCCCCCACACAGCCCCGGGACCGCCACCTGCCCGGGGCTTGAATAATGAGTTGCGGGGGGCACGCAGCCCCCCCGCAGCCCCGGGGACCGCCACCCCCCGGGGCTTGTTTTTTTAAAGTTTGGGGGGCCTCTAAGGCCCCACTAAGCCCCGGGGACAGCCACCCCCAGGGCTTTCATTATTTATAATAGCGGGGGCACACTGCCACCCCGCAGCCCCGGGACCGCCACCCCCTGGGGCTTCATTTTTGTATACAATATACCTGTGTGGGGGGCTCGAGCCTCCCACATGCCCCGAGGACCGCCACCTCCCCGGGGCACTAATATTTAAATTTGGGGGTCCGTAACGGACCCTCGAGCACCGGGGACCACCACCTCCCCGGGGCTTTGCAATTGTTGGGAGGGGGGCCGCGCGGCCCCCCTCCTGGAGCCCTTGATGGCCCTGGGGACCGCCTCCCCCCAGGGCCGGCTCCTGCAGTGTCCAGGGGTTCCCACCCCCGGGACACTGCTGTTTGCAATGACAGGGCCCTGTCATTGCAAGCTGCTTTACTTCATTGAAGCGAGAGTAGGGAAACCTGCTCTCGCTTCAATGAAGCAAGCAGATTGCTTTTCCACAAGGGGAGCTGCATGTTAGCAGCTCCCATGTGAAAAGCAATGCTGGCTCCCGCAGGACACGGGAAGCCTGCGGGACCGTGGGGGACTGGGGACCCCCATGGTCCCCAACGAGAACCAGGCCCCGGGGGATGGGGTCCCTTGGGCTGCAAGTGGCCTGGGAGGGGGCCACGTGGCCCCCTCCCCTGATTAAAAGAAAATTAAATAAAAAGGAGAGGCCAGGCCCCGGGGCATGGGGTCCCAGGGGCCATATTTGGCCTGAGGAGGGGGCCACGCGGCCCCCTCACAAAACAAAAACAAAAGGATGGACAGGCCCTGGGGGATGGGGTCCCCGGGCCCAGAAGTGGCCCGGAGAGGGGCCACGTGGCCCCTCACCAAAAAATAAAATATTAAATAAGGAGGGCCCCGGGGATGGGGTCCCGGGGCCAATAAAGGCCTTAGGAGGGGGGGGCCATGCAGCCCCCCTTCCTATAAAAAATATTATGTGTGGCCATACCCCGATGGATGGGGTCGCGGGGCTGGAATTTTAAAGATGAGCAGGCCCTGGGGGATGGGGTCCCCAGGGCACAAAAAAAGGCAAGAGAAGGGGGGCCACAGAGCCTCCCTTCTTAAAAAACACACAGAAAAAAAAGTACGGCATCGCGGCTAGGCCCCGCAACCTCCCTGCAACACTCAGCAAACGCGCCCCCTGGCGTGGTTAAAGTTGGGGAACTAATTCCCCTTGAATACTGGGGGTCCCTGGGGGCCAACTAGCCCACCAGGTACCTCCAGTATGCACCAGGGAGCTGCGTTGCAGAGAGGTGTTCAGAGACCACGCCCCTTTTTACACCTCTCTGCAACGCAGCTCTGTGGCGCTTACTGGAGGTACCTGGTGGGCTAGTTGGACCCCAGGGACCCCCAGGATTCAAGGGGACTTTATCCCCCAACTTAAAACGTGCCACGGGGCGCCTTTGCACAGTGGTGAAGGGAGGGGGCGGGGCCTGAGGTGACATGTGTGCAAACACTCACTGTGGCGTGTTTAAAGTTGGGGAATTAATTCCCTTGAATACTGAGGGTCCTGGGGGCCAACTAGTCCACCAGATACCGCCAGTAAGAGCCACAGGGCTGCGTTGCAGAGAGGTGTAAAAGGGCATGGCCTCAGACCACCTCTCTGCAACGCAGCCCTGTGGCGCTAACTGGAGGTACCTGGTGGGCTAGTTGGACCCCAGGGACCCTCAGGCTTTAAGGGGACGTAATCCCCCAACTTAAAACACACCAAGGGGCGCGTTTGCACAGTGGTGAAGGGAGGGGGCGGGGCCACAGGTGACATGTGTGCAAACACGCCCTGTGGCGCATTTAAAGTTGGGGAATTAATTCCCTTTCAATCCTGAGGGCCCCTGGGGGCCAACTAGCCCACCAGGTGCTTCCAGTAAGCGCCACTGCGCTGCGTTGCAGAGAGGTGGTCCGGGCCATGCCCCTTTTTACACCTCTCTGCAACGCAGCTCAATGGCGCTTACTGGAGGTTCCTGGTGGGCTAGTTGGACCCCAGGGACCCTCAGGATTCAAGGGGACTTAATCCCCCAACTTAAAATGCGCCATGGGGTGCGTTTTATAGTGGTAAAGGGAGGGGGCGGGCCTGAGGTGACATGTGCGCAAACACGCCCTGTGGCGCCTTTTAAGTTGGGGGATACATTTCTCTTCAATCCTGAGGGTCCCTGGGGTCCAACTAGCCCACCACGTACCTCCAGTAAGCGCCACAGAGCTGCGTTGCAGAGTGGTGTAAAAAGGGGCATGGCCCGGACCACCTCTCTGCAACGCAGCGCAGTGGCGCTTACTGGAAGCACCTGGTGGGCTAGTTGGCCCCCAGGGGCCCTCAGGATTGAAAGGGAATTAATTCCCCAACTTTAAATGCACCACAGGGCGTGTTTGCACACATGTCACCTGTGGCCTCGCCCCCTCCCTTCACCACTGTGCAAACGCGCCCCTTGGCGTGTTTTAAGTTGGGGATTAAGTCCCCTTAAATCCTGAGGGTCCCTGGGGTCCAACTAGCCCACCAGGTACCTCCAGTTAGCGCCACAGGGCTGCGTTGCAGAGAGGTGGTCTGAGGCCATGCCCCTTTTTACACCTCTCTGCAACGCAGCCCTGTGGCGCTTACTGGAGGTACGTGGTGGGCTAGTTGGACCCCAGGGACCCTCAGGATTGAAGAGGAATTAATTCCCCAAATTAAAACACGCCACAGGGCGTGTTTGCACACAAATCACATCAGGACCCCCCCCTCCCTTCACCACTGTGCAAACGCGCCCCGGGGCGTGTTTTAAGAGGAAGTTTTAACCCCCCTGCCCTATTATGTACTAGGGCCTTACAGAGGAGTTCATGCTAATCACAGGGGTACCCCAACGCATAGTGTTCCCTATTGTATGTAGGTGTTTTCACTGTATTCTAAGTGTCTTTTAGCATAGCACTGGCTCTAGGCCTGGCTAGTCCGAGTCAGTTACCACCAGTACCCATATGAAAAAGTTGTGGGCACAGGATGATTTTGCAACAAGGCCTCTTTCTGCTCATCTGTTGGTTCTTTCTGCACATGTCTTGCTTCTTCCTGCTCTTTTCTTCATCTTTGTGGACTTCTGTTGCTTCTTTCTGCATTTCTTTTGCTTCTTTCTGTGCGTTTTTTTTCTTTCTTCACATGTCCTACCTCTGTAGGCATAGTTAGAAACTAGCATTTAAAAAACCTTTGAAATTCACTTACAAAACCATAGGTTTCAGGCACGTTATAATTACAAATTAGCATTTAAAAACCTTTGAAATTTACTGAAAAATCATAGGTTTCAGACACGTTATAGTTAGAAATTAGCATTTAAAAAACCTTTGAAATTCACTGAAAAAACATAGGTTTCAGGCACGTTATAGTTAGAAATTAGCATTTAAAAAACCTTAGAAATTCACTGAAAAAACCATAGGTTTTAGGGACAGTTATAGTTAGTTGGACATTTCACTCGAACAAAACCCGTGAAATTCCCCGTTATAGTTAGTTCAGCTAACTATAACTCGCGCCCCCGCAATGCACTGCTGATGACGTCACATATTACATCGCTCATGACATGGTCAGTGACATCACTGATGACATCTCAAATGACATCACTGATGACATCACTGATGACATCATCCATGTGATAATTTCATGCATCTTCTCACACCCTAATATAACGTTTGATACACCCACTCTAAATTACAGACTGCCATTCTCAAAACCATAGACACTCCAACACCAAAAACTACATACTCACTCACTGATTCTTAGGTCTACACACACATCCACTCACTCACCCGTACAGTCACTCATACTTAGTCACTCAGTACAGGACTATCATATGCACTCATACACCTATATAAACACTCACACACCGCCACTCATCCATAGAGGTACTCACACACCTAGTCAGTCATGCAAAAACTTAATCACACTGCCATTTACTCACCTATACAGTTATACACACACCAGCTCACTTACTCATACAAATACTAGCACATTCTTACGCTCTTATACAATCACTGATACAAGTACACACTCAACCATACAGCCACTCTCACAATCACACACTCTCACTTATAGCCATTTATATACTCCAACACACATATATACTGCCTTTCACATATGTAGTTACTCACACATGTACCACGGAGATATACATTCAATCACTAACACACCCATACACACACTCACCCACCCATACAGTCCATCACAGATGCACTCTTGAAACCATGCACCCAGTGAATCACCAACTCACACATCTATGCACAGAGTCACACACACCCCACCCACACAAACACTCAGGCACCCATACAGATACTCAGACAATCAATCAATAACCCATGTAGACACTCATGTAGCTATTCAGAAAGCCATGCAGCCGCTTACAAACCAACAGACAGACGGATACAGACATTCACACAGTTTAGTCACTAACCCATGCATTCAGTAAGATACATTTAATCACTCACTTGTAGAGTCAGTCACTCACGTACTAAAACATCCATTCAGACACGTATACACCCACTCATTCTTCAATACGCCTTTCCCTATATATATTAAACATATTTAAACTTTACCGAAACACAGTCACTGGATGATGTCATCAGTGATGTCATCAGTGATGTCATTTGAGATGTCATCAGTGATGTCACTGACCATGTCATGAGTGATGTAATATGTGACGTCATCAGCAGTGCATTGCGGGGCGCGAGTTATAGTTAGCTGAACAAACTATAACGGGGAATTTCTATGGTTTTGTACGAGTGAAATGTCCAACTAACTATAACTGTCCCTAAAACCTATGGTTTTTCAGTGAATTTATATATATATATATATATATATAGATATATATAGATATATAGATATTACCTACTGGCGGTCGCCAGTAGGTAGTTATAGTTAGGACCTATTATCCATAGGAAATTCGTAACATTCTTTTCACAATAACTTTGGCGCCGGTTGACGAATCTTCGCAAAATTTTCAAAACTTATGGCCCGCTCCGGTTTGCTCCTATCTTGAAAGTTTCGGGGTGATTTGCCAAGCGGGGGCCGAGAAAAAAGGGGTGTCCCAAAACGTGTTTTCTCCATGTTAATTCCCATAGTAAACTTTAGACACGGCTACAGCCCGAACTGCTGGACGGAATTACACCAAATTTGGCAAAAGGGTAGCCCTTGGTTCAGAAAGCGCCCTGTTTTTTAAATGGTGTAAATCCGTTCAGTAGTTCCTGAGAAATTAAAAAAATAGAGGTCAAAAATCAATTTCCCATAGGGAACTTTAGACGCGGTTACAGCCAAAACTGCTGAACGGAATTACACCAAATTTGGCAAAAGGTAGTGCTTGGTTCAGAAAGCACCCTTTTTTGAAATGGTGTAAATCCGTTCAGTAGTTCCTGAGCAATTCAAAAATAAAAGTTTCGATATCTATGGCGCGGTGGATCCTCGCACCCTCCCGACCACGAGCTTCATGCTAATTGGCTGTCAACACTCCAAACCAGGAAGTGTTGGCAGCCATCTTGTGACTCGGCAACCGAGTCACAAGAAAAGAAGAAAAAGAAACGCGAAAAAAAGAAAGGGGGCAGGGTAGAAACACCCTGACCCCTAGGCCTGCTTAGGGGTCCCACAAGGACCCCCAGGGCCTAAAAAGCATTTTTCTTTTTTTTTAAATCAGCAAAATGCGCGTCGGATCCGCGGATCCGGCCACAAACAAAAAAAATGAAGCGCGGGCTCCCACGCTTCGTTACTAATTAGCCCCGGGTGGGCCAAGTCCCGGGGCAGTGGAAAAAGTGTGGGGGGCCCAATCCCCCACACAGCCCCGAGACCGCCACCTGCCCGGGGCTTGAATAATGAGTTGCGGGGGCACGCAGCCCCCCGCAGCCCCGGGACCGCCACCCCCGGGGCTTGTTTTTTAAAGTTTGGGGGCCTCTAAGGTCCCACTAAGCCCCGGGACCGCCACCCCCAGGGCTTTCATTATTTATAATAGCGGGGGCACACTGCCACCCCGCAGCCCCGGGGACCGCCACCCCCTGGGGCTTCATTTTTTTGTATACAATATACCTGTGTGGGGGGGCTCGAGCCCCCCCACATGCCCCGGGGACCGCCACCTCCCGGGGCACTAATATTTAAATTTGGGGGTCCGTAACGGACCCTCGAGCACCGGGGACCACCACCTCCCGGGGCTTTGCAATTGTTGGGAGGGCCGCGCGCCCCCTCCTGGAGCCCTTGATGGCCCTGGGGACCGCCTCCCCCAGGGCCGGCTCCTGCAGTGTCCAGGGTTCCCACCCCGGGACACTGCTGTTTGCAATGACAGGGCCCTGTCATTGCAAACTGCTTACTTCATTGAAGCGAGAGTAGGGAAACCTGCTCTCACTTCAATGAAGCAAAGCAGATTGCTTTTCCACACGGGGAGCTGCATGTTAGCAGCTCCCCATGTGGAAAAGCAATGCTGGCTCCCGCAGGACACGGGGAGCCTGCGGGACCGTGGGGGGACTGGGGACCCCCCCATGGTCCCCAATGAGAGACCAGGCCCCGGGGGATGGGGTCCCTTGGGCTGCAAGTGGCCTGGGAGGGGGGCCATGTGGCCCCCCTCCCCTGATTAAAAAAGAAAATTAAATAAAAAAGGAGAGGCCAGGCCCCGGGGCATGGGGTCCCAGGGGCCATATTTGGCCTGAGGAGGGGGGCCACGCGGCCCCCCTCACAAAACAAAACAAAAAAGGATGGACAGGCCCTGGGGGATGGGGTCCCCGGGGCCAGAAGTGGCCCGGGAGGGGGGCCACGTGGCCCCCCTCACCAAAAAATAAAATATTAAATAAAGGAGGGCCCCGGGGATGGGGTCCCCAGGGCCAATAAAGGCCTTAGGAGGGGGGGGCCATGCAGCCCCCCTTCCTATAAAAAATATTATGTGTGGCCATACCCCGACGGATGGGGTCGCGGGGCTGGAATTTTAAAGATGAGCAGGCCCTGGGGGATGGGGTCCCCAGGGCACAAAAGGCAAGAGAAGGGGGGCCACAGAGCCTCCCTTCTTAAAAAACACACAGAAAAAAAAGTACGGCATCGCGGCTAGGCCCCGCAACCTCCCTGCAACACTCAGCAAACGCGCCCCCTGGCGTGGTTAAAGTTGGGGAACTAATTCCCCTTGAATACTGGGGGTCCCTGGGGGCCAACTAGTCCACCAGGTACCTCCAGTATGCGCCAGGGAGCTGCGTTGCAGAGAGGTGTTCAGAGACCACGCCCCTTTTTACACCTCTCTGCAACGCAGCTCTGTGGCGCTTACTGGAGGTACCTGGTGGGCTAGTTGGACCCCAGGGACCCCCAGGATTCAAGGGGACTTTATCCCCCAACTTAAAACGTGCCACGGGGCGCCTTTGCACAGTGGTGAAGGGAGGGGGCGGGGCCTGAGGTGACATGTGTGCAAACACTCACTGTGGCGTGTTTAAAGTTGGGGAATTAATTCCCCTTGAATACTGAGGGTCCCTGGGGGCCAACTAGTCCACCAGATACCGCCAGTAAGAGCCACAGGGCTGCGTTGCAGAGAGGTGTAAAAAGGGGCATGGCCTCAGACCACCTCTCTGCAATGCAGCCCTGTGGCGCTAACTGGAGGTACCTGGTGGGCTAGTTGGACCCCAGGGACCCTCAGGATTTAAGGGGACTTAATCCCCAACTTAAAACACACCAAGGGGCGCGTTTGCACAGTGGTGAAGGGAGGGCGGGGCCACAGGTGACATGTGTGCAAACACGCCCTGTGGCGCATTTAAAGTTGGGGAATTAATTCCTTTCAATCCTGAGGGCCCCTGGGGCTAGCTAGCCCACCAGGTGCTTCCAGTAAGCGCCACTGCGCTGCGTTGCAGAGAGGTGGTCCGGGTCATGCCCCTTTTTACACCTCTCTGCAACGCAGCTCAATGGCGCTTACTGGAGGTACCTGGTGGGCTAGTTGGACCCCAGGGACCCTCAGGATTCAAGGGGACTTAATCCCCCAACTTAAAATGCGCCATGGGGTGCGTTTTATAGTGGTAAAGGGAGGGGGCGGGCCTGAGGTGACATGTGTGCAAACACGCCCTGTGGCGCCTTTTAAGTTGGGGGATACATTTCTCTTCAATCCTGAGGGTCCCTGGGGTCCAACTAGCCCACCACGTACCTCCAGTAAGCGCCACAGAGCTGCGTTGCAGAGTGGTGTAAAAAGGGGCATGGCCCGGACCACCTCTCTGCAACGCAGCGCAGTGGCGCTTACTGGAAGCACCTGGTGGGCTAGTTGGCTCCCAGGGGCCCTCAGGATTGAAAGGGAATTAATTCCCCAACTTTAAATGCGCCACAGGGCGTGTTTGCACACATGTCACCTGTGGCCTCGCCCTCCCTTCACCACTGTGCAAACGCGCCCCTTGGCGTGTTTTAAGTTGGGGATTAAGTCCCCTTAAATCCTGAGGGTCCCTGAGGGTCCAACTAGCCCACCAGGTACCTCCAGTTAGCGCCACAGGGCTGCGTTGCAGAGAGGTGGTCTGAGGCCATGCCCCTTTTACACCTCTCTGCAACGCAGCCCTGTGGCGCTTACTGGAGGTACGTGGTGGGCTAGTTGGACCCCAGGGACCCTCAGGATTGAAGAGGAATTAATTCCCCAAATTAAAACACGCCACAGGGCGTGTTTGCACACAAGTCACATCAGGACCCCCTCCCTTCACCACTGTGCAAACGCGCCCGGGCGTGTTTTAAGAGGAAGTTTTAACCCCCTGCCCTATTATGTACTAGGGCCTTACAGAGGAGTTCATGCTAATCACAGGGGTACCCCAACGCATAGTGTTCCCTATTGTATGTAGGTGTTTTCACTGTATTCTAAGTGTCTTTTAGCATAGCACTGGCTCTAGGCCTGGCTAGTCCGAGTCAGTTACCACCAGTACCCATATGAAAAAGTTGTGGGCACAGGATGATTTTGCAACAAGGCCTCTTTCTGCTCGTCTGTTGGTTCTTTCTGCACATGTCTTGCTTCTTCCTGCTCTTTTCTTCGTCTTTGTGGACTTCTGTTGCATCTTTCTGCATTTCTTTTGCTTCTTTCTGTGCGTTTTTTTTCTTTCTTCACATGTCCTACCTCTGTAGGCATAGTTAGAAACTAGCATTTAAAAACCTTTGAAATTCACTTACAAAACCATAGGTTTCAGGCACGTTATAATTACAAATTAGCATTTAAAAACCTTTGAAATTTACTGAAAAAATCATAGGTTTCAGACACGTTATAGTTAGAAATTAGCATTTAAAAAACCTTTGAAATTCACTGAAAAAAACATAGGTTTCAGGCACGTTATAGTTAGAAATTAGCATTTAAAAAACCTTAGAAATTCACTGAAAAAACCATAGGTTTTAGGGACAGTTATAGTTAGTTGGACATTTCACTCGAACAAAACCCGTGAAATTCCCCCGTTATAGTTAGTTCAGCTAACTATAACTCGCGCCCCACAATGCACTGCTGATGACGTCACATATTACATCGCTCATGACATGGTCAGTGACATCACTGATGACATCTCAAATGACATCACTGATGACATCACTGATGACATCATCCATGTGATAATTTCATGCATCTTCTCACACCCTAATATAACGTTTGATACACCCACTCTAAATTACAGACTGCCATTCTCAAAACCATAGACACTCCAACACCAATAACTACATACACACTCACTGATTCTTAGGTGTACACACACATCCACTCACTCACCCGTACAGTCACTCATACTTACGGTTACTCAGTACAGGACTATCATATGCACTCATACACCTATATAGACACTCACACACTGCCACTCATCCATAGAGGTACTCCCACACCTAGTCAGTCATGCTCATAATTAATCACACTGCCATTTACTTACCTATACAGTTATACACCCACCAGCTCTCTTACTCATACAAATACTAGCACATTCTTACGCTCTTATACAATCACTGATACAAGTACACACTCATCCATACAGCCACTCTCACAATCACACACTCTCACTTATAGTCATTTATATACTCCAACACACATATATACTGCCTTTCACATATGTAGTTACTCACACATGTACCACTGAGATATACATTCACTCACTAACACACCCATAAATACACTCACACACCCATACAGTCCATCACAGATGCACTCTTGAAACCATGCACCCACGGAATCACCCACTCACACATCTATGCACAGAGTCACACACACCCCACCCATACAAACACTCAGGCACCCATACAGATACTCAGACAACCAATCAATAACCCATGTAAACACTCATGTACCTATTCGCAAACCCATGCAGCCGCTTACACACCAACAGACAGACAGATACAGACATTCACACAGTTTAGTCACTAACCAATGCATTCAGTAAGATACGTTTATTCACTCACTTATAAAGTCAGTCATGCACCTACTAAATCATCCATTCAGACACTTATACACCCACTCATTCTTCAATACGCCTTTCCCTATATATATTAAACATATTTAAACTTTACAGAAACACACAGTCACTGGATGATGTCATCAGTGATGTCATTTGAGATGTCATCAGTGATGTCATCAGTGATGTCACTGACCATGTCATGAGCGATGTAATATGTGACGTCATCAGCAGTGCATTGCGGGCGCGAGTTATAGTTAGCTGAACTAACTATAACGGGGGAATTTCACGGAGTTTTGTACGAGTGAAATGTCCAATTAACTATAACTGTCCCTAAAACCTATGGTTTTTCAGTGAATTTCAAAGGTTTTTAAATGCTAATTTCTAACTATAACGTGTCTGAAACCTATGGTTTTTTCAGTGAATATAGATATAGATATTACCTACTGGCGGTCGCCAGAAGGTAGTTATAGTTAGGACCACGTTTCCATAGGAAAAGCATTTTTTGATGTGCTTATAACTTTGGCGTCGTTTCACGAATCTTTACGAAATTTTCCAAAAGTTCCTCTTTTCAGGTCAGCTCCTATCCTGAAAGTTTGGGGGATTCGTCAAGGGGGATAAGAAAAAGGGGGTCCCAAAACATGTTTTCTCCATGCAATTTCCATAGGAAACTTTAGACAAGGCTACAGTTCAAACTGCTGAACGGAATTACGCCAAATTTGGCAGGGAGAAAGGTCTTGGTCCAGAAAGCATGCTTTTGTTTAAATGGGGTAAATCCGTTTGGTAGTTTATGAGAAATATCAAATTTTCCAGATATCGATATTTGAGAATTCTGACATCTGATTGGCTGAGGCGTTACGAGCACGAGCTTGCGGCTCATTGGCTGCGAACTGTTGAAACTAGGAAGTGTTGGCAGCCATTTTGTGATTCAGTCCGTCAGCTCACATCTCTCCCTCTGCAAGGCATCGGGTCCGTAGTTCTACCTCTGCGAGGCAACACAAAAATAGATACCCTTTTCACGGTCCCTCTCCCCACATCACCAGCTCGCGGCTATGCCTTTAGAAGCCAGTCCGTCGGCTCGCAGCTCTGCGACTGCGAGCTGTCAGCCACTTTGTGACTCAGTCCGTCAGCTCGCATCTCTCCCTCTAAAAGCCATTGGGTCCGTAGTTCTACCTCTGCGAAGCAATACTGAAAATATCCTGCAGGTCTGTCTGTGCGAGAGACCTCTTTTATGCTCCCTCTCCCCACATATCCAGCTCGCGGCTATGCCTTTAGAAGCCAGTCCGTCGGCTCGCAGCTCTGTGTCTGCGAGCCGTCGGGCCCGCAGCTCTCCCTCTGTGAGCCACCTCGTTAGCTCGTAGCTGTGTCTGTGTTAGCAGGCCCGTCGGCCCGTTACTCTCCCTCTGTGAGTCAGCCTGTCGGGTCGCAGCTCGGGCCCCCAGCTGTATCTCTGCGAGCCAGCCCGTTAGCTTGTAGCTGTGTCTCTGGTAGCAGGCCCGTCGGCCCGTTACTCTCCCTCTGCGAGTCAGCCCGTCGGGTTGCAGCTTGGGCCCGCAGCTGTATCTCTGCGAGCCAGCCCATTACCTCAAAGCTGTGTCTCTGCTAGCAGGCCTGTTGGCCCGGTGGTGTCCCTCTGCGAGTCAGACCACAGCTCTCCCTCTGCGAGCCAGTACGCTGCTGTGCTTTCGCGAGCCAATGGCCCGTAGCTCTCCCTCTGCGGGCTGAGCCCATGGGCCGCAGCTCTTCCTCTGCAAGCCTGCCCGACGGCCCGCAGGTCTCCCTCTGCTAACCGGACCGCAGCTGACACTCTGCGAGCCAAAATTGGGAATATAAGGCGGCTCTAAAAAGAGCCCTTGTGTTTATTAGTTGGAGCTACATGTAAGTGCGGATGCACAGCTTCAGGTTATTCAGAAAAACTCGGTTTCCCTCATCTGTGAAGTGTACTCCATCACTTCTGTAGATATGAGCCATATCAAAATGTATGTTGTTGTTGTAGATCGACCCCATTCTATGGTCTCTGAGGTATGCAGACACAGCTTTGTTGACATTCTTCCTATATTTTTCAATCTTATGACAAAATTGGTTTGACCATTTCCACTTCTGTCTTTGGCATATATTGGAATATACAAAGACAGTTTGAGGCAAAAGTAACATCAATTGTCCAAAAGTGTCCTTCATAAGCATTTCCAAACCTACCCCAGTCAATGTGCCTAGGTCGTTACCACCACAGTGCACAATCATGAGATCAGGGTGTTGGAGATGCAAACAGGTTTTAACCAAAGGGAGCAATTGGTGCCACTTCAATCCTCTCTGTGCAAACCATTTAATGTGCACATTTTGTAAACCTATGTCTAAGTCAATACGTCTCTGTTCTGCATACCTCTTGCACCACAAAACATAGCTATGTCCTACAATCCACACTAGCATTTTGAAGGTATGGCTAGAAGATATGGATAAATGTCTGTAGCTCATGCAGTTCATTCGTAGAATGAGAGATATGTTTGAAGATGGGGAACTACTTTTTTTTTTACATACAAAACGTTAACCGATTGGGAGATGAAATGTATTGTTTCCTAAAAAGTAGGGTGCATATTAGTTTTGAGTAAAAGCATCTTTGTCATTGGTTAATAAAAAAGCAGTTTATACGTGGAGTACATATTATAGGATAAAATTTGCTCAGCTCAACCACACCTGCTAATTGTATTTGGAATGTGCAGTTCGAACTTGAAAGAATGGTGAACTTTTGACCGGCACGTGCCGTTAAATGTTGGAGAAAATGTTGCAAAAAAAATATCGTTAGGTTTAAAAAAAATGATGAACTTTTAACCTGCACGTGTAGTAGAATGTTCTAGAAAGTGTTGATACAATACGTTGAACTTTTCACCTGTATGTGTCCTTGAAAAAACTGTTTATATGGAAAGTTCAAAAATAACCAATAAAGAGAAGTTTTGCAATCTAAAAAAATTAAGGAACTATTCTGATTTGTTCTTTACATGTATTTATGTGTGGAGCAACAGGGAAATTGTGCCATTACTGGTTTCATTCTTGATGAAAGTGGTGCATTACATGTACTGTGTGATAAGAAAAGAATTGCATGCGTTTGTGACATTTGAAATCTGCATACCAACTACGAAGGTAAGTTAGAAATTAAGAAGGTGTGTTATGTGTTCTGTAGTAGTGGTTAAGTATTTGAGACAATATTTTTAACTTTGAAAGTATTTTTTATTTCTAAATAACAAAGTGTTAGTAAAGTCTGGTGTTTTATTGGTTCTAAAATATGCATAATGTGTAACTAGTTGTTAAACAAATACTTTATATATGTTTAGGAGTTTTTCACAAAGAAAAGGTGTAAGTTGTCATCTGTAAAAGACTGTATGTTTTTGAAAATTTGATGTAGCGTAAATTTGGATTTGTATATCTATTCCGGCGACATAAACAGAATGTCGCACGTTTGCAAATTATGCTCAGTCTGGAAATAGTGGGGAAGGGGTGAGAGTAGAAAATTCATGTGTTATTAACTTACCAGAGATGGAACAAAAAGCAGAAATGTTATGTGCACAGTTTGTGGTCTCATTTTTTACACTGAGAGGTCGATTTTAATGTGAGTCAAGGCTGGTGTGGTACTGCGAGGCTTTGCATTTGGGTGTTCTTAGGAAATCTAAGTTGTTGGGGAGCGTTTCTTCAGAAGTCATTTTTTTTAAATATGGGAGAGATAAAAAATAAATGAAAAAGTTCTTTGTATATTTTCTGTACGATTTTGTTCACAACGCTAAAGTAAATGTGATTATTAGTGATAGTAATTGTCAGGGTGTGTTCCTCTGCTGAATATACGCAGGCGTTTAAGTGGTCCGGGTCTTATCAGTACTGAGCTCCGCCACCCCTTTAATAGAGCTGCCAATTTTTTCATCCCACTTAAAGCTGTTAATATACGTATAGTAAAGGGACGATACATAAAAAGTTTGGAATTACACCTTCATTTACTCTGTCTACCTTGCACCACCATTTTGTGCCCCCAGCAATACTGTTTATAAAAATAATCTAATACAGCTTTTTGTATTATAAAAATAGCACTTATAGGTTTATTGGCATATTGGTAGAATTTGTACTATATAGAGAATGTTGCAATCAGTTTCAATGGTATAAAACTGCACTGTATTATGTTGGAAATATTACATATGCATAGGTTGTGATGTCATTTTTTTCACTGTGAGGTACATTTGAGTATAAGTGAAGACAGGTGATATACTGCGAACCCGTTCAGAACGTGCACGTTGCTTTGTGTATGTATGCATGGTTTGAATCATTTGATGATACTTTAAGATATAATCTAAACACTATTTCTGCTTTACAATTGGGTACAGTGCACAGTGTTAGTAGTTAGTGACTAGATGCTGGTGAAGGGATTATTTATTGCTCGTTCGATACGAAATAAAGGTGGAGAGGGCGTTTCTTTACAAGAGATATTTTATAAATGTGTGAGAGATAAAAAGAAATAAAAATGTTCTTAGTAAATTTTCTGTACGATTTTTTCACACTAGTAAACTAACTGTGATTATAAGTGATGAAAATTGTTAGGGTGTGTCTCTGTGCTGAATATATGCAGGACTTTAAGTGGGCTGGGTCTTACTGGTGCTGAACACTGCTACCCCTTTTAGACACCCGCATTTTTTTTCATCCCACTTAAAACCCTCAATATACGTATATTAAAGGAACGGTACAATAAAAGTTTAGGAATTACACCTCCGTTTACTCTCCTCATGTGTCACCCCCATTTTGTGCACCAAACAGTAGTGTTTATAAAAATTAAGTAATAGAGCTTTATCTAGTATGAAAATAGCACTTATACCTTTATTGGCATGTTCGTGGGATCTGTAGTGTAAAGAGAAGGTCGTAATCAGTTTCAATGGTACAAAAGTGACGTGACATATGTTTGAAAGATTACATGGTTTTAGGAGTAAGGTATAGAGGTAACAAATAAGCAGTATAGTTTGTTATGTTTAAACGAGTACGTAGTTTTGTAAATCAGATACGGCGTTGATTTGTGTTGAGAAATAAATTTGGCTGAGATAAAGAAAATGTTGCACGTTTGGAAATTATATTTGGTCTAGAAATAGTGGTGGAGGGAGAGGAGGGATATTTATCTGTTATTAATTTAAGGCAGATAAAACAAAAACCAGATATATTATGTGTACAGCTTGTGGGCTGATTTTTTACACAGAGAGGTATATTTAAATATAAGCTAAGGGAGGTGTTGTACTGCTAGCACGTTTACAAGTTGCAGACATTACATGGAGAGCAAATACAGAAAGTAAATATGTACCTTGGTTTGTGTATGTACGCATGGTTTGAATAATTTGATCATACTGTTAGATATAATATGGAATGCCCGGTGATGCAGACCAAGAGAGAGTGAAGGAGGTATTTCGGAGAGAGACACCTGTGGTATATTCTCAGTATTAGTTTGCAGAGGGATAGCTGTGGGCTGGTGATGTGTTGTGTTGCAGAGGTAGAGCTGCGGGCCCCACGGTTTGCAGAGGGAGAGCTGTGAGACGTTGTCTTGCATAGGGATAGCTGCAGGCTGTTGATGCGGGCTGAGGGAGGGTGAAGAGGGTATCTCGTAGAGAGAGAGAGCTACATTATACTCGCAGTGTTGGCTAGTAGAGGTAGAGTTACGGACCCGACGGCTTGTACAGATAAACCTGCGGGCCGGATGGCTCGCAAACGAAGAGCTGCGAGCTGACCGGTGGTTCGCAGAGGGAGAGTTGCGAGCCGGCTGCTGGCTCGTAGAGGAAGAGCTGTGAGCCGACTGGCTGGCTCGTAGAGGGAGGGCTGCCTCTGCAAGCCAGTGTTGGCCTCTGCAAGCCAACACTGGAAATATACCGCAGTTCTCCCTCTACGAGCCAGCCGGTCGGCTCACAGCTCTCCCTTTGCAAGCCAGCCCATCGACCGACGGCCCACAGCTCTCCCTCTGCGAGCCAGGCCCTCGGCTTGCAGATCTGCCTCTGCGAGGCAGCGCGTCGGCTCGCAGCTCTCCCTCTGCGAGCCGTCGGGCCCGCAGCTGTAACTCTCCAAGCCAACACTGAAAATATACTGCAGCTGTACCTCTGCCAGATGCTCCCTTCACCCTCGTTACCCCCACATCACCGGCCTGCAGCTGCCCGCAGCTGTTGCTGTGCGAGCCGGCCCGCAGCTCTCCCTCTGCGAATTGGCACGCAACTGTTCCTCTGCAAGCCAATGGCTCGCAGTTCTCCCTCTAGAAGCTGTCGGGCCCGCAGTTCTACCTCTGCAAGCTAACACTGGAAATATACCGCAGCTTTCCCTCTGCCAGATACTCCCTTCACCCTCCCTCGCCCCACATCAGCGGTTGCAGATATCCTTTTGCAAGCCGACGGCTCGCAGCTCTCCCTATGCGACTCGATCCGTAGCTGTTCCTCTGCGAGCCGGCCCTCAGTTCTCCATCTGCGAGCCAGAACGCATCTGTCCTGCTAGCAGCCGGCGGCCCACAGCTCTCCCTCTACGAGCCAGCCCGTGTGGGGGGGGGGACGACTCACACCCACTGTGTGCTATTTTTATACTAGATAAAGCTCTGTTTGTTTATTTTTATAAACAGTATTCTCAGGGGTACAAAGTGTTGGTTACAGTGCTAAAGCACACGTAAATGTAAATTAACGTAATTACGAGGTTTTCTGCTGGTGTTAAAGCTCCGTACACGACTGGGCTGGCAGATTACCAAAATGGGATTAACACCTTACTTAATCTTTCCCCCTCTCCATCTCCATGTCGGTGGTTTTTGTTGCTCTCTAACAGTTGATCTGTACTTGTTTATGTACATCCACAATGAAATGTAAGCCTGTACCATATCTTTGCTAATATGGTGCAGTGTTATGCTTGCTAAGTTGCCGATAGAAGTGTTAAACTAATAAGGGTAACGTTTACATGTGCCATTTAGTTGAGAATATCACTCTAAGTATACAGATAACAATTTTACAAAATAGTATCTACAAAGTTATCTGTAGTGGGTTGCAGAGGAAGTGCTGTGGGACGATGGGGTGCATGGGACGGTAGGGTGGGACGGGGGGGCGAGGGGAAAAAAATGGGAAGGTGAATCTAAATAATTCAATAAATACGTGATGTATGTCCGATGACACTACCTGCCACCCTACTGTTCCCTTATTCTGCTCCAGTACCATGCGGCATTTCCTCTGCAAGCCGCCAGTGGAACTTATATAATTGTATGTGATTATTTTGACATATTGAACAGATATAACAAATAATTGAAACTTTTTTTCTTTCTCAGAAAATTATTTTGTTTGAATTAAAAATTGAAAATGCCTAGAAGAACTGACAAAAAAAGGAAAGACAAAAAGGCAATCTACTTAAAGAAAAGTCAAAAATGTGGATTACAAGTAAATGAGAGTACTACAAAAGAGTTTCTTCTGGTAAAAACACTAGACAATTTTTTGAAAAAGTATTATGAACATTTAATGAAAATAACATCATACAAAGGAAAAAGAAGAATTTTTCAAGTAAGGAGAAGCAGACTTCGACTTCAAATTGCAAGAAAAAAAAACATGATAAGGAAAGAGTATTTGTTTCCCGTAGACAAAAACAATTTCAAGAAATTCGTCAAAGACTTTTTCGAAATAGAGTAATTCAGAATTTAATAAACGGATGCCGCAAATATAAAAAGAAAGTGCTGCAATTGAAACAGAAACAGTGTGTTGAAAGCATAGTGGATACTGCTTTTAAGTTAAAACAAAAAATATTCACTTTGATTTTGAAGAGGATGAAAGTGTTGGATAAAACAATGAAGATTCTGAAAGAGCGAAAGTAAAAAAAAGAGCGTGTGAACAGAAGCAACTTTTGTAAAATCTTCAGTGGAAAATGGAAACATACATCTAATAGTGAACCTTTTTTAATGAAGAGAGTTACTTCCAAGAAAATAGTTTACCATTTGCAGTTGATACTGGAGGTCGGAAAATATGGCAAGAATTTGGGGATGTTAAAAAACTTCAAAAGGCTACGTTATATCTTGTGGAGAATAATATTTATTATAAAAGTGTAAATGTGGAAGAACAGGTAATAAGTTTGGAAGATGAATCTGAAATTTCAAGTGGTCAAATAGAGAAAGTGGACAAGTCAAGGAGTGAAGAGATTTATGAACATTACACAATATGTCCTCTACATTCAAAAGAAGTAATAGGAAACAGCATTGAGTTATTTCAAATGAAAAAAGCAGAGGGAACTCCAATGAGTGTATGGGAGAAAAGCTTAGAAGCTTGTTGTTTTCCACAGCTGTTTCCTACTGGAGAAGGTGGACGATATGATGACCGACCTGTATGGATTCCAGCTTCAGAATATCGCTCAACAAGATTATATTCTGAAGATCCTAGATTCCGGCAGTGTATACCATATATATTTCACCTTTTGTTTGAAAGTGATCTGTCTTCTCTGTCCTATGCAGTGAACCACATACTGAAAACTGGAGTTCATCAATCACTTCTTTCAGCGAAAGAATTTGTGGAGAAAGTTCAACAAACAGATGAAAATTTAGAAGCATAGTTAATTAATTTGATGGCATGTCAACGAGGAACAAATGAGTATTGGTATCGTCGTCATGGAGAACTGAAGTGTATGTTACAGAACTTAGGTACACCAACATGGGTTGTGACACTTTGCTGTGCAGAGTATGCATGGGAAGATTTACTTGAATTTCTACGAAAGCAAATTCCAATATAAAGAATGTTGAAATGAAGACACCTGGAGAACTGTGTTCTTTGGATCCTGTAAATGTGGATATTTTAATCATAGGTTTCAAGCTATGATGTCTTTCATCTGCAATAAAAAGAATCTACCTTTGGAGAAGTTACCGATTTCTTTTGGATAAAGGAGTACCAAGCGAGAGGTGCTCCTCATATACATATGCTATTGTGGATCAAGGATGCACCTAAATTTGGAACTGATTCAGATGAAATAGTATTGTCTTTCATTGAACAGTATGTGACATGTGAGATTCCAAGAGAAGGAGGAGATAGAAGCTTGAGACAGCAAGTTTTACGTTTCCAAAGTCACTGTTGTGGAAAATACTGCCGACGAAAATACAAGTCTAAAGGAAAATTTTATACCAAGTGTCGGTTTGGATTTCCACGTCCAGTAATTTCTAAAGGAAGAGTAAATTCTTTTTTCTTCTGTAAGGCACACAATAACTCGCAAATCTCCAAAGAATACCTACAACTTGAAAAGAACAGAACTGTCAAAGTATATTAATGACTACAATCCGGTTATTTTAAAAATGTGGAATGCAAATATGGACATCCAGTATGTTGCAGACAACTCAATTGCTGTTGCACGCTACGTTACATCAAATATAACGAAATCAGAAAAAACCGAGATGAAACAAATGTGGGAAGAAATTGCACAAGAGAAGAGCCTTAGCAAAAATTGTACAGATTTACTTTGAAAATGCTTTCCCACAGAGAAATTGGATCCTATGAATGTTCAGACCGCTTGTCCTCTTCAAGTTTATATTCAAAATCACGAGGATCATTTGGGTAAGTTTAGGTCTTGCCTGCTCACGAAATATAGTGTTGAAATCATTAGAAGAAATTGAATACTTAGCAGCAAATGAACCAGACAGTACAGAAATTCTTAAAACTAATATGTTGGATACATACTATCCGAAAAGGAGTCGACATCTGGAACAGCTATGTCTGTATGAAGTACTTCAACATTACAGCTTCAAAAGAAATGTTAAAAAGAATTTAAAAGAAGGAAAATATGCAGTAGTTGGATGTCATTGATGTTTAGTAAAACACACAAAAGGTAACCTTATCAACCACAAGAAACTTAGGGGCCGATTCCGATTCGGGCCGGAAATCTCTCCGACCGAGCCGGACCCGGAGAGATTTCCGACCGAATCGGACTCTGGCAGCCCGACCGAACGAGTACGATGCGCACGTATGCCATCGGACTCGAGTCGGTCGGACTCCTATTGAAGTCAATGGGAGCCGGTCGTACAACGCGTACGCGGGCTCCCATTGACTCCAATGGGTGTGAGGCGGTCAAGGGCGCCCCCACAGCGGGTACGCGGCGAGCGACTCGCGCCGTACACGCACAGGTAGGGGACCCATGGGTCCCCCTGTGTGCGACTCGCGCGGCTATGCATACATGGGGGTCCGACACGGACCCCCAAAGTACGTCTCCGACTGCTCTTTGGAGCCAGAGTGCGCGGCTCGGTCGGACTGCTCGCGGCGCGCATCGTACTTACCCGGCCGGGGAACGTCTCCATTGTGCGGTGCGAGTCGAGTCCGAGCGAGTCGGTCGGTGCGGTTCAACCCGGGAACGAGTCGGTCGGAGCGGTCAGGACGCCCGGACGAGTCGGTCGGTGAATTCGCATCGTACTCGCTCGCCCGGATGCGCGTACGAATCGGTCGGGAAATAGGGCTCCGAATCGGATCCGGTTAAGCCGAATCCGATTCGGAGCCCTACCGGCCGAGATCGGAATCAGCCCCTTAGTTGTGAAACTCCAGACAGGCGAGAATTTTACTATTTAGCACTTCTCCAACTGTTCAAACCATGGCGTAGTGAAAGTGAATTACTTGGAGATTTCGACTGCTACGAAGATTCTTTTAATGCATGTAAAGATAGCATTGCATGTTCAATTTTCCCTACATATTTAAAAATGTTGAATGATGAAGTTAAACAGGAAAAGACTATTACAGCTGAAGTTGCAAATGAAAGTTCTCAAGATAGTCAAAGTTCTGGTCCATGTAGTCAAGATCCACTTGGACAACCAATAGTGGAAAATGAAGCAGCGATTGCTATGCATGAAGTCGAAATTGCAATGCAACAAGCACAAGAGGAGAATATTACATTGGAAAAGTTAGAGGAACAAGTAAATATTGAACAGAAAGAAATATATGTACAAGTGAGAGAACAGATAGAACATGGTTTGTTGCATGAAAAAAGAATGTGTATGTTCATCATTTAAACCTATTCTGATGTACATCAGTGGTCAAGCTGGAATGGGTAAAAGTTTTTAATTAAAGTTTTGACCAGTTATCTTAAAAAAACTACTGGTTCAAATTTATCTTGTGTGGTAACAGCTCCAACTGGATTAGCTGCGCACAACGTTAAAGGAATTACTTTGCATAGATTACTAATGTTACCAGTTGAGCATGATAATAAATTAGAATATCAGAAGTTGTCTGGAGAAGCTTCTTATGAAGTGTCAAGAGTGCTGAAGAAGATGAAACTTAATTATTGATGAGGTGAGCATGGTCTCAAACTTAATGCTTGCTTTCGTGCATTTAAGAATGCAACAGGTATTAAAAACAGATTACGACGTTCTCTTTGGAGGAAAACATTTAATTGTATTTGGAGATCTGCTACAACTTACTCCTGTAAAAGGAGAACCAGTATTTAAAACTCTTCTACATGAAAACACTAGGAAATCTTTGGGAAGTATTGGAAATGTGAATCTCTGGTTACATTTTGAATATAAAGAACTCACTCAGAATATGCGACAAGCAAGTGATGAAGATTATGTAAATATTCTGAAAGATGTAAGAATTGGTGTTCTAAGCAAACATGGTAAACAAGCTTTACAAAGTCGTCTACTAAAGAACTTGTTTACAACTGAAAACACACCAGTAGCAGTACTGTACAAGAACATTGCAGAAAAAAAGTCTATACTTTGCTTAATGCCTACATTGGAAGAGTGTTATACATTTAATCAAGAGCTTCTGAAATTGGAAAATCAAGAAATAGTTCACATTGAAGCTATTGATAAAATCGAGCATCAAGGAATAACAATTCTTCTTTCAAATAAACTACAGACTAAATTGGATTCTTTGGAAAAGTCTGTATCAAAAACTGCTGGCTTAGAATTTTTTTAGATGTATGTATAAACTGTCGGGTAATTTTGAGGCGTAATTTGAATATAGAAGAAGGTTTAGTGAATGGAGCAATAGGGAAAGTTGTTGAATTTGTAAAATATCAAAACAGAAATGAAATTGAATTCTTGAAAATTAAATTTGATCAGATTACAGAGGTAAAACAGATTGGGCGTTGTGCTGTATGTTTTTGCTGGTAAAAGACTTGTATGCTCGTAGAAAACAGTTTCCTTTCTGTTTAGCATATGCAATAACCATTCATAAATCTCAGGGTTTAAGTGTAGATAATGCTTTAGTAAATGTTGGAAGAACTGTGTTTAAAGAGGGAATGGCATATGTTGCATTATCTCGAGTTAGAACATTGTCTGGTTTGCATTTAATTGATTTAGATGAAAACAAGGTTAGTGCTGAGAGAATATAATCGTTTAAGAAGACTTTATGCACCAACTTTAGGTGAATATCCTATTTATGAAAAACGTGTTGTGTGTTCAAAACGCAAACATGTTGATGAATCAAGTGTGGTTGAAAAGCAGAAAAAAATTCAAGAGAAAAGAAAAGATGCAAAGAAACAGAAAATACAAACAATTGATGATGTTGTGGGACACCAATTAGAAAATGCTTCTGGTGTCAACTGCTATGGTAATGTTATTCTAAATGTTATATTTTATCTAGAAGATCTTTATGGTGAAATTATGGAAAGTCAGGAAAAAGATTATGTTCTGCACTTTATACTTTATTTGAACAATTGAGAACTGACAGAAGTAAGATCCATACTTCTTCTGGTATTCGACAACTCTTGGATACATGTACTGGATCTTAAACGTTCAGCCCTAATATACAACAAGATGCACAAGAGTTTCTGATGGTTATGCTTGGAGTATTAGAAGATGAAGGAATCCATATTGAGAGTTTATTTGGACTCAGTTACAAATGGGATCACAAATGTGAACAGTGTTCATTAACCTCAAGCACTATAGTTGACAGAGAACGATTTCTATATTTAACAATACCTGACTGCAAATCTGTACCTTTTCCGAAATTAGTAAAGGAAGCAAATCATGATATGAAATGTTCTCGTTGTCAATCAGAAATGTTATCTACATTATGCCTACAAAGATATGGAAAATATCTAATTTTAATGCTACAAAGCTGTAGACCAAATGGAAGAAAAGTGGAAATGAAAATTAAAAATGTTGTTGCTAGTCAAGTATCTATTTCTGGAAGAACTTTCGCAACACTGGCTATTGTTTTCCATGCTGGAGCTACTACCACATGTGGACATTATACTGTATATTTAAAATGCAATAATGGTTGGAGTCACTGCAATGATACACACTTGGAAATAAAACCAAGATTGCCTTATGAATTACCCAACTCATACTTGATATTTCTGAAACAAAAATTTTAGATACATTATTCGGCCTAGAGGGAAAATGGGAAGATGCTTTAAGGAATTCATACTGGATGATTTCCCCAAAAATTCCACACATTATTTGGCCTTGAGGAAAAATGTGAACAGAAACTACAGAGTAAAGGTAAGATTTAAAAATTGGAAATAGTATTGGATGTGTTATTTGTGTTGATTTCGTATTGTGGTTGCAAGAATTAGTCATTTGGGTTTTTTAACAATCTAGTTGATTGTTTTTTTCCCCAGCTGTTTATGATGATACTACACTGACATCACTGTGAATAGTGAAGTTAAGTAGAATCTGATAACAGCAGAAAAAGGGAGAAAAATATGCTTTCAAAATGTTAAATTATGTTGTATTATTTGATAAGTAACACTGTAATTTGTGAAAAAAATTACATTACACAACAGTTTTACAGTTTCTCTTCTTTTCTGTAGTCTAAAAGTTAGAAAAAACAGTACTAATGACAAATAGCAGAATAGTAGTTTAATATTTTTAAAAAACGTTGAAATTCACTGAAAAAACCATAAGTTTTACAGACGTTATAGTTAGAAATTAGCATTTAAAAAACCTTTGAAATTCACTGAAAAAACCATAGGTTTTACAGACGTTATAGTTAGAAATTAGCATTTAAAAAACCTTTGAAATTCACTGAAAAAACCATAGGGTTCAGGGACGTTATAGTTAGCTGGACATTTCACTCGTACAAAACCATAGAAATTCCACCGTTATAGTTAGTTCAGCTAACTATAACTCGCGCACCCGCAATGCACTGCTCATGATGTCACATATTACATCATTCATGACATGGTCAGTGACATCACTGATGACATCACTGATGACATCTCAAATGACATCACTGATGACATCATCCCGTGACTGTGTGTTTCTGTAATTTTTAAATATGTTTTATATATATTCCTAGGTGTATTGAAGAATGAGTGGGTGTATAAGTGTCTGGTTGGAGGACTCAGTAGGAGGCTGACTGACTGTATAAGTGAGTGATTAAATGTGTCTTACTGAATGCATGGGTTAGTGACTAAACTGTGTGAATGTCTGTATCAGTCTGTCTGTTGTTGTGCAAGCTGCTGCATGGGTTGGTCAGTAGCTATATGACTGTCTATGTAGGTTATTGATTGGTTGTTTGAGTATTTTTTGGGGGAGATTGAGTGTGTGTGTGGGTGGGTCTGAGGTGTGTGACTCTGCATAGATGTGTGAGTGGTTGATTCACTGGATGTATGGGTTCAACAGTGCATGTGGAAACACGTGTATGGGTGCGTGAGTGTGTGTATCGGTGTGTTGGTGAGTGAATGGATGTCTCAGTGGTACATGTCCAAGTAACTACATATGTAAAAGGCAGTGTATGTGAGAGTTGAAGTACATAAAGGACTCTACATGATAGTTGATGATTTTGTGACTGGCTGTATAGATGAGTCTGTACTTGTATCACTGATTATATAATAGAGTAAGTATGCGTTAGTATTTGTATGAATAAGTGAGGTGGTGTGTGTATAATTGTATAGGTGAGTAACTGGGACTGTGATAGATTCTTTGCATGACTAAGTAGGTGTGTGAGTAACTGCATGGATAAGTAGCGGTGTGTGATTGTCTGTATAGGTGTATGAGTGCATATGATAGTGTTGTATTTATCAGTGACTGCATGTATGAGTGATTGTATGGATGAATGTGTAGATGTGTGTGTAGACCTAGCAATCAGTGAGTGCGTATGTAGTAACTGGTATTGGTGTGTTAACGATTTTGAAAATGGTTGTCTGTATTTTACAGTGGGTGTATTAAAGGTTATATTAGATTGTGAGGTGATGCATCAGTTTCTCACGTGGATGATGTCATCAGTGATGTCATTTGAGATGTCATCAGTGATGTCATCAGTGATGTCACTGACCATGTCATGAACGATGTAATAAGTGATGTCATGAGCAGTGCATTGCGGGTGCGCGAGTTGTAGTTAGCTAAACTAACTATAACGGTGAAATTGCTATGATTTTGTACGAGTGAAATTTCCAGCTAACTATAACGTCCCTGAAACCTATGGTTTTTTCAGTGAATTTCAAAGGTTTTTTAAATGCTAATTTCTAACTATAACGTCTGTAAAACATATGGTTTTTTCAGTGAATATAAATATAGATATAGATATATATATATCAAAATGTATTATGAAAACAAAAAAGCAAAAAATAAATGGCATCAATAACAGCACCATTTAGACAAATGAACTTAAATATCTTCAAAATACATTTGGCATGGTTAATTATACCTGTACAATTCATGTACATAAGGGCACTCTTTACATCGAGAACATTAACATCTCCTTGCTTACTGCAACAAACCACAAACAACAAACCACACCCTCCTCAAAGCCATTTTTTGATTGTTCAAAGACATAAATGGGATCATTTCTGCAAGCCTTGACAGTCACCTGTGCTAACTCTCTACATAGTTTTGTCAAATAAGATCAGAGATGCTTTGAAATTAACTCGACAAACACATTATAAATCCATTGGATTCACTATTGACCAAAATGTCTCCATGATAACTAACATCCTTAACTGACCAATGTTGCCTCATTTCAACTTAATCTTCTCAGAAAAACTAAAACCTTCAATCCTGCTTGTAGGCTTCTGAACCTCTGACTATACATTTTTTCTCACACCTAGAAAGGTAGAAATGCATTAAAATCAGGCCTTTCCAAACCAGCGCTGATCCATCTCAGAACCAACAAAATCAGACAGCATCATCTCCGTTATACAGGAACAATAAAGGTTCCATTTCACTTTAAAGTAGCCTCTATGAAGACCATACATTTATGGTTGCTCACCTGTTTGAAAGACAACATTTTTATTACAAGGGTAATAAGAAATTTAAGAAGCAAACCCTAACTGCTCTTTAAATTCCTGAAATTAAAAAATCCAAAAGTAAAACTAGGTTTTTCTTCCTTACCACCATAATTCACACTGCCCCAACATCTCAGTCTTAGGGCCTTATTTAGAGTTTGGTGGACAGACTTATTGGTCACAAATATAGACGATGTCCTGTCTGCCATAATATAAATGCATTGTGATGTTTGTTACTTATAATATGGCAGATGGGATAACGGCCACATGTGAAAAAGTATCCCATCCTCAAAACTTAAAATAAGGTCCTTAATCTCAAACTTCCTAAGTTGCATGTATCTTACCTACTGGTGATAAGGTTGCTATTGTTCCCACTAATGTTGCATATCATGCTTTGTAACTCTTGTGCAGCACTTTATTGTCCATATGGCTAGGCTTATAGTATACATATATACATAATAAATGTGATAAAGTGCCTCTTTTTCCACAGTCACCACCATTTGTTTGGACTGATAATGCAGTTTTTTTACTCTGTGCACTGGGCCACTGCTAACCAGGCTCCAATGCATGTACACCAATCCCTAAAACATGTCATATTGACTAACATCTAATTGGTATATTTAACTCTCCTATAGGTCCATAGTATATGGTGTTCAAAGTACACATTTAGCTGGAAAGCTAAATGTCTCCTATAAACTACACAACTGTGCCTTCCACCAGTGTGATTAGGCAAACAAGACTCCAGGAGCGCAACAGCAGCCTGCCAGCTGCAGTTTAAAACTGCAAACCAATCTACCAAAATAGGCCCTTTTTGACAGGAGAAAGCCTTCCTTTTGAATATTAATAAGTCACCCCTCTATAGCATTGTATCAAAAAAGGCAGGGTGCATGACTCTTAAAAGAAGGACATGAAGAAATTAAACATTATCATGTTTTTATAGTGACTAGCAGACAAAAGCTATTTTCAATGTAGCAAGGCTGGCTGTTCCATAGAGGAACGCTGGTATGCACTATTATATTTAATAATGCTATCTGTGGTTAGGAGACAGATAGAAATGTAATTTGGGACTCTTTGCAATATATATTAAAGGTCTAATTCACTGGTGAAGTCAGATTAATAATAAATATTGAGGATAAGGTACTTTTAGAAAGTTACCTTTTCTCTGCCTTGCATTAGACCCCGGCTACTGCCCAGTAATCGCTCAGGCCCTGAGTGAAGTGTGAAAAATTGCTCCAGAGCAGAAGCAGATGACTGGGTATGGGTGGGGACTTCTGTCCCTCTGGTAGGGAACCGGCCATTTGGGAAGTTCATTGGAACTTGATTAACTTCACTGTGACCCTGTCAAGGGACACAGCAGATGACACCTGCACATGCCCCTTTTTGTTTCACCAGTCAAGCAGGCACAAATCACAGTGGGGAAGGAGCTGCCCCAGAACTGGTTTCAAGTCGCCACAGAGAAGAGGTTGTTCATTTTCCTGGCCACACCTCTGGAGTGGGCACACAGGCTCTGCACAATAGTTAAGGGATTCACCATCTTGGATTTGGGCCACTGTGGGATTGTTTGCAGTAGGGCAAGCAGGAACTCCAGCAAAAGTGGGAACGTGTTCCCTTTTGGGTAGGGAGAAGCCCGGAGTCACCACCGCCCACAAGCTAGTGCCAAGCATAAATCTGACATACCCTGGTAGCCTCTTCAAAACACCCTGAACCTGTGGAAGAACAGAAGAAGGATTACACCTGCAGTTTGAGACCTGTGAGGAGACCTGAATGTCTGGACCTGGTATCACTTTTACCTATTATAAAAAATGTGTACTCCAAGGGTCATTTTGCTGACCCCCCTTTAAGCTACAGGGCCACAACAAGCTGCAAGAAGGCTTTACCTGAAGAAACCAACTTAACAGTTCTAACTGGACCTGTCCTAGACCCCACTGGTGGCTCATGCTGGAGTGCATCTTGAACCCCAAGTGCTGTTCCTGAAGCCCTGAGGCCCTTGGCTGTGTCAAAGTGAATCCTTCCTAATATCTAAGAACCTCTAGAGGACTGGGAGAAACCTACCAATTTGATCTGACCATGGTGCGTTGCTGCTTGGCTCAAGATTAGGGTTTCTCCCACTCTGAGTTTTTCCATCGCAGCAAATCCATTTCAACTGTATCTTGAGGAAAAAGGACCCAGCCTCTTTGGCTACAACCTACAGCCTTCCTCTGCTGGAAGGATCCGAGTACCTGAAAAGTCTAAAAATAGAAAACTTGACTGGGCAAAGGCTTCAAAAGTATCCAGTCAGTGAGAGGACTTTCTTGGGTATGCATCTTTCATTTTCCTGCTTGGAGTTTTTTCTGTTTAAATCACCATCTTCAATGGAACCTTGTTCAATGCTAATCTGATGTTGTAGTACCCTTCTTAGATACAGTCTCCCAATTTGCCTTTTGCGAAGGGCTTTAACTTCCATTTTCGAAACATAGGGCCTGATTTAGATCTTGGTAGTAAAGGTGTCGTTTAACCCTGGGCGTAGTTCGCGAAGTAGCGATACGCGAAGCTACGCGAAGTGCAGTTCGCACTACGCGAGCTACGCGTAGCACTACGCGAATTGCGTAGTGCGCTGTTCGCGATGATTGCACAGTGCCGGATGCTTGTCCGCACTGTGCAATTATTGAAGCCGTCATCTTGCACAGTGTGACCTGTCTTTTACTGCCGCTCGAGTAGATTTTTACTCGAGCGGCAGCTTTCTCAACCCGGACTGGTAGTTTCTCATCGCGAGCAGTCGCGAGCATACGTGACCACTCACAATGAGAAACCTGACCTCCCCGCGTTGAGAATCTCGCCGGGAGGTTTATTTTCCACACTCGCGATCGGCAACTTGATGTTGCTGATCGCGAACAAGGAAAAAGTCTCGCCGGGATGTCATTTTGCTTGCTCGCGGTCGCCAACTTGACGTTGAGGACCACGAGCAAGCAAAAAATGACCGCTGCACTACGCTACGCGTGTTTGCACTGTGCTACGTGCAATTCGCGTAGTGCGAAGTAGCGCAAACTTCGCAAACTACGCGAGCGGAGCGTAGTGCTTTGCCCAGGGTTAGTGTCGTTGTCACTTTTTTGATGGATTCTCAACCTGCCAACTTGGCAGTCCACCTGCTGTATTAAGATGTTGGCAGGTCCATGGGTGAAAGACTGCCAGAGTCCCACCACCTCTACCAAGAGTTTTCCCCCGCGTCAACGGTGTCATAGGCAAAAGAGGCTGTCAACTCGACTCCAGCCAAGAGTCCCGCCGAGCTAATTATGATGTGCTTTTCCATCAAGGCAACTGTGACAGGAATATCGTACCTTTTTTACTGCTTCCTGCTTCCGTTTCCATCTTGTACCACATCATCCAGGTCCCTCCTTTGCTGCTCCAACTCCACCACAATGTCAAACGACTCAGTTGTCAATAGAATCTAAGGTAAGCTACTTGAACAACTGTAATACTATGAATCATGTGTTGACAATTGCTGTAGCCTTATATATTTTTGCATTGCTCTTACATGCAATATTTTTCTGATGTTTAATGCAGTAGTTTTCATTTTCCTACTGATCAAGGTAAATTGAACACACCTGTATTGACACTTACAAATAATAATTGTTGTGGTGGATGTAGGTGTTATGCTTGTGGTGGCTGTGGCTGTGCATTCAATAGTGTGTGCATGTTGTGAGTGTGGCATTCAATATGTAACACAAAGGGCCATAACACATTGTCTACATATGTTTTTGATTCAAACATGACACATGTATTGACACATTGATAAGCAGTGCTTACCAGTCTCAACTCCACCAGAGAGTTACTCCGTCAGCAAACCGCCACTAGGACACCGCCAGCACAACAGAAACATTCAAATATGCTCAGCACAATACTGCCAGCCTGACAGCAATGGAGTACTATTAACTAGCAGAGAAGACTGCAGTGGTTCAGTCAACACATATCTAAACACGAAAGTCGGGATTCGGTCAACTCGATGGAGTACTTGAAACCGCCACCTAGGAGACACAGCGAGAATATCACCAAGATCTAAATCAGGCCCTCAGTCCACAGGTAAACTCTCTGACCGGGTCAATCCTAGTTGGGGTACCCAACCCACGCTGAATCACAGTCGGCCTCAAATCATGCCCAGGTCCTGACCTACCAAGACCAGTTGTCCCACATTGGTACTTAAAGCTTTTTAGCATGTTTTTTTATTTACATCTTTCAAAATTCATATCTTAGGCTCCCTTTATTAGATTTTGTTGTGTTGGTGTAATTTTGTTCATTAAATTATGGGGAAATTTTTATTGTGTCGTGTTTTTGACTTTTTATCCGTCTTGGTACTTCTAAATGCTTTTTACATTTTAATAAGTTAAGCCTGCCTGCTCTTTGCCATAGCTATAAGAACTCAAGCTTGGGTTTAAATTACTAAAACCTTTACAGGACATAACAAGCTGGTGACATTATTACTTGTGGTGGACTTCCATCCTCCCCAACTAATAATCCACAAGAATTAAACAAACAAACAAACAAACATAGTCAGAATTAAGAAAGAATAAATGCTGCTTCCTAAGATGAGGCACTAATGAACAGGGAATTCTTTTCAGACACCTCAAGGCAAAATCAATGGCCTTGACAGTAAGTATGCAGAATTTACACAATAATTTATTTTGCAGCTTGGGTCACTGTAATGAACTAATAGTCACTTTCATGTCACCTCAGATTGCACAATCGTTATCACAATGTGCTTATAGTTTTCATTTCATTTCTGACTACAATATTCTGAAATGCATCCTCTTCAGTTCTTGGCCCGCAGTTGAGTGCAGCAAGCATTAGGAGCAGGGCATTGCATTTAGTCACAACTTGTGCACAGTGCATGCATGCCCTCTACATATAGCCTTCAGCCACGTGCTGGATGTCCAGGATCAGGAAATGGACACAGTTCATACCCTGCAGCTGGTTCTCATCCATATGGCACAGGAGCTCACTTTTCCATATGTTCGGCCATGTTCAATGGTGTCTACATATGCCACACACACTGCACCCTGGCATCATGTTCCATGGGAAATAGACCTTGGCTTAGTGAGGGGATGGACATATTTCATATTGTGAAACCATTCCCAATGGCCCCAGAGCCTTGTGCACCTGACTTAAGACCGTGGCTAATTGGTTCGTTGTGCTCGGCATGTTCTTTAGGCACACCAGGCCTTTATCCCAGAGTTTACTGCGCACAGCCATAAAGTATCACTGGGGGCTGGGCAGAGGGCACAGGCACAGCCTTTGCTCTGTATCCATGGCTGCAGATATAAATGTGCATGTTTTTTGCATGGCAGAGAAATTTGCCACACTCTTCTTGCATTAATTGAGACCTTAGAGCTGATTGTGTGCTGTCTGCTTACAAGGTTAGTATAAGAACAGAATCTGTTCTTCTTTCAACATAGCAGGCCATTACTCTGTGCAATTCAAGCAAGTGAAAAGAGCTCCTATTTCTAACATTTATGTGCTGCACATGCACTGTGTTTAAGGTGAACATATTCTCAGAATGAAAGTAAATGTGTTAGTGTGTGGCAACACTGACAGAGATTGAAGGGATTGGTGGAGGAGAGTGGTTACATGGTAACACACGGATATGATACATTTGGGGTATCAGGAGTGGTACCCATTGATGAGTGATTACAGGGGCAGAGATCAGTAGCAAGATTGGGAGAAATGAAGGTACGACAGAAGTGGGAGACAGCTAGCATGCATGGAAGAGAGAGGTGGCAGAGTGTAAGAAATTGGGTTGTTGGTTGACTGTGGTGTGAGCACTGGTCAAGCAGCAACCACAATCCTCATCAGGGTGAGGCACAAGCCAGCCCTAAATTATCCTGTGCTCAACCCCCTGGTAGCTTGGCACAGAGCAGTCAGGCTTAATTCAGAGCCAATGTGTAAAACATTTGTGCAACACTTCAAACAGTAATAAAGTGGAAAATACCACACAAAAAGCATACCACGCCAACATAAATAGAGTTATTTTTAATAATTAAAACAAGATGAAAACGACAAAAATCCAATCAGTAGAACTGGAGATATGCAAGTTTAAAGATTTCTGTGAAAATAGCACTAAAAAGCACAGAGCCCCAACTGTGGAAATCTGGTTGCACTGGACCGGGACAAAGTCATAATTTCAGGCCGACTGCAATGAATGAGGGCCGGCTACAGGGACTCAGTTAGGCCCACTGAACAAAAAACTTTAAATCCTGGTTTGCCGAGCATTGTGACGTTCATGTTGCCGAAATATCAACCAAGAAGACTTGATGTGGATATCTTTCTTTTTAAAAATCCAATTATCTTCCTATACTGTAGTTGTTTCTTCCGTAAACGGCAAAGCATCCAACCTCCATCTCGATTTGACTACCAAAGACGAGTGCGCAGTGAAGTGACCACCTCTGGAGAAGAAAAAGAGCTCTTTTGTGTTCTGAGTCCTGAGGAGAACCCTTAAAGACACTTGGACGGGTTCAAAATGCGTCAACAGTTTTTCTTTAGCCAAACAAGTGTTATGTGCAAGCTATACCACTGTCACTCATGTATAATTAAATTATAGAGACTCATAATTATCTTTTGAATGAGCTCAGTAGGGTCACTGTTTGGTGGTGTGCCCTTGTAAGAAATATGTCAAATGTTCTCTGGATGGTATTCTACGAGGGTGATAAATATAATTTCTGCATGGAATAATCATTATCTACACAGAACCCAAGAGAAAAACAAAGATTTGATTTGTATTTTGTTCTCATTTTTGTGGTGTTCATTGTCAATGTCAATGTGATTTTTTCAATGTTGTATGTATTGTATTTTGTTGTCATTTTTGTGGTGTTCATTGTCAATATGATTTTTTCAATGTTGTATGTATTGTAAGTGAATTTGTCTCACTGTTTTGAAAGGTTATTGACTTTGATGAAATTTGTATAAATTGATGGCTATTGACGAAAAGAAAAAAAAATTGCAAAATAATTTGAAAATTGAAAAATATTGCCTGAATAAATTCAAATGATCATAGTAATTTGAGTGTGTGATCTTTAAGATGAATGGTTGATTCAATGACTATCAGTACTGGCATTTGTTTTGTTGATTATGTAACTTTGTAAAAGTGACATTTTCAAAATTGCAATTTAAAACCCGACTTCACCATAACTTAGGATTTTTCATTACCATTCCAAAGACTCCAAACATGAACTGGTTACCTGTTCACATTTGGAGATTTCAGCTTATTAATTGTAATAAGGTAACTCCAGCTTTATCCTATGTGAGAGGTAGGCCTTGCAATAGTGAAAAAAATGCACTTAATAGTTTTTCACTACCAGGAGATGTAAAAGTTGAAGATACATGTCCAGCTTTTCAAATACACTGCACCCTTCCCTCTGGGCTGTCTAGGGCCTAAACTAGGGGTGTCTTATATGTTATAAAAATTGAAGATTTTGGTCTGGCAAAAGATTTATTTTGCTAGGTTGACATGGAAGTTTAAAACTGCACACACACAGACTGCAATAGCAGACCATAGACATGTTTAAAGTGCTACTTAATTGGGTGTCACAATCAGTGCTGCAGGCCCCGTAGTAGCATTTAATTTACAGACCATGGGCACCAGTAGTGTCACTTTACTAGGGACTTACAAGCAAATTAAATATACCAATTGGGTATATGCCAATTCTACCATGTTTTAAGGTGAGAGCACAAGCACGTTAGCACTGGTTAGCAGTGGTAAAGTGCCCAGAGTCCTAAAAGTCAAGAAAAATGGTTTCAGAAAATAGGAGGGTGAAGGCAAAAAGTTTGGGGATGCCCATGCAGAAAGGGCCACATCTAATATAGAGAATTGTGTGGGAGAGGTGGCAAGGGAAGCTAACATAGAAGAAACGCCAAGGTATGCACTAAATGGGATCAGTAGGATTCAATGTGGTTGAGATTTACATTATGGGGTTTAGCAAAATGTTCCACATTCTTTCCTTCTATCTAATTTACAATGTACACAAACTGCCTAAGAGACCCTGTTAATTTCTCTCCCAGTTCAAACTGACAATCTGAATCTACTAACTTATTTATTTTGTATTCATTATGCACTCAACCAATCCACTACTTATTCACTATTCAATTCCTAAGTAACTCCTGTCCCCTTCATCCATTAACCCATTCACTCACATATCCAATTTTCCACTTATTCACCCACTCCAACATCTGATCACCTAAGAATTCATTTAATGACTTTAGATATCCATTCACCCATCATTTCACTTATATATCCATACATTATCCATCGACTCTCCTACTTCTCTGCTCACTTCTTCCCTTATGCACTCACCCATACTCACTCACACCCTCTCTTACCATGCTCATGTTTGCTTCCACACTCTGGTTCATATTTAGAGTTTGGTCAACGAGAACCACCACTTGGATGTTCTATCTAAATGTGTAGATATCCTGTCCACAGAGTGCCGTAGGTTATATTGCACTACTAAAACTGCAGAAGGTACATCTGCCATGTTTGTGATGAAGTATTCAGTCCATTAAACTCTAGTTGAGACTCCCGTTCACTTACGTACTCATTCTCTTCTCCATCCACATATTCACCCATTCTCTTACCCATCTGCTTATACATCCTGCTGCTCAAATATATAATCATATTTCCACTCAAACATCAGTTTAACTGCTTAATTACCTAGTGAGCGAAACCGAGCTGCTAGGCACTAACACAGTGTCCAGTTAAGAATTATGAAGAAAATGACAAAGCAAACATTGGCTTCAGTTTAGTTGACCAAGAGCAGCCTGTACTCAATACATTATTTTGATTTCAGGAGTTTGAGTAATGAAAAGTGGGTTACCAGGGTCAAAAATAACAGTAAGTAGAAATACTCTGAGGTGTACCAAACTGAAAAAGTAGGCATTTTTAGGTCTTACGAACTCAGACACAATTTGTGGTAACCGCCGGTCCTCCTTAAGGCATGTGATACAAAAATGAGACAATGACTAGAGAGGTCTTTCCTTTGTTCAGATGTCACTCACATCTTCAGCACAAGTTATCAGTGACCTTGTCTACTTACAAGCCATGTTGTTGATGTGTTCTATAATAGGAACACAACCTCCATTTTACTAGTTGACCCCTACAAATATGCTGCAGCTCCTGTCAAGGCTTCCATGCACACTTGAAAAGGAATCTAGCAAAAGCATTATTTCTCTGGATTTCCAAGCCACTGCTTCCATGGGTTTCAACAGTTATCCTAGAGGAAAAAAAGTTTCAGGCAAATACAGGCTCAAAATTCATACAGCCTCTTTCAGGATATTGACAAAATACAATTGTTTAATATATATTTTCCAACAAAACAATACCTACATGAGTTCTGACAGTTGTGTTATATTTTGAACAATGAGCAATTAGCCGGCAGTGCTTTCTATCAAAAAGTCGCTGGTAAATTCGAAAGCAGACAATACAACATAATTTTGCACTCACAAACACACCTAGGGTTTTATACCATGGGCCACTAAAGCTATGTGGGATTTGCTTTCCCAATCTCTACTTTGCTGTAGAAATGGCAAAAGACTTTGTCCCTTTCTATCTCGGCATGGATAGCACTGTGCTAATCCCATGCTTAAAAACTTTGATAGAAAAGCAGACATTTGAGGTGAGCAAATCTAGAGTGTCGCTGGTGTTGAGGGTGCTCTTTATAGAAGCTGCCTTCCACCAAAACTTGAGAACTACCCAGAGTTCTCGTCTTCTTTTTTGCATAATTTATGCATCACTCTATGCCTGCAAGGGTATTCTTTTGACTTATCCTGGGTGCTCCCTTGTGTCTGGACAAAGCTAAACCTTTCTGAAGAGCTGTAATGACAGCGAAACACGTGTCAGGGGTTGCTTTTATTCATTTCAGGTTGGCTTGGATGGTATTTTACCAGTCCAAAGCTGTAACACTGTGCCTGGAGTGGTAAATGGCTTTTGTCATTTAACAGCTTGGCATGGATAGCACTGTGCTATTCCTATGCTTAAAGACTTTGCAGTAGAAATGGCAAAAGACTTTGTCCCTTTCTATCTCGGCGTGGATAGCACTGTGCTAATCCCATGCTTAAAAACTTTTATAGAAAAGCAGACATTTGAGGTGAGAAGATCTAGAGTGTTGCTGGTGTTGAGGGTGCTCTATATAGAAGCTGCCTTCCACCTAAACTTGAGTACTACCCAGAGTTCTCTTCTTCTTTTTTGCATAATTTATGCATCACTCTATGCCTGCAAGGGTATTCTTTTGATATATATATATGATATATATATATACACTGTGGTCCAGCGTGTCGTGTGATCAAGCCCGCGGCGATGCGGGCAAAACGCGTAAGCTGGGCACTTGCCACATGAAAGCTGTTTGATGTTATACTATCACTGGAATAAAAAGCACTTTATTTGAAATTGCAGTGCATTGCGGGGGCGCGAGTTATAGTTAGCTGAACTAACTATAACGGCCGAATTTCACTGGTTTTGTACGAGTGAAATGTCCAACTAACTATAATGTCCCTGAAACCTGTGTTTTTTTCAGTGAATTTCAAAGGTTTTTTTAAATGCTAATTTCTAACTATAACGTCCCTAAAACCTATGGTTTTTTTCAGTGAATTTCAAAGGTTTTTAAATGCTAATTTCTAACTACAACGTCCCTAAAACCTATGGTTTTTTCAGTGAATTTCAAAGGTTTTTTAATTGCTAATTTCTAACTATAACGTCCCTGAAACCTATGGTTTTTTCAGTGAATTTCTAAGGTTTTTTAAATGCTAATTTCTAACTATAACATACCAGTCGCATTTCCAGAGTGGTGGAGAAAGGTGAGCGTGGCCTCTGAACACCTCTTAGCAATACCACTGTGTGGGATTTACTGGAGGTAACAGGAGGAGTAGTTAGCCCCCAACGTCAACCTTGGCGGGCAACTACTCCTTTTATTACCACCAGTAAGTCCCACACAGCAGGATTGCTAACTTATTATATCAGGCCCCGCCCCTTCCCTGCACCACTGTGCAAACGCGCCCCCTAGCACGTTGTAAGTTGGGGGATTAAGTCCCCTTGAATCCTGAGGGTCCCTGGGGTCCAACTAGCCCACCAGGTACCTCCGGTAAGCGACACAGAGCTGCGTTGCAAAGAGGTATAAAAAGGGGTGTGGCCTCGCACTGCCTCTCTGCGCCAGAGAGCACGTTTGCACACTGGTGAAGGGAGGGGGCGGGGCCTGATGTGACAAGTGTGCAAACGCACTCCGTGGCACATTTTAAGTTGGGGGATTAAGTCAGCAAGGCAAGTTTGCAAGGCACCATTTTGACGTTGGGGTCACCGACACCTCCCATACCTTGTTCTTCATGGTTACTACCACCTTCCAATAGGGTTGTATGGCAGGGCATTCCCACATAATATGAAAAAAGTACCTCTTTGATTACACATACGGTGACAATTCTCAGTGCGCAATCTACCCATTTTCAGGAGTGTAGTGCAGGCATAGTAGACACTGTGTAGTGTCTTAAGTTGGATCAACCTAAACCCCGCCCTGACAGCTAGCTCTCTAGGTGAGGCCAGTGCCGCTACCCATTCATCCTTGTCGAGCCCCCCCACATCTAGTGTCCACTTTTCCCGTAGTTGTAGGAGCGTATCGGGTAAATTATTTGTTAGTTTTTTTATATGTGAGGGAAGTGACTTTACGGGTCATGTGACCGTCGAGCAGTCATGGTGAGTACTCTGGAAGTTCATCCCCCGTGGGATGTCAGTCAAAATTTGAGCGATTCTCTGTGTCTAAAATGACCTAAATAGCTACAAATAATACATTCTCTTCCAGAAGGTAGGCAGTATTTCTAAGAAGCAATGTGTGATTTCCTCCAGCATTTGAAGCAGGGCAACTTTGATTCACTTTTCTTCTGTCTGACAGGTTCTATTTTGCTGGCTTTGTTGAAAACACTACATATTTCATTGGACTTGTGAACAGGTCGTTTCTCATTGACCTCTCGCACCCACGAAACTGACTGCTACACTGCCTATGATGATTTGATGACTTAATCTAGTGTGGTATCTCCTACCCCCACAACCTCTTCTACATGTGTTTGCTATTAGTGTTGACCATCAATTAGTCATGTATCACCTCATCAGTCGACTCCCCAAAATTACCGGGTAGTAGATAATCCCCACAAAGCTGTAATAAACTCAACAAAAGATTTCTCTTCCCTTTGTCTCTTTGTATAAAAGTGTAAGTGCTCCAGCGTGATGCTTACTGTAAGTTTAAATCTATTTTTTAGCCTCAATAAAGCCTCCTCAAAGTCATCAAAATCTTCTTTGCCTTACAGATGCGTTAGCTTTTGGTAGTGTGTAGAAAATGTCCTTACCCTCTGTCTCCAAGAAATGCAGAAGGATGCCTTTCCTACATTTAACAAACATGTTATTGGCGTCAACGGCCATGAGATATGTTTGGAATTTTTCCCTCCAACATTTGCAAGGAACAGGAGGATCTCTATTAGTTTGAAAAAATTTCTTTGGTGGATCAAACTGAAAAATGGGTTAATGCAAGTGGCCAAATATTAGTGTCAGTGGAGGAGTAAACTACACCAAACACAGGCAAAGGCTAGTAAATGCAACTGGAGTCAGCAACTGGCTTAAGTAACAACTGAATTAGATGGCTGGAGAAAAACAAACATTCCAGCAGAAAAGGTTCAGTTTAATATGAGTGAAATGTACCAGACAAGTATCACTTTGCTTCACAGAGGAACACACTTGATCTGTGGCAGATGATGTCTAATAGTGCTCTGTTCAAAATGAGACTTGGAAAGCAAGGGCAAGGCGTTGGCTCTGAAGGGAGAATTGTCCAGTGCCGAACCTCCACCCCACTTTTGGGGGTGGCATGTTGGCCCTTATCGGTTGCATGATGCTCCACCCCAATTCGGAAGAGTACAGGAGGAGTAGAAAGTGTGGCGAGAATAGAGGAAAACAGTTGTTGGGCGAGGCAAAGGAGGCACAGCAAGCCGCTCTGAACCTGCTTCACCACCCGCAGAGCAGCCCCACTGATGCCTCACCCACGCCATCAATGGAGTTCAAGACGGTTCGAAGCCGCATTTTTCGTTGGAGGCAGAGTGCAATGACACTCCCCAAAGCGGCTGCAACAACAGCGGGACACATGAGAAGTGCGCCACAATGCTCCCTCAAGATGGCAGCTTGCTCCCACAAAAGGAATGTTGAAAAACAAAACTAAGGAAGGACGCAGAAACAATCGCGTCCTAGTCCCCAAATCTAGCTCCTGATGCAACGCAGGAATAGCTGTGTGAAGAGAGGGGTTTTATTTGCATCAAGTATCAGGGAGAGCTCATGCAGAATAACGTTTAACATTACAACTGTCAATATAGAACCTCATAACATTCTATGGAGCGCACAAGTTCTGAAGGCGGAGGAAAGGTGTGGAAAAAGGAGAACATGTAATGGTACACCGTACACATATATGAAATAAGTTATAATGAACAAATGGAATGTAAAACACAACAGTGTGAAAAAAGTTTGTCTTCAACAAGTACTCCAGAGTGCTCAGGTGATGCATTAAACACTACTATAAGACAATTGTGTTTAGTACTCTGGGGAGATCTCCTTCCCAAAAGGAATATTCATTTTTGGGACAGTTTAAGTCAAGCTCCCATGGGGCACTTATCAAGGTTTTTAAGTACTTCCAGCTTTCCACTTGGGTGAAGGAAATTAAGTGTGAAGAATAGAAGGTGCTTAGATTTGGATTGCAAAGTGCAATTATTCTAAGTGACAGAAACAAGGAAACAGCAAAACGGCATAATTTGCTCTAGGACATAAGTAAACTTGACGTGAAAAGACCAGAAAAGGCGTGGAATGGATGCCTGTTGACACTGGAGATCGAGAATAACTTCAAAATACCAATAGACTTATAGCAGCGTGAAAACGGCATCATTTTAGGAGCATCATTTTTAGGTTGAGTCTGGGCAGCGCATGCGCTGCTCTGCGAATCATGCTGTATTCAGGTAGGGACTTGAATCTCCGCCCACTCTCCGCCCATATTTTTCATTGGCTTATGTCATTGTCCACTGTAAACTGTGGCTGTTTATCGGTCAATAGGCTTAGTAGTCCCTCCTTAGTACCGCCTTGTCTCATTTTGTAACCTCCCATGGCGACACCCCCTGTTACGTGTGTTGTTATTCGGTAGATTTTAATTACAGCCTCTAAGCACTACAAGGCAGGACACGCTCTCTCCTAATGCTTTTTAAAAAATTTATAGCACAAACGCATTTGCAATGCAGTAAGTCTCGCATTTGAGAGAGTTTAAGCTATTGACATTGTAAATGACAATGCCTTTTATTTATCTGTTTTAGAAACAACACATAAATAAAAGGCATTGTCATTTACAATGCCAAAAGCTCAAACTCTCGTAAATGCGAGACCTATTGCATTGCAAATGCTTGTTTTACTACTAACAGGCTGTATTGGTCTCTAGAAAATCTGGCAACACTCAAAGCCAACATGGAGACAGCATGGCCAAAGTGTAAGCAGATGAAGGCAAATGATACTCGTATCTTCAGACACTGTCCAGCAATGCAAGCATACTGGAAAGAAGAAAGTAATAAAAATGTGGCTACCCTGAATGAATACTGGAGGTCAGCAACGCAATGAGAATTTCTTGTGTGCCAAGGGATCATGTACAAATCCCAATTATGAAAAATAAACTGTTATTCTATTTAATTTTGTTGGCAAGACAACAGATTTGAAAATCCTGGATTAAAGACTCCGCTCCAAAATGTATTGATTGGGGAAAAGCAGTGAAATACACTACCTTCAGGTGGAGGAAATGTCCCATAATTATGCTTAAATTTGCGTACCTCAAAGTGAAGAACCCAACAAGACGTCTGCAGCAATAAGGACCCAGACAATTATTTGTTTAATTATCTGAATATCTGTTTCATTCTCGGTAGAGGCGCTCCAATGCATAAAGCACAAAACAGAGAGTGCAGGATGTATGAAGACAAAAAAAGAGATGGCGTTGGGTAATGGAGCGCATTTGTAGAATGATGTGTTTATTTGTTGGTTCATGATAGTAAGTAAGTGTATCGGTTTGATATGTGCGTCGTGTGTGTTACTATAATGTTATAAGGTGCGCAATGTTATGTGTTTGGGGGTATGACTGTGTGTTGGTGTGTGTCAAGGTGTGCGTTTGATTGTGTGATGTGTGGGTGCTACTATGGGTATGTACGGTGTGTCTGTATGCAGCATCCACTCATTTTCAGTTGAGATGAGTGACGAGAATGGCAGGGATCTTTTTAACAACAAACCTGTTGTGCTGCATCACCCTCATATCACACATGCTTTGTTGCAACGTGCAACAGATCTTGTCACAACATCAATGTACTCCTACTCCTGTAGTCTGAGTGAGTCAACCATCTTGGATAGGGTTTCCTGTCAATTTTAAAGAAACCGACATGTTGCCTTATTTCTTTAACAACACAAAAACACTGTGTTCCCACCCCAAAGACAGAGGGTCAGTGTGTTTGGTACTTACAAAAATCCCCCTATATTACCAGTTCACCTGGCCACAACATGGCTGCCTCTTAAGACATAGACGCAAATTTGATGAAGTGGTATTGTTCTGTAAAGGAGATTCACTCCACAGGAGAGTGTGCCTGGGGGCAGAACAGTGCATAGCTGGCCAGGCAAATGGGGTGGTGTATTAACAAATATGGAGACTATCATGCAACAGTAGCACTTTGTTGTAAGAGGAAGGAAGCAGAGGGGGTAGATACTGTGAGTAGCCTTGTCGCTTCTGTACCCTGGGCCCACTTTTCCAAAGATCAGTGCATTACTTTGCCCCAAGTGGTGCTTATGCTACACTACGCTAAAACTGTAAAAAGGCTACTGAACTGGAAACAATCAAACCTAATCTAGGACAAAAGAAAACACATATCGTTTTGCAAATAGCTGACATGAAATAAAATGAATAGCAATTTTAGTACATATAGGAAGGTATTATAGGTCAATCAATGAACTGAGATTCTAGGGCTAAACCTCTGGTGTCAACCCAAAGTAAAGTGTAGATTAATGAATACAAAGGTGTGCAGCATATACCATAAAGGCCTCGAATCCAAGCACCTTGTGATAAAATAACTAGGGTCAATTAAAAAGTATATATGATCACTATCCATAAGCCATAAGTAAATGTGATCAAACTTAAGATGCTATCTTAAAGCCATAAACCCTGTATCAAATCAGCAAGAAACAGAAGGGAATATTTGTAACTTGAAGCAGCGCTCCTTAAAGTTATTGAAGGTAATCGTTAGTGTTATGGAGATCTTGTTAATGTCTTTTGTGCACTCCTGTAGTATTCTGATACTATGGGGGACCTGGACAGAGTAGGTCCATAAGACGTCTCCCCTGTGGTGCTTCGGGCATGTAGTGCAATACAGGGGGAATGTCGCCAGGATAGGTCAGTGTACCCATGTGCAGGGTTTGTTGTGATGCCAGTCTAGGGATCAAGGACCATGTGCCACTTTAACTCTTGGCTATGGTCTTGCAGGGAGGCGTTTGTGGCTGCCCAGTACTTGGTTGGTCTGTATTTAGAGTAGGGATGGAGGACAGAGCAGCTATAAGGGAGGCGCTACGTGTTATTAGAGATAAAGGTTAAGGAAGATTTCATAAAACCTGGGATGCTGGCCCAGGCTTGGATGGGTCTATCCAGACCCAGGAGGGAGGTGGCAGGTGTTGTTGAGGCTGCCATTTTGGCGTTTTGGCCACCGTGTGGGAAAGCTAAGTGTAAGCTTGGGGTGGGGGGAGAAATTACAGGGTTTGTCCACTGTGCCTTTTAAATAAGAGAAAAAGCAAGTTGACTCGCTTCAAGTACAGCAGGTTCCACCAGGGTGGCAGGGAGGGGCAGGCTGCGGTGCAAGGCAGAGGGAGAGCTAAAGTGGAGGAGATGTCGGCTTCAAAAGTGGCAGTCACCCGAAAAGAAGCTAGTGAGACTGCTATTGAAATGAAGGAGTGGGAAGGGGTGGAGGTAGGGAGAGGGTGGCCTGCTTCACTCCCAGGAGTGACATGCAGTGCTATAGACCAGACAGCAGGCGGCACCAGAGAGGGCGCTGGCAGGCAATATTAAAAGAATAGGTGAACACTGGAGGAAGGCAAGTGGGGAAGTGGTTTTGTCTCCTCCTCTTTAAAAAAAAAAAAAAAAATAACCAACCAGCAGATGGTTGAGGAGGCTACAGTACAGAGGGCAACACTTAATAAAAATACACAGCTAAAGTGGGTAAAGGCGTTATGGGACAGTCAGTAGAGTCTGTAGGCAGGCCAGATGGAAGGAATTGTTGATGGGAAAAGATTTATTGATGCAACCCCAAATATGGGAGAGCAGATGGAGCCTCTCAAAGAACAAAGTGGAGGTGTGTGGATATGGATCCCATCTGAGGAAGTAACGTTAAGTAGGTGGTAGTCTAGTGCGCCTGAGAGAGGGAACGGGACAACAGCACCCCTATGTTGGAGCAACCGGGGGTTAGCAGGCGATGGTTCTGGGAAATAAGGCTAGAGAATGTGAGCAGCAAAAGATACTGTTGGAAGCGACCTCAAAGCACCAGAAGAAGAGAGGGAGTGGCCTGATCATCCATCCCAGCACCACGAGTCACACTAAATAGGATTGAAAAATGCATCAGAAAACATTCATAGAGAGGTGTAAGATGGTGGTGTGGGTGATGGTGAGTTTCCAGGAGTAAGTGTCAAGGCAATGGGAAATGGAAGCTGTGAGGATGCTGATGATAAAGAGCTTGATTTGGAAGAGAATGAGGAAAAACTTGAGGAGGGAGAGATACATCATTGGCAAAGTGCAGCAAAAGAATATGGGAAGACAGGTGGTGCACTGGGGGCGAGCTCAACATTTTTAGTCAGAATATTTTTCAAGTTCAAGGACAGACAACAAAAGACAAGGTTGCAGATAAAGAAATGGAGGGAGAGAAGTGGGTGTAGCAGTATGAGAGCATCCTAAAGAAATGGCAAACATGCAAATAGGTACGTCCATAGCACTGAAATGTTGGTCAGAAGTAGAGGCTTGGGGAGAAAAGTTAAAGAAGGGCAAATACTCAATTGGGATCAGTGGGAGGGTAGGAGGACAGAGTGGGGCTGAAGGAACAAAAAGGAGGGGGCGCAATGACAAAGCAGTGGGGATGGAGGATGAGAGCAAACAGGACAAAGAGGATTTGGATGGGGCCTCAAAGGTCTTATCAGAGAAGAAAGCCATTGAAAATACAAAAAGTAAGGACAAGAAAGGAGAAACTGAGTGACAGGGAAACTTAGACAGCTGGGAAGGGGATAGAAAGTGGGAAAAATGAGAACAAGGATCTAAGAAAGACGCTATTGTACATGGGAGTGTCTACGCCATTGGGGGCTCATTTATCTAAGGCAAAAGAAGACAAGATATGTTGCAGGCAATTTATGAATGTATATACATTGCTTCATTATGAAATTCTGGTGAAAGAGGAATAAAGAGGAAGCATGGGAGCTGGCTCGTAGGCAAGTGAAAATTGAAACTTGGACTTCTGCATTTCTCATTTATACTAGTGTCTACTGTGAAAAGTACCCTGAGAGGTCAGTGGCGATATATTAAATACATTGATAAAATCAGGAAGGTGCAGATGGATTTTGGGGGCTTGGCCCGGCTGCATTATGATGAGGAGTTCAGGGCCAGGATGAGAATGATTCCAGAGAAACTTTGGTGGGAGGTGGACAGAAAGCTCTGGCTGAAATGGATGACCCCCACGAGATCACTGCCAGCCCAGTATACAGCGAGCAGGTTACTGGTTCAATTCAGGCACTTTCTTGAGCATCCCACCCTTGCAGGGCTGGGTGCATGTGGGCAAGGGCAAGAACTTAATGTAAGGGCATGTTAGGGATTTAACAAGGGTTTTTGTAACAGGGGCCCATGCATGTATAAACACAAATGTTCAAAATGTGGTTTTGGTACCCAACTACACATTGCCTTGGGGAGCTACCCTTTACAGGATAATTCTTGCAAGGCATTGTGAGAGGTGGACTACAACTTGGGAACATGGGCAGTTGCTCCTGTTAAAATAGAGAAGTTGGTTGTATGGCTTTTTTTTCTACCCATAAATAAATTTGAATGGAGATTCAAGAAAGGCTTCTATTTAGGGTACCAACGTCCTGGGGAGAGAAGATGTTCTGATCATTCACGATCTGCTATAGAAATGCTTCGAGTAGTAAGGGGTAAACTATATGAGGAATTGAAAGAAGGAAGAATGGCAGGTCATTTTGATTTTTGGCCTTTGCATGATTTGATAATTTCACCTTTAGGAGTAATCTCTAAGAAAATACTGGGCGAAATTAGGATGATTAATCATCTATCATGGCCACAGAGGGGCAATCAGTGAGTGATTTTATAGCCAAAGAAGACACTTTCGTGAAATTTGCATTAATAGGCATGGCAATAGGTCTAGTACGACAGTGAAAGACAGGTGCTGAACGGGCCCTAATGAGACATTAAATCTGCATTCAGACAAGCGTCGGCTACATGCCCCAGAGGCCGTGAACAAGATGTAAGATTCCTACATATGATCTGGTCCTGCCCCGCCTTGTCAACCTACTGGTTACAAGTGACGGAGGACACAGGGAGGATGATAGGGAAGGCCACTCGTTGTGCAGCAGATAGCTGCCTACTAGGTATCTATCCCCGTCCCAAGAATAGCAAAGCACAAACCAAATTTGTAGATTTGGCACTGCTCCTAGCAAAGCGGCAAATCACAAGGAAATGGAAATCTACCTCCCCCCTCGACTGTCTTATCCTGGCGGGAGGAAGTTATTAAATGGGCAATGGCAGAAAGCAATGCACTCTGTAGGGAAGAATACAGAGGCCTGTGAAAGAAACCGATAGCATTGGAATGGGACGCCCTCATTGAAGCATTTAAGGTCCTAGACCTACCGGACGCGAAACCACGTGTGCCCACCCCCCTGCCTAGACACTCCGTTACCGGAGGGGACCATAGAGACATTACAAAAACGTGTAAGAGGACTATTAACTGGCGTGGACTACATGCGCGTCCTAGCCACTACAACCCTGACTCCTGGTGTGCTGGTGCTTGGGCCCATGGGCACCCGTGGGACACGAACTAGAACATAAGCAACCCTTTCTCAATAATCTGCACATCACACATGAATACAGTATGGGACCCTGCACGACACTCATATGCTATACTTGTACAGGGGCTACCAGTGGGGGGAAAAGTTGGGGAGGGTGGGAGGGAGTTCTATAGTTATTAGGTGGTATGCATCGTAGACGATTACCTAAGCCCTGCAGGACACGCAGGGGCAAAGTTTTACTGTTTTATTCTGGCATAACAGCATTGTATAATTGGAAACTATTGTTATGATATTATGATCTCTTCTCTTCCATAATCATCCATGAAATCCACCTATTTCCCATAATGCTCAACGCAATGTCACGTATAAAGACAATGTTTGGTTGTATATGATGAAAATGCCAATAAAGTTTGTTTAAAAAAAAGATCTGCATTCAGACTGCTCCCTGTACACCCAAGGGATTTTTCATTGTTCAGGATTGCTTTTCAGGAAGAAATATTTGTTGACAAAGTTTTACCTATGCGCTTTGCTATTTCATGCGAATTATTTGAGCCGTTTCTTACTATTGTGCTTTATAGCAAGCACTGGCCATTAATTTGTAACACGTTACTTGGATGACTTCCTATCTGTAGGTAAAGTGGGAACAGGGGAATGTGCCATGGTCCTGATGGAGTTGATGATTGACCTGGGAGTTCCCTTAGCATCTGAGAAAACGGAGAGTCCTGACACAACACTGAGTTTCTTTGGGCTTGAGCTAGATACAGTAAAAAAGGAGGCTAGACTGCCGAATAAAAAAGTTGATAAATGTATATGTTTACTGGAAATGGCAGTAGAGGCAGCTAGATTGTATTTGAGGACAGTGTAGAAGATGTTGGGCCACCTCAACTTTGCATGTAGAGTGGTAGAAGCAGGAAGATTGTATTGTAGACACCTGGGTTTTGCCACTTCAGGGGCGAAATTGCCACAACAGTGCCGGACTTTTCACAGCAGTAAGTGCAGATTTGAAGATTTGGCTTATGTTTTTTGACATTTCAATGGATTTAGAATGTGGTCCAGCGAGGACGATTTTTTTGTGGCAGGTGCATATATACTCGGATGCCGGAGTGGTTGCTTTTGAATTGTTATTGCAAGGCAGATTGTGCTCTGAGCATTGGCACCAAAAAGGGCAGGACTAAGGTAGCTTGTCTTGAATTCTTTCTATTGCTGCTTACATTGTGGGGCAAATAATTTGCCAACAGAGAGGTTACATTTAATGTTGATAATCAGACAGTTGTAGCGCTGGTGAACAGACAAGGAGTAAAAGACAAAATGCTTTTAAAGTTGTTACAGCTCTTCATGTGGGATGTTTGATGTTTAACGTTGTCAGGGCCAGGCATGTGTTGAGTGTGAACAATAACATTGCGTGACGCTTTGTTTCGTTCACAGTGGCAATGGTTCTGTGGATTGGTTCCGGGAGAAGGTACACAAAAGACTGCAGTTTCTCAAGAGGTCAGAGCCTCGGGAGATTGAGGGTCTTACAGTGGCAGAAATTTCTTTAGCAGCAGCTACGAGGCAGGCATATAGACATGCATTGTTATAATTTCTAGCCTGTGGTGTGACAGGAAGGAATCCGTCATTGGGTGAAAGGGCACATAGAAGGCAGGATGTGATTAAGTTCATAAAGTGGATGATTTCAAAAAACCGTCAGCCTTTACAAAAGCAGGAAAGTTGTGAGGAGCTTCCTTTTATGGAAAGTTATTTGGGGATATGAGCCATCGGCAGGGGAGCTGGGCAGAAAAATTCTACAAGGATGGGCAAACAAACAAAACAAAAGGTGATGAGCCTGAGACTCCATGTGAGAAGTTGGCCTGGTATATGCTGTTCACTAATTAAAGTGGACACCTTGCCCCAGAACAATTCGACTCTTATGGTAGATAGGTTTAAGACAACCTTTATAGAAAGCTATCCTAGTGGTAGCTGTGGAGAGCAGCCTTCAGGCTAAGTCTTGAAGGAATGTAAAGCAGCTTGTTTTACCACACAATCTCTTGAATCACCAAATGAAAAGACACCACACTGGTATATATATCAAATATATATGTATTTATTAATAAACACTCTCTACTAATCTCTTTATGAGATTAGTGGTCCGGAACATATGTACAAGTCAAATGTTATCACAATAAGTTTAGCACAATTGAATATCACAATCTTTGATTGCCAGACCTAGGTCTAGGGCATCTAGAATCGAGGGACCCCCAAGAACCACCCCAGGTAGTTGTAGGAGACCCACAGGGGATGGACGCGGTGACCTGGCACCAGTGCGAATCCTGTACGAGTCTATGCACTCAGACGCGATTGGGATATCAATGTTAAAGGTCCCTTGTGTGTTCGAGGCGAACACACCGATCGGTCATTGTACGAGTCGAAGGATGCGGTCACAGATAGAGATGCAAGGGAGATGGACGCGCTGTGTCTAACACAGACGCGAACCTTGTGCGAGTCAGTGCAATGGAGATCTCAGAGTTACAGGCCCTTTGTGTGTTCGAGGCGAACACCGATCAGACTCAGTACGAGTCGAAGGATACAGTTTTAGATAGTGTTGCAAAGGAGATGGACGCGGTGTGTCTAACACAGACGCGAACCCTGTACGAGTCAGCGCAATCGTTGCACTTGGAAAGTTAGAGTTTTAGGACACTTTTAGGGACGCTACAAGCAAGTCACTTACAGGGTAAGTAGGTCTAGGGCCCACACCCACAGGAGCACCATAGTGCTGAAGTTACCTCACCCAGGGGAGCCGGGTGCATAGGTGTTCTTTGGTGTCGGGTCGCGGCGTCGTTTTCAATGGGAGCCAGTGAAGACTTGCTGCTTGCGGCGACAGGAGAAGTGTCCGGAGGAATCCAAGCCTGGATTCGGAAGATGGAAGACCTGAAAGCAGAGGGGACAGTGTTCAAAGTCACTTGGCAGTGACTCGGGGCAAGGAAGATGGATGCCCACCGTCGTTGCAAGGTTCAGCTCGTTCACGGTTGCCTTGACTCTTCAGCCACGAGGTCCAGGAGATGTCGACGATGACCAGGAGCTGGATTCGGCGTGTTCCATAATGTCTGCAGCTTACTGCAGTGTCGGCGACTCAATCGGAGCCAACAAGCCTTGGTAACAGCAAGTCTCGTGGAAAGTGTGAAGAGGCAATGGCGCAGACCAGCAAGGTCTGTGGGACTCACCCAGCAAAGGTAAGTCAGGGCAGGCCTGGAGCAACCAGGGGAGCCCTTTGGTTTCTTTAGAAAGTCTTCTGGGGACCCACAAGCCGGCTGGCAAGGGATCGCGAAGACGCCTCCAGAGGATTCACTCACAGGGGCCCACAGTCACTCGGGACGTGGTAGGCCTCTGATCTTAGGAGGGATTCCTGCTGGAGGCTGGGACCACACGTGGTCCAAAGCACAAGTTCGTGAAACGTTATGAAGGGGTTGTACTTGACAATAGTGCATGGTACCCAGGGGTCGCGGTTCCATGTTACTCTTGTGGTCCACTGGCCTCAGCTTCGCTGGGGACTCATGATGGCCTTTGAGAAGTCAGGAAATCCACTTTTTGGGCTGCAGGGACTTCGGACTCTGGTGGGAGAAGCATAGTTTGCAACCATCGTTTGTAGTTTTTGGTGCCTGCCAAGCAGGGGAGTCACTCCTTGACTCCAAGGGAGATTCTTCAGTCTTCCAAAGGTAGTGGAATGTCGAAGGTCCGGGATTCTTCTTGTAGAGCGTCGTCCAGGGAAATCTAGGGTGCAATGCACAAGTTCCCCCTCTTATACCAAAAGAAAGGGAGGGACTAGCTCTATGACCCTACCTATGGGAGGGTCAGGGGAGGGGGTGGCTACACCCACTTCCCTTTGTCCAGTTTTGCGCCAGAGTAGGGACAGGTAGCCCCTGAGCCGGTTTGAACTGGCATATGCACAGAGGAGCCTTCTGCTCCCCCAGTGCAGGACTTCAAAGCACTCTAAGAGTGCACCCACCCAGCCCCAATACACTAAACCCTGTCTGGGAGGTGGTCACACCCCCTTGGGACAGGATATCTATTGTTGGGCTTCCTCCACTGCGAGTGTTGGTCATCAGCAGGAGGGCAGCCCAGTGTCTGTGACTGGTGACATCCATTTTGTGATGCCAGGGCTCTGCAGGATTCTACCGCGTTTCCACAGTAGGTACATGTCTATCCCTCTAGAAGGGTGGAATGCTACCCCCGCCGCCAGGACTGGCGGGGGGGTAGTATTTCAAGGTGTTTGACACCAAACACGACATGTTTCGATGCAGCCATTCCAAAGTTAGCATTTTACCGCGAGGATATAATGCACTTTAAAGTATATGGTTTAACCGCATCCACAAACAGCACCAGAGAATGGACTCTGAAAGCTGCAGAGGGGCCCTGCTCAGGCAGAGGCACCCCCTCACATAGAAGCCAAGCACCCTGCCCGCAGGATTGATAGGGCCTGCCTTAGGGGTGACTGATAGGGATATATGTGTGTGTAGGAGAGATATAGGGAACCTATATCTCAGTGAGGGGTGCTAGCACTTCCTCACTCAGGCTGCAGTAGCAGGCCTGTGGTGTCAGATTTATTCTGCTTCCCAGGGGTGGCATAATACATGCTGCAGCCCCTGGTAGGCCTGTGAAGTACCTATGCCCTTGGAACCTAAGGTACCATATACTAGGGACTCATAAGGTGCCACAGTATCCAATCACTAGTGCACCTAGAGTGCACTCCAAATCGTTTAGAGAGAACAGAGAGGCTGGGGCCCTGATTAGCAGGGTCCCAGCCAGACTATAGCCAGAAACCAGTGTAAACATCAGAAAAAAAGTGGGGGCAACATAAGAGGCAGATCCTACTCTCCTACACAACCCCCCAAATGCAGGGACACTAAACTAACCTTGACCAGTTGAGTCTTCGTGTTCAAAGTGGAAATACCTTGAGAGTCCATCTGCATTGGCATGTTGGGTCCCAGGTCTATGTTCCACTGTATAGTCCATCCCCTGTAGGGAAATGGACCACCTCAAAAGTTTTGGGTTTTCTCCTTTCATTTGTTTAAGCCATAGGAGGGGCTTGTGGTCGGTCTGAACTATGAAGTGAGTACCAAACAAGTATGGCCTCAGCTTCTTCAGGCCCATACCACAGCAAAGGCCTCCCTCTCTATAGCTGACCAACGTTTCTCTCTAGGGGTCAGCCTTCTGCTAATAAAAGCTACTGGCTGGTCTTGACCTGCATCATTCAGTTGAGACAGTACAGCTCCCACACCCAGCTCAGAAGCATCTGTTTGGACAATGAACTTTTTGGTGTAGTCTGGACTCTGTAAGATGGGGGCAGTGCACATGGCCTGCTTTAGGTCTTCAAATGCCTTCTGACAGCTAGCTGTCCACTGAACCTTTTTGGCATTATCTTTGAGGTCAGATCATTCAAGGGGGTCACTATAGATCCATATCCCTTGACAAACCTCCTATAGTACCCAGTCAGGCCTAAGAAGGCTCTCACCTGTGTCTGGGTGGTTGGAGCAACCCATTCCATTATGGTTTGGATTTTGCTCTGTAAAGGCTGAACCTGGCCCCCACCTACAAGGTGGCCCAGGTACACAACCTGACTCTGCCCTATCTGGCACTTAGTGGCCTTGATAGTGAGGCCTGCTTTCTGCAGGGCCTCCAAAACATTCCTGAGGTGGACCAGGTGATCCTGCCAGGAGGAACTAAAGACAGCAATATCATCTAGATAAGCTGAGCAATAAGTTTCCATCCCTGTCAGAACTTTATTCACCAACCTCTGAAAAGTGGCAGGTGCATTTTTCAATCCAAAGGGCATCACCACAAAGTGGTAGTGCCCACCAGGGGTCGAAAATGCTGTTTTGGCTTTTGCATCATCAGCTAACCTGATCTGCCAGTAGCCAGCTGTTATGTCAAACGTGCTTAGATACTTGGCTGAGGCCAAAGTATCAATCAGCTCATCTGCCCTTGGTATGGGATAGGCATCAGTCCTAGTGACTGCATTGAGGCCTCGGTAGTCTACACAAAACCTCATTTCTTTCTTACCACCCTGGGTATGAGGCTTGGGTACCAGGACTACTGGACTAGCCCAAGGGCTATCTGAAGGCTCAATTACACCTAGCTCCAACATTTTCTGGACTTCAGTCCTGATACAGTCCCTGACATGGTCAGGTTGCCTGTAGATTTTATTCTTGACAGGCAGACTGTCCCCAGTGTCCACCTCGTGGGTGCACCAGGAAGTCTGACTAGGGGTCAGGCTAAACATATGTCTAAACTGTTGCAGAACTTGTCTACACTCAGTTTGCTGATGGTCGGTGAGGCTGCTTGCCAAAGCAACACCATCTACTGACCCATCATCAGGGTTCTGAGAGAGCAGGTCAGGGAGAGGGTCACTCTCCTCCTCCTGGTCCTCATCAGTTGCCATGAGCAAGCCCATGTCAGCCCTGTCAACATATGGCTTTAATCTGTTGACATGGAGCACCCTCAGGGGGCTCCTGGGAGTTCCAAGATTCACCAGGTAGGTGACTTCTCCCTTCTGTTCAACTATTGTATGGGGGCCACTCCACTTGTCCTGGAGGGCTGCTGGGGCCACATGCTCCAACACCCACACTTTCTGTCCTGGCTGGTATACAGTCAGTACAGCCTTTGGTCATGCCAAGCTTTTTGTAATTCTTGGCTGGCCTCCAGGTTTTGGTTGCCTTTTTCATGTACTCTGCCATCCGGGAGCGGAGACCAAGTACATAGTCCATCACATCTTGTTTGGGGGGCTTGAGAGGTAACTCCCAGCCCTCTTTACCAAACACAGTGGACCTCTCACAGGATGCCCAAACAGAAGCTCAAAAGGGCTGTAACCAACCCCCTTCTGTGGAACCTCTCTGTATGCAAACAACAGGCAAGGAAGAAGAAGGTCCCATTTCCGCCTAAGCTTCTCTGGGAGTCCTTTAATCATTCCTTTCAAGGTTTTGTTGAAGCGTTCAACTAAACCATTGCATTGTGGGTGATAGGGGGTGGTGAACTTGTAAGTTACACCACACTCCTTCCACATTGCTTTTAGATATCCTGACATGAAGTTGGTACCTCTGTCAGAAATGACCTCCTTTGGAAAACCCACTCTGGAGAAAACTCCAATGAGGGCTCTTGCCACCACAGGGGCTGTGGTGGTCCTCAGGGAATTGCTTCTGGGTACCTGGTGGCATGATCCACTACCACCAGGATAAACCTGTGCCCAGATGCAGTTTGAGGGTCAAGGGGACCAACAATGTCAATCCCTACCCTTTCAAAGGTACCCCCACCACCGGTAGTGGTATCAGGGGCCTTTGTTGTGCCACCTGCCTTACCACTGGCTTGGCATGTGACACAGGAGCGACAAAACTCCTTTGTGTCCTCTGACATATGTGGCCAATGAAAATGTGGAACAAGCCTGTCCCAGGTCTTGTTTTGGCCCAAGTGTCCTGCTAAAGGGATGTAATGTGCTAGGGTCAAGAGGAACCCCCTAAACTTCTGAGGTATTACCATCCTCCTGGTGGCTCCAGGGGCTGGGTCTCTACTCTCAGAATATAGGAGTCCCTCATCCCAATAAACTTTATGGGACCCACTAGCACTCCTAGCAGCCTCAGCAGCAGCCTGCTGTCTGAGGGGTTCAAGAGAGGGGCAGCACTGTTGCTCCTTACTCAGATCTTCCCTAGAAGGGCCCCCTGCCCCCAAGAACTCAACCTGATCAGGCTCAAGTCCCTCTGGGGCAGTTCCTTCTTCAGGATGTGCTTCACCTCCCTCTGGGGGTGAATCTGTGATCTGAGACAGAGAGGAAGGCACTGCCTTTACCCTACTGCTCCTCCTCTTGGGAAGCATCTGGTCCATTGTTCCAGGATCAAGAGCTGGTTCAGTGTCATGCATTCTTGCGTGTGACCTGGTCACAGCAAATACCTCTGCAGGGATGCCCAACATCTCAGCATGAGTCCATAACTCTACTTCAGACCAGGCTGAAGTCTCTAGATCATTGCCCAATAGACATTCGACAGGGAGGTCTGCACTGACTACAACCTTCTTGAGGCCAGTTACCCCTCCCCAGGAGAAATTCACAACTGCCAGACTATGGTTGGTCTTGACGTTGCTTGCATTGGTCACCTGGTACATTTCGCCCAGGATGATCTGTCCAGGGTCCACAAGATCATCTGCCACCATGGTGACACTCGTACCTGTGTCCCTAAATGCCAAAGCCTGTTTGCCATTTATTACAGGCTGGTGTTTGTATTTGCCCAGACTACTGGGACTCACTAGGAAGGACATATTAAGGTCTCCCTCACAAATCAGCATTGCCTGAGTGGGCACTCTGACTAGGTCAGAGTCCACTTCAGAACTCAAAGTCAACCCTACTACACCCTTATTCTGTGTACCACCTCCACCAGTAGCTGAACTAGGGGGAACAGTTGCCTTAGGGGCAGGAGTGGTGGTGGTTTGGTCTTTGGACTTGTTACAGTCAGAAGTTCAGTGCCCTTTCTGTTTACAGAATTTGCACCAGGGCTTCTTTTGGCCTTTTCCCTTGTTGGATTGTGACTCCCCACCAGATGCAGATTTTTGGGGCCCTTGTGAAGACTTCTGGTCTTTTGACTTATCCCCACCTTTCTCAGAGCCCTTAGGATCTTGCTTCTTGGTGTCACCCCCTTGGTTCTGGGGTTTCTGCCTCACCCTGGTTCTGACCCACTTGTCTGCCTTCTATCCCAATTCTTGGGGAGAGGTCAGATCCGAGTCCACCAGGTACTGATGCAATAACTGGTTCTGGCAATTATTAAGGATCTGTTCTCTCATCATCAGATTATACAATCCCTTGAAATCAGTAACCCTACTGCCAACCAGCCAACCCTCCAGAGCCTTGGTTGCACAATCAACAAAGTCAGTCCAGTCCTGAGTCTGTGCCTTCTGGGTGTCTCTGAACTTCAACCTGTACTGTTCAGTGGTTAAGCCAAACCCATCAATTAGTTCACTCTTCAGGACTTCATAATCATCAGCATCCTCTTCTCTAACAGTGAGGAGCTTGTCTCTACCTTTATCTGAAAAGGAGAGCCACAAGATTGCTGCCCACTGCTTTTGGGGGACCTGCTGTACTCTACAGGCCCTCTCCATAGCAGTTATCCACTTGTGGATATCATCCCCACTCTGGTAGGGAGGAACAACCTTGCTCAGGTTCCTATGGTCTGGAATAGATTCTCTGCCTCTAGGGACACTGTTGCTGCCACCAAGGGGTTCTAACCCCTCTCGTCTAGAAGCTCTCTGGATCTCCAGGGCTTCTCTATCCAGTGCCAACTGCTTGGTTCTGAGGGCAACTCTTGCTTCCTCATACTGCAGCAGTTTGCACAGTCTTTCAGAGGAGGTCTCTCTTATGGGAAAGTATGAGTTCCTCTGGTGGACAAATTCTCTGCCAGAGTGATAAGAGTGCTCAGATTCCCTGGAAGGGGACCTATGCCTCTCATCCACTCTGTCAGTTCTCTTAGGGAGAATTCCTCTGTCCTTTTCAGGCCCCTTGAGGCCTGGCCCTTTAATCACAGAGTCCTGGTCATTCGGATTTTCATCGTCTGACCCAGATATTGTAATTGACCCACCCACTGATTCAGACCCATTAGCTCCTAGAGCCAATCTAAGATCATCTGCTGTCAGCAAATCTATCAGGTGTAGGGTTGAGGGACTCTGTCCTAGCCTCAGGTCTTTCAACACACATGGCTCTCAAGTCAGAGAAAGCCATGTCCTTATACTGGGGCTGAGTGGATCCACTGGTTCCACCCTTTAAGGACATTCTAGTGTTGTGCAGTGTTGTACTACCTACACTAGTTTGTGGCCTACTGATACTAGCTTGAGCTGTAGAAAGGGTGTGCTATCCCTTGGCACACAGCTCTAAGTTCAGTAGAACTTATCGATACAGTGCTTGACTTTATATGTACCTTAAGTACCTATAGTGGTTTTCAGTTAGTAATTCAAATAGAGATTTTCTGGTAAAATAATAGCAAGCTGGAATCCCACACGCTGCCCACCAATGTGAGAAGTTGGCCTGGTATATGCTGTTCACTAATTAAAGTGGACACCTTGCACCAGAACAATTCGACTCTTATGGTAGATAGGTTTAAGACAACCTTTATAGAAAGCTATCCTAGTGGTAGCTGTGGAGAGCAGCCTTCAGGCTAAGTCTTGAAGGAATGTAAAGCAGCTTGTTTTACCACACAATCTCTTGAATCACCAAATGAAAAGACACCACACAGGTATATATATCAAATATATATGTATTTATTAATAAACACTCTCTACTAATCTCTTTATGAGATTAGTGGTCCGGAACATATGTACAAGTCAAATGTTATCACAATAAGTTTAGCACAATCGAATATCACAATCTTTGATTGCCAGACCTAGGTCTAGGGCATCTAGAATCGAGGGACCCCCAAGAACCACCCCAGGTAGTTGTAGGAGACCCACAGGGGACGGACGCGGTGACCTGGCACCGGTGCGAATCCTGTACGAGTCTATGCACTCAGACGCGATTGGGATATCAATGTTAAAGGTCCCTTGCGTGTTTGAGGCGAACACACCGATCGGTCCTTGTACGAGTCGAAGGACGCGGTCACAGATAGAGATGCAAGGGAGATGGACGCGCTGTGTCTAACACAGACGTGAACCTTGTGCGAGTCAGTGCAATGGAGATCTCAGAGTTACAGGCCCTTTGTGTGTTCGAGGCGAACACTGATCGGACTAAGTACGAGTTGAAGGATACAGTTTTAGATAGTGTTGCAAAGGAGATGGACGCGGTGTGTCTAACACAGACGCGAACCCTGTACGAGTCAGCGCAATCGTCGCACTTGGAAAGTTAGAGTTTTAGGACACTTTTAGGGACGCTACAAGCAAGTCACTTACAGGGTAAGTAGTTCTAGGGCCCACACCCACAGGAGCACCGTAGTGCTGAAGTTACCTCACCCAGGGGAGCCGGGTGCATAGGTGTTCTTTGGTGTCGGGTCGCGGCGTCGTTTTCAATGGGAGCCAGTGAAGACTTGCTGCTTGCGGCGACAGGAGAAGTGTCCGGAGGAATCCAAGCCTGGATTCGGAAGATGGAAGACCTGAAAGCAGAGGGGAGAGTGTTCAAAGTCACTTGGCAGTGACTCGGGGCAAGGAAGATAGATGCCCACCGTTGTCGCAAGGTTCAGGTTGTTCGTGGTTGCCTTGACTCTTCAGCCACGAGGTCCAGGAGGTGTCGACGATGACCAGGAGCTGGATTCTGCGTGACCCACAATGGCTGCAGCTTACTGCGGTGTCGGCAACTCGATCGGAGCCAACAAGCCGTGGTAACAGCAAGTCTTGGGGAAAGTGTGAAGAGGCAATGGCGCAGACCAGCAAGGTCTGTGGGACTCACCCAGCGAAGGTAAGTCAGGGCAGGCCTGGAGCAACCAGGGGAGCCCTTTGGTTTCTTTAGAAAGTCTTCTGGGGACCCACAAGCCGGCTGGCAAGGGATCGCGAAGATGCCTCTGGAGGATTCACTCACAGGGGCCCACGGTCACTCGGGTCGTGGTAGGCCTCTGATCTTAAGAGAGATTCCTGCTGGAGGCTGGGACCATACGTGGTCCAAAGCACAAGTTCGTGGAACGTTGTGAAGGGGTTGCACTCGACAATAGTGCATGTTACCCAGGGGTCGTGGTTCCTCGTTACTCTTGGGGTCCACTGGCCTCAGCTTCGCTGGGGACTCACGATGGCCTTTGAGAAGTCAGGAAATCCACTTCTTGGGCTGCAGGGACTTCGGACTCCGGCGGGAGCGGCGTAGTTTGCGACTGTCATTTGTAGTTTTTGGTGCCTGCCAAGCAGGGGAGTCACTCCTTGACTCCAAGGGAGATTCTTCAGTCTTCCAAAGGTAGTGGAACGTCGAAGGTCCGGGATTCTTCTTGTAGAGCATCGTACAGGGAAATCTAGGGTGCAATGCACAGGTTCCCCCTCTTATACCAAAAGAAAGGGAGGGACTAGCTCTATGACCCTACCTATGGGAGGGTCAGGGGAGGAGGTGGCTACACCCACTTCCCTTTGTCCAGTTTCACGCCAGAGCAGGGACAGGTAGCCCCTGAGCCGGTTTGAACTGGCATATGCACAGAGGAGCCTTCTGCTCCCCCAGTGCAGGACTTCAAAGCACTCTAAGAGTGCACCCACCCAGCCCCAATACACTAAACCCTGTCTGGGAGGTGGTCACACCCCCTTGGGACAGGATATCTATTGTTGGGCTTCCTCCACTGCGAGTGGTGGTCATCAGCAGGAGGGCAGCCCAGTGTCTGTGACTGGTGGCATCCATTTTGTGATGCCAGGGCTCTGCAGGATTCTACCGCGTTTCCACAGTAGGTACATGTCTATCCCTCTAGAAGAGTGGAATGCTACCCCCGCCGCCAGGACTGGGGGGGGGGTAGTATTCCAAGGTGTTTGACACCAAACACGACATGTTTCGATGCAGCCATTCCAAAGTTAGCATTTTACCGTGAGGATATAATGCACTTAAAAGTATATGGTTTAACCGCATCCACAAACAGCACCAGAGAATGGACTCTGAGAGCTGCAGAGGGGCCCTGCTCAGGCAGAGGCACCCCCTCACATAGAAGCCAAGCACCCTGCCCTCAGGATTGATAGGGCCTGCCTTAGGGGTGACTGATAGGGTTATATGTGTGTGTAGGAGAGATATAGGGAACCTATATCTCAGTGAGGAGTGCTAGCACTTCCTCACTCAGGCTGCAGTAGCAGGCCTGTGGTGTCAGATTTAGTCTGCTTCCCAGGGGTGGCATAATAAATGCTGCAGCTCCTGGTAGGCCTGTGAAGTACCTATGCCCTTGGTACCTAAGGTACCATATACTAGGGACTCATAAGGTGCCACAGTATCCAATCACTAGTGCACCTAGAGTGCACTCCAAATCGTTTAGAGAGAACAGAGAGGCTGGGGCCCTGATTAGCAGGGTCCCAGCCATACTATAGCCAGAAACCAGTGTAAACATCAGAAAAAAGTGGGGGCAACATAAGAGGCAGATCCTACTCTCCTACACTCCATCACAGTGGTAATGCTGAACTTAAAATATATGCTGAGGGAATTGATGGTGGTTTGCATATGGGAGTTTGAGTATTGTTTGTTTAGGTTATGTATGTCATTGCTGCTTTTTGGAGGTTTTAGGTTGTCATAGCTACTAGGCAGTGTAACGATTGAAGGGATTTGCATAAAAGAAATTACGTTACAAGGGTTGGTTTTAAAATTGTGGCTTTGTTGGTCCAAAACAGCACAAAAATGGAAAGGAAGAATGGTGTTTTTTGTGAGGACTTCACAAGCAAGGTTTGCACCCCCCTGTAGGTACGGTGGATTTCTACACTACGACCACTACTGCACAGCCAACGCCGTCCAGCAAAAATGGATCGCAACCCTTGCCCCATCATCATGCGCAGCATCTAATTGGGGCAGTGTTGTGCACAAGGAACAGGTGTGGCCTCAAACATTGGTCAGGGCTGCCGGGTAGTCAAAAGATGGCCTTCTTGCTGCTTTTCTAAATAGGTTGGAAGTCTGCAAATGTGAACTCATTTTTTGCCGAAATCTTGCAAGATGTGGGAAGAATAATGTCAGTGGCAGCCATCTTGGGAGAAACCCTGATATAAAAGGAGGGCCTGCCCAAAACCAACTGCCAGTTATTGAACAATACTACCAGTTATTACATCATGTGTGTAGGAGTGCTGCCCTTTATCTCGCAGAAATACTGTTCATCTGCATGTTGGGGCTGCTTGATCGCTTAGAGTTGAGGTTGGGGCATGACCTAAGAGAAGGAGAATACCACTGGTCTATTCAGATAGGACAACGTCTCTACTTTTCCATAGACTTCCATAGAGCCAAGTGGTTGGTGCCTTTGGCTACTGCACAGTGAGTCTCTAGTGGCTTGTGGAGACTCATAAGATTTGTTGACTTTGAGAGGTGCTCAAAGAGAAGAGCCACAATGTTCATTCTGAGTCTATGGGGCAGATTTAGAGTTTGCATATAAGTGCCAACTATTGAAAGTCTGAAAGCATCTTGCCATCTGCACCAAACTCAAGGTCCACCAGCCCGATTTAGAGGTGGACGGACCTTAAGTATGTCGACGACGGAGCATACTCTGGCTCTGTCGCTAACATACTCCTCCGATGACCCGATGGAGTACATGCTGTCAGAGATTACCCATCTAACCACCCACCCAATTTTTATGGGACAATCTGATTGCTTTCTTTCTGCTGTCTGTCACCACCAGGTAAACCCTGGTGGAGATGGACTTAAACAACATAAAAGGGAACATGGTTTGAATGCATGAGCAAATGCCCTTATTCTTAGTATTTTTGCAAAGATCTTGATCATGTGTTAACAGTATTTGTCCTTAAAGGGTCTCTACTCTGCTCTGCAAGTATTCCCATTCATACATCCACACCCATAGCTGCCAGGAGATCTGTCATATTAGTTCTGCCAAATAACCAGACACTTCTGAAGACAGTAGGAGTGTATTTTTCCCATTACTATCTTACCTTCTTGATGATCAAGAGATTTTAGACACACTGGAAGTAACAGCTTACAGGATCTGTTCTGTGGCGTTCCTTCCCTAACCCCCTCCCCCTCAATCTTGCTGTGGTTTGTCATTTGATACTCTAGTGGCTGCTGGCCAAGGTAAGGGCAGTGATGGATTCCATTTTGGTCCTGAGTAAGTATATTGGTCCTTGACGGGAAACATCCTTTACCCCACATGCGTTACTGTGCATGCCTTTACCCCACATTGTTTACACCACAAAATCTTTTGCAACACAGGGCTTTACACCGCAAACTATTCCAACACATTCCCCAAAGTAACGCCCCCCTGGAGTTAGAATAGTAAATTGCGTTGTAATGGGGAATGCGTTGTAATGGATTGCGTTGTAAAGCCCTGCGTTGTAAAAGATTCTGCAGTGTAAAAACTGCGGGGTAATGGCACGTGGAGTAAAAGTGTGCGGGGAAAGTGTCCTATTCGTCCTTGACAGTTTGGAAGGCTTTTGGTGAGGCGCTGTGTCCATTGGAAGCAAGGAACCCTAGTTTTTTGTCATGCGGATGGCAAGATGCTTACTGCCTTTCAATTGTTGGTGGATATGTGCAAAGTCAAACAAATAAAATGGGGAACACGCAGATAAGTTTGGGACTCATTTGTTCAGGATAGGTACATCTACAGACGGTAACAAAATCGGTTTGTCCGTGGATCACATCAAGAATTTGTGCAGGTGGTCATCAGAATGTTGCCTGAGATACATTAGATTGGGACACAATGATTACATGGACAGATGTCCGAGTGTTTTTTGTTTATTTATCTTGCAGATTGTCTTGCAGGACCAGGGGTGGCGATATTTATGATTTGGATTATTGGTCACTCGTTCGTGCATTGGGCAGCTAAACGTGCGGAGAAGAGACCAGTTGGCAAATCTCTTCAACTGGAAACAGATGCTTACTCAGTTGAATGATGGGTGAGGCAAGAGTGGCATCTTCTTACCATGGTTAGTTGCAATACCGTCAAGGTAAGGCATGTCCAGACATATTTTTATTCACCTAGAGTAAAATGACTTGGTGCGCTGTCCAGTCTAGCAATATTTAAAATGATGAAGAGTGATTTGGCCAGGATATGTAGTTTAGTAGTTTATGTTCAATGTTATTTTTAGCTTAGACAGCGTTTATTCCAAGAAAGTTGTGGCCTTGGGCAGTGAAACACAATGTAACGGAAAAAGCTAGAAGAAGGTAAACAAAGAAATCAGAAGATTTTGTGGCAACAGGAACATTGTTATGTGCAGGACGGGCACATTTCACAGGAGAATGTTTGGTTGTTCAGGCAAGATGGTGTAGGCTTATCATTCATGGGTAACAAACACTACATTTTGGATATAACGGAGTTCCCGTTTAGGGCTATTGGCAGCATGTTTATGGTGTTGACATTGTTTGTTTCTCCTCCAGGGAGATTTTTGAGGTGGTCCCCACCTGCCCTCCCTCTGATAAGGTATGTCTTTTATGGTGAATATTTAAATTTTTGCTTTATGGGGGTGTTCAGGTTTGAGTCTGATTTTCCTGTGTATTGGGGATAGGTAGCTGCAAGGCAATTCAGGAACGAGGCACGAAGACGGAGGTGTTGGTGCATCGCAGGGCAGATGCTGACACATGGGGTGCATGTAATGCAAGATTTGGCCGGTATTAAAATATGGTGGTTGAGAGAGAGTTGGATGCTAGTGGATTCTGTGGTGATTTGGTTGGGAGAGTTATAAGTGGTGGGAAGTATCGGGTGAGAGGGATAGGTTGTCATAATGTATTAGCAAGGCAAGGATTTTATAAATATGTACTGCAATTTTTAGGGTGAGCTGTTAACATGTCCGAATAAAGAGGCCTTTTTTCTCTAAAATGGTGCCCTTGGTATTGACCAGTGTCTTGTGTGATACACATATGCAACACTGCCGTTTGTGACCTGGAGAGATGGCCAGATTCCTCCTTGCACGCGCATTAGCAGCTGGCTATAGAAATGTTCTACACCGTATTCAGAACCCTAATTGTGTTTTCTTAACATAATTACGAAGACCTGTAGTAGAGACCAGAAATATGCAAAGGAGTAAGGCATATTCAGAAAAAGGCAGAAGGAATTCTGCTTTAATAAACATCACTTACTCCTACGTGTTACTGGTATACGTCGCACATTTTTACCTTTGTTTTTATTTACTTTTCGCCTTTCTACAATTACCTTTTTTCTTTCCTTTTTAACCCTTCCTATCATGGCCTCCCTCTTGCACACCCTTGTTAACGCTGCTCTAGACTTTCCAGTGAGTCAAAGAATGTCTTTTCTGTTTTTTGACACATGATCTCCTTCTTTCGTAGTCTTGCTTTTGTCTAAATACTAATCAGTACTATTTTTCTGAGAACCACACTTTACCTCCAAAGTTTATCTCTTTCTGATTAGTGGATCCTTACGCCTCTTTGTGCCTCTTCTGCACAAGGTTCTGTTAATTTACCCTCTGCCTCTTTCCTATGGATACAACCATGTGCCCGCTTCCTGCATCACATATTTAATACCGGGTGACACCTCTGCACTCTTTGTTGCCCTTCTGTGCACTTTGATTTTTTTTAATCTATCTTGTGGTCAGGGCATGGACATTATTCTTTCACACTGCTCTAGACTCTGACATGGAGGGCACCATCAGCCTACGTATCTCGCTTCTGTTTTTGTCGAATTGCTTGCTTGGTCCCTTCTACTGGTTATACCTAACATGGTTTTCTTGAAACAGGCTTTTGGCTTACTCTGGTGCTACCCTTATCAATCTCTTGGTACATACAACTACTCTTAAAACCAGAGCACACTAAGAGCCTTTTTCCTTTCCCTTTTTTTCTGCTCATCCTGCACTCACGTTCAGATGTCGGGTCAATCCCTGTTATGTGTTTTCATGTTTCACTACATTGGCTTTTAAATATTAACCATTGTAAATGGAACCTGCATTAGATTTTCCTTTGGTGATGGATCTTGCATTAACTACTCATTTATGTGCATGAGTTTCTAGGGTGGGTTCATGTTTGTCCCTTGAGACTTTGTCCATATACTTTCATTGTTTGTTACTGAGTGTACTAGGTTATATGACAACTTTGTATACTTCTGCTCTCCAGTACAAGTCTTTGCAGTTATGTAAAGCTCCTGTTAAGCACTGAGGCACAAAATGCATTGAGCAATTATAAGCAGGAAGAAATCTGGAAATAATAAAATGTTTATCGAAGCACCATTTACTTTATGAGAACAGATTACTCAGTTCCTTTAAAAGAATTATGTCCACAACCATAAAGAGGGTTCTGAATAAGGAACTGTAAGAAAGTTCCCTCTTTTTGCATGGTTGCCCCCACTTTTTGCTGAATAGCTGATGTACTTCGACTGAGTGTGCCCTGGGATCCTGCCAAACAGGTGCCCAGGGCCTATGTTCTTTCACTAAAACTGCATCAAATACAAAACCCAATTGGCACTCTTTGGTCACAGGTCAGTCCCTTGTAAATGGTACCACAGGTACTAAGGGCACTGTGGCCAGGGAAGGCCTCTAAGGGCTGCAGCACTTATTGTGCCACCCTTAGAGGCCCTGTACCTTCACACACACATACTGGCATTGCAGGCAGCATGTTTTGGTGCAGAACAAAGTGAAGAGTCAACATGGCACACATCCCTGTGTGCCATGCCTACAACCCACTGCCCTGGCATAGGTCAGCCACACCTTTAGAGGGGTGCACTATACTAGTGGTGAGGGTACAGGTGCATGAGCCCTGTACCCCTACAGTGTCTAAGCCAATTCTTAGACATTGTAAGTGTAGTACTGCCATTAAGAGTATACAGTGCTGGGAGTTTGTCATTACGAACTCCACAACACCATTATGGCTTTACTGAAAACTGAGAAGTTTGGTATCAAACTTCTCAGCACATTAAACCCACACTGATGCCAGTGTGGGATTTAATGAAAAATGCACTCAAAGGGCATCTTAGAGATGCCTCCTGAAAAACGACCTAACACTAGTGTCCAGGCTGAGTGGCTGCTCGCCATCTGCCACCACCAGACATGTTTCTGGATCCCTGGGTCGAGAGCCTGCTGCTCTCGGGGGTCTGAAACAATGCACATTCTGGGACGAGGTGCAATGCCTCCACCCCCAGGATTGGCAGGGTCTACGAAGGGGAAGCTTCAAAGGCTTGTCGCCTTTGTGAGCTTCCCCAGGCCTGTTGCTGCTTCCAGTAACTGGCCCCCACCGGTTCTGACCCCCACTTTGGGTGGGAGAATCAGCGGGAAAACCAAGTGAGGAAGGGAGGTGTGCCCACCTTTGCCAACCCCACCCCTCAGGTGGGGGAGGCGAGGTGAAGCACAACTCTCATTCCCCGCCATCTTGCAGATGGGGGGACCCAGCCAACCAGAGTGAGGCATATGCCCCCCTTCCCACTGGAGGGTGGCATAACAGGGGGTGTACCCACCCCAAGAAAGGGACCCATTGGTCCCAACACTTACCTACCTGTATCGCCCCTAAATCTAGTATTTAGGGGCAACCCTGAACCTTGCCTCCTCAGACAAGAACCGACTAAGAAGAAAAGAAGAAGAAGGACCGAAGAAGCCGTACCAAAGCTAAGAAGAGGAGGACGCCCACTGACTTGGTCCCAGCCCACCCGGTCTGTCTCCACCTCGAACCTGCAGAAGCGAAATCCTGGTGTGTCCTGCAGCCAGCAACCTCAGGAACCCCGAGGACCTGCACTGCCTTCCCCAAGAAAGACTGTGTCTCCCGTGGGCACCGGACTTGCTCACCCACAGACTCTGGCTCCGGCCAAATCCACAGGTCTGCACCACTCTGCACCCGACGCCCATGGCCCGAGTGGCCCAACACCACGAGGAGGTCTCCCCGGTGATCCTGATCTGAGATCTGGTGATCTCTGACCTGCCTCGACACTCCTGACGATGCCTGAAGTCTCTTTCTGGAGGACCCCCACAACCGCGAACAGAGCTTTGTAAGAAAACCCCTGCACCCGAAGTCCCACAGCCTTGGGTGGCCCAACCGATGGTGTCCCAGCATCCCCAGGCATCCCAACTTACCTCTCCAACCGGTGGTCACCTCCAGAAGATCTTCGTCCCCGAGCCTGCAGTTTTTGTTGAAACCGGAGAATCCCCATTGCAAATAACAGGGCTCCCGATGCCAAACCATCACCCTGCACCCAGCCGCCCCTGCGCCACTGCTGGTGTACTTTGTGTGCTAAACAGGATCCCCCTTTGCCCTGAGCCTAACACCAGGAGCTTTGCTCCCACAACCTTGTGGCCTGCTCGTGAGCAGCCACCAACAGGAGGCCCCCTATCCCCCATTGGATAACATTGGGCCTCAGCACTCTGCACCCGGCCGCCCTAGTGCAGCTGAGGGTGCTTTGAGAGTGCATCCTTGACCCTGGGGGACCCCTGAGTCTAACCTCAGAAAACCAACTCCCACAACAAAGTACTTACTTGTTAACCGATAACTCTATTTCCTCCCATAGGATAACATTGACTGTTTTCTTGTGAAAAAGTTTCTAAGTGTGGAGTTGGAAAATCTATGAAAGCCTATACAATTGTGTTCGAATAACAAAATCGCATTTACTTACCTTTATTCAGGAAATGTCCCAGTGTAGTATCCAGGTATACTACACTGTGTAAGAAAAAGTATTTTGCAAAGCAATATAACCAATACTGCTAAAGTAATTACAAAGCCTATGTACAGTATTTCAAAGTATTGCCTTACAACTTTACAAGTGATTTATCTGTAACCAAAACCAGGTATATACAACTGCATTCAACTGTACTGTTTACTGCAAAGTATAAAACCATTACCTGCACCAGGCTTGACTTGGTTCTAGAAATAAAATAACTTAATCATATTTTTGATACAAACAAATTGGTCTGAGTTCAGTCTTTGAGTGTGTGACATCATTTGCTGCCTGAGTGTGTACAACAAATGCTTAACACTACCCTCTGATAAAGCCTTACTGCTCGCCCACACTATCACAAATAGAGAGTAAGGTGCTATCTACTTTTACCTCTGCCTACCTTTGGGGTTCAACTGGACTCTGGGCACACTATACCTCATTTTAGTATAGCATATACAGAGCCAGCTTCCTACAGGAACATTACTATAGCCAGCTGCTAATGTGGGTGCAAGGCAGAGACTGGACGTCTCAAGATCACGAACAATCATGCATCAATTCAGCAAAGCCCATACTCAAAGAAAATGGAACTGGATAGTGACACAACATAGTGCATTGAGTAAAGTAATTTGAATCAATATGCAAACAGCAAGCGCACAAGAGGCAAGTCACTGGCAAAGATCCATCAAGCTGCAAATCATACTCATGCGAGCATGCACATTAAAAAGCAGTACACTAGAGGAAGGAAGGTGGACAATTCAACATACTCTAGTATTCTAGAGAAAAGTAAGCCTGTTCATTTCCAAAAAATTTAATAACTGACCTACGCATCTGGTACCAAACTAACATAAAGCAATATCTGGGACCTGTGACCTATCTAAGATTCCCCTGTCTCAAACAGTCGGTATGTGTCCAATAAACCCAGGCATCTCAATCATATCTAGCCTCGGCTTTAACCAAAATCTGTCCAAAAAATCTGGCATCAGAACAGGTGAAACCAATGCCAAAGTAATAGGATGAAGCCAAGTCAACCACTTACCCGAATAATGGTTTCACTGAAAGGCAACACCATGTCAGAGCTAAAGGAGAGAAATTCCAGTGCCGAAGAATTGAGCCAAGTCCAAAGGCAGGATATATGCACCATAAAGCCAAAGGATTGGAACCACCCAACAAACTCGGGTTAAAAGGATCTAAAAAAATGTATGTAACAAAATACCACATAGTCGGCTTTAAGGTAATCGAAAGCAGTACTGTGGACCAATAAAGGTCATTGAGTGTAAAAGGTTGTTTCCCTTACCAGACTTTGTGGGTTGTTCATTCAACACCTGATAGACTTTGTATGGCTCTGAGATATCCAACTGACTGCGTTCCGGGATCTCTTCAAAATCTGTGCTTTTGTTGAGAGCGCAACGAAGACGAGTCTTCCAAGTGGAGGGGTCGGCTTTATCAGTACCTTCCCGATACTTCCTTTTATAGATAGCCCAGGCCTGGAGAAAGACACGATAGACAGCCAGATAAGAAACATATCTACACATTTCATTCTGTGAGTCTAGGTACTGCAACATGGATTGAAAATTATCTAGAACAGGTTGTCAACTATGTGCACTGATCCAAAACTGCTGTTCACCCAAGGAAGGGGTGGCTTCCTTCTATGCCAGCACCACACACTTCAATTCTGTTACAACTGTTTCTTCAAAATCACTGCCCGAATAATGTAGAAGGCTCAGTTGATGACGAGGTACTTTATACGTGTGTGTTCTTTGAAATTAATCTTGTGTTTGGATGCTTTATGTGCTGCAGTCATGCAGTTTTTGACTTCTATACAACAGTTGGAGGGTGTTTATTTACTTTTATATTTTACTTTGAGTTCTAAAAATGGCAAACCTATCCCACTGTTCATTCTTTGGTATCATGATGTTGTACAGTCAAGTGATGCGTGGATGCTCCAGCAGGGTACTCACAAGAGCACACACAAGTGATGCTAGCTGCAGAACGATCCAGGGAACTCAATCTAACCCCTTTGCAGTCCAGACTCATACCATGTCTGTATGTGCATCAAAAATGCAGAAATCACTGGAGTTGTTGATTTTGTTTTTTAGATGAGCTGAGGAGGACTCCATCTGGAGGTCAACCAATATTTCCTGAGCCTTGGAAGAAGACAAACATGAGATAATTTAGTCTGATGCAGGTTAACTTCCACCATCAGCTGAGACAGGCTTTGTCCCAAGATGGCCAGAGGACTGAGCAGGGTTCTGAAGATGCCATCATGGTGTCAGTCTGTGACACCTAGACCAGCCTTAAAACTCAAAGAAGGCTGAATGAACACAGAGGCTGTCCAATCTCCTTCTTATGACTACTGACCAGACAAAGACATTGGTGAAGCTTTGTATACCTGCAATGTTCTATTTGTCTCTGTTGCTGTTGGGTAGTCAGCCACCTGTACATGGCACACCCATGATGGGAGTGAGGGAGTGGGTGTAGTCTGTGGGACCTAGGGGTCACCGACCACGTACGCAACCTAGGGGTCATCCTCGACCCCACCCTCTCCATGACTAAGCAGGTCAACGCTGTTTCCTCATCCTGCTTCAACATCCTCCGAATGCTCCGCAGGATCTTCAAGTGGATCCCCACCGAAACAAGAAAAACAGTCACCCAGGCCCTCGTCACCAGCAGGCTGGACTACGGAAACGCCCTCTACGCAGGAACGACGGCTAAGCTCCTGAGACGGCTGCAACGCATCCAGAACGCCTCTGCACATCTTATCCTCGACATCCCCCGACGCAGCCACATCACACCCCACCTGAGAGACCTGCACTGGCTCCCTGTCAACAAGAGGATAACCTTCAAGCTCCTCACCCACACACACAAAGCACTCCACAACTCCGGACCAGCCTACCTCAACAGACGACTCAGCTTCTACACCCCCACCCGCCAGCTCCGCTCGACCAGCCTCGCCCTCGCCACAGTCCCCCGCATCCGGAAAACGACCGCCGGTGGCAGATCCTTCTCCCACCTCGCCGCCAAGACCTGGAACACCCTCCCCACCAACCTCCGACAGACCCAAGACCTACTTGCCTTCAGAAGACTCCTCAAGACCTGGCTCTTCGATCAGTAGCAGCACCACCCCCCTCTTCCCCCAGCGCCTTGAGACCCTCGCGGGTATGTAGTGCGCTTTATAAGTGACATGATTGATTGATTGATTGATTGATTGACTGTATGAGAATTAAAGGGAATGGTTAGTGGCTTTACCATAGCAGTAGTAGAGCACACTGTGGGATCACTGACTAGTGGGTTGAGTTGTCCATGGGAATGTTGGTCTGTCAGAGGACGTTATCCATGGAAATGCAGCAGATGAGAAGAGATTACTGGTTGCTCTTTGTGTCGATGTGGTGGAGCAGTTGGTAAGCCCGTCGGAGGGTGGCCATGGTAATGTTGTGGAGTGGGTGAGACCTGTCAGTGGTATTACTAGTTTCAAGATGTCCCACAGGAATATTGTAGATGGCGACTTGTCAACCATAGAAACTTCAGTGGAAGAAACCTGTCCATGGGAATGGTGGTGGGTGGGTGAGTGTACATCTTTGGTAACGTCAGTGATTGGAGGTGGCGGGTCTCTGGAAATGTTATCAGGAAGAGGAGGAAGACTGAGCTGCCAACTGTGATATTGTTGGTGGAAAGTAGATAGGAGGATGGAGTTTGGTGAGATCAAGCTATCTTGGGTAATATCAGTCAGAGTTGTCAGTGGAGATGCTGGCTGACGGACAAGATCTCTGAGTCAGTCAGTGTAGCAGAGCTCTCTGGTGGAATATGCATGGGTTAGAGCAAGTATAAAATAAACTGAAAGTAGTAAAATTATTTGTAGGTATATGTTAGGGCCTGGCTTTCAGATATGAAGAACTATTAGGGATGGATCTCAATTAACTTTAATTTAATGGCAAACCATATGCCCTTACTTCTTCAGATGTTACTACTGTCAGTCTCTTTGTAAGTGGCATGTATGCTTGCCGAGTCTCCAGCCATTTCCCATCGCGCCAACTATGTCAAGGTATTTAACACTGTTTGACTTCCTTGTTCTTACTGTGAAGAGAGCTGCATCATTTTCCCCTCTAAGATGCCTATATTACACCATCGCACATGTCCTGTCTTCCTTCCTTCCTTACCTTAGAGCTGTGTCCTGCTTTTCTGCCCCTTGCCTCATTCATGATAAAGGTTTTGCAGCTTTGCACATTCCCAGCTTCCCTTAGGTTTTTACCTTAAAGAGGACGGTGACCTCCTACTAAATCCATGCTTCCTATTGGACCTTTACGTTGCCACTTAGCGCATCTCTGCCTTCACTAGGCTCCTTGCCTTAAAGTGGGCTGCACCCAACTATTCACCCCTTGCTCCCTCTGACATGCAGATGTGCTGCTTTGCTTGTCCCCAGCCTATGTTATGTTTTGTCCCTTGAAGAGAACTCACCTAACCCAGGCTCCCTTTAGTACTTCCCTCAGCTCCTTTTCCATTTGCTGCTTTCCATAGGTTCCTCACCTTTCTGGAGGATGCGGCTTCCACCTCGAGCCTCGCTTCCGTTGCAACTTTCGACATCTATGACGGGTGCATCCAACGTGAGCGTGGCCTCATGAGATAATTCAAATCACAAGTTTCATCGGAACAAACTGGAGCACTCAACAGGTTCTGCACAGGTAATTTATTTGTCATCCAGCAGACGCGTTTCGGGAATTCTCCCTTTCTCAATGCTGATAAGAAAACAGAGGATGTCACATTCAAGTAATTAAATACACCTTGAATAGCCCCCATTGGGTGAGTACACGTGGCAAGTAAAAGAGGACTGCAACACTTCTTGTCAAATACTTATTTTCAAATGGCCGATGGAACCTGTGGTTTGAATTATCTCGTGAGGCTCGCTTACGTTGGATGCACCCGTCATTAAGAGTTCAACGGTTTTTGTGTGGCAACTGTGAGGTGGAATTAATATAAAAACATGTTGAACCGCCGCTGTCTGGATGACACAGCACATCTGCTGATTCAAGTCAGGACACTATAATATGTCTGAGCGTAAACGATATTTGATCAACGCTTTCAGGTATTGCTGTGCTTATTGACAATGTGGGCTGACTAAGGGCACATTAAGTAATTTATGATTTGAAAAGACATTGCTTCCATGGTACTAAGTGGCAACCCATTTGGGATATGATTATGAAGGACGCTTACAGTTGACAGCAGTACCGTGAGGGGAACGGTCTTTCCTTCACCCTACCTGACCTTTGGACATCGCCGTGAGGTGAACGGCTCCTGCCCACACTTCGCCATCGCTATTTCTGCCGTGAGGGGAACGGCTCCTGTCCCATCACCGCCACTGTCACTTCTGCCGTGAGGGCAACGGCTGGTCTACCACCCCCAGCAGGCAGTGGGAGTCGCTTGCTGGGGGCATCATCGGTGCGCCTGGAGGCGCTTATCAGCTGTGTAGCTCTCCCGCAGCGCGGGACGCGCGCGGGCGGGCCCGTTTGAGCCCGTTCGAGACCGGCAGAGGTCGGGTCGGGCCCCCTCTCTTTCTTCCCTGGTAGGAGTAAGAACACTCCATCGTGAAGCGGGTAAGCAGAACGTTGTTTAATTGCAGGGAGAAATTAGCAGTGATATTTGAAAATGGGGAAGAGGAAATTGGCCACAAGTAAAGGAAATGCAGTGGAAAAAACAGCACCAATCACTAATTACCTAAAAAGCGCTATGGGCATTATTAACCATGAGATCGTGCAAGTGGAGGAACAGTTGGCAGCTGCTAAGACTGCCTTAGATGCCGTCCAAAAGGGGGCTAAGCTTGTGGTGGAAGTGCATGGGGAAAGTGACATTTCTAACCTTGATATTATCCCCCAGGAGCCGTCGGTTAGCAGCACTGTACATGTTACCGTCAACAGGTCTAAATCTGAACAATTGATTAAATTAGGGTCCTGCATGTCAACTACCCTCCTGATATCGTTAATGTTTCAGAATTACTAGATTCTGATTCACCTCCAGCAAAAAAATGTAAACAAACCGTAACATCAAGAAGGTCCAGTCCACAAAGAGCAACACAAAAGAAGGGAAATCTAAAAAATCACCAGGGATTGGACAAGGAGTTAAGCCAGTAGAATTGCTGATTGACAATAATGCCATAAATACACAACTTAAAAGACTGCATGGGAAAATAGATACCATAGAGAGGCGCGTCATGAATGAGATAAAATCAGTACAAAAGGATATTGTAAAGTTATTGGAAATGGTTACTGCTCTTCTTCCATTAACTGCATTAAATACGCCACTAACTGCAAATTTAATTGACAGTAGTAATACATATGTTGGTGCAATTAATTCGAACAGCATGAATAACCCACTACGGGCTGGTGCCTTACCTTCTAGTAATGTTCATGGAAAGGAAGTACCAGTTTTACCGAAACAAAACTTAGGGGGATCCACAGGGAATGGTTACATGAAGAAGGGAGGGCAATTCCATCAGGGGAGGAAACGGGATGTCATTTTAAATCTGCCCCCAGAGGCAACGCCTTATGTGATTGTATTAAAAAACGTACCTGAATTGGCTGAAAATACCACTGAAACATGGGACTCTTTGAAAAATAGGGTGATTCAATGGTTCACCAAGAACACGACCTGTAGTTCTGAGTGCCTATTTCATTAAGTGATTATGCTAAGGAGAGTTAGCTGGGTGGGTAAATCCATTAAATCATGTGAGGGGGATTGTGTAGTCGTAAATTTTCGCAGACCCTTTGTGGTGGGTTTACTGCTGGAGGAGATCATGGGGAACCAGGATCGATATTTTACTGATATAGAAGGCAGAATCGTCGCTTTACCCCTGGGATATTTTTATGGTTTTAGAATGGTTTTACCCTTTAGTCGAGCCCAGGTTAGCACCAGTTCTAGTCATGAAACACAGCATGTGATTCCGAATATGGTAAATAGGTTTGAACCTCTAAGTAGGTGTAGTGAGGCGGATTGACTAGAACGTAATATAGTATCGATAGAAAAGGTTGTACAAGATGGTCACGACATAAGAGCCCATGTTAATAGTATGAAGGAAATGGTTCATATGGATCAGGATCAACTGCGAGAAGGCACTGTGAATATAATTAACAACACTGAAAGTGATCTCCTCGCAGAATCTGAAATGCAAACATCCAGGAACGAAATCACCCCACTTTCTATTGAGGCTGAAAGTAACCCACCAAGCCATTCAATACAGGAATTATTGCACATTATGACATGGAATGTTGCAGGGGTTAGAGTAAATTGAGTGATGTTTCTTGGATTGATACTATACATAAATGCGATTTGGTGTTAATACAAGAAACATGGCTCACAAATAATTTTTTTATTAATGGGTTTAAAACGATCTGTACTAATGGGATTCCTTCAAAGGCAGGGAGAGCGAGCGGTGGCTTGGCAGTACTAATATCAGTATCCTCTCCTCTGACTGTAAGAAGAATATATACTAATTCACAACATTTTCAGTTTTTACTTCTTTCAGTGGGAGGAAAACAGGACATAATAGTGATCAATTTTTATAATAATATTTTTAATAGCTCAAGGCATGAGATAATTACATTATTAGACAGCGAATTGGCCAATTTTTTAAGGAGTACAAGGTCTGATAATTTTTTAATTTGGGCGGGGGATTTTAATATTGAACTTTGTAAATTTATACCAGGGATCCAATGCGGATACGAGGATGAATTAGGAGATAACCCTTTACACTTCCCACATAACAATTATGGGGAAATTTTAAATTGTGTAATGTTTAAGTATAATCTGGAAATTATAGAGATAGATGCAAAAAAGAATACGCAAGAGGGAGTGGGTATTACATTTACATTTGAAGGAGCTAGGTCATCCTCATGTATCGACCACCTTATAATTTCAAGAAATTGTAATCCTCTCGTTCATTCCTGCAAAGTATGCCCCAGCCTATTAAGTGACCATCACCCTGTGTCACTAACATTAAAATCTCCACTTTTTAAAGTAGATGAACCAAGTATTTTTGCTGCCGAGGTAAAGACACAGGGTGAAAATGGGATTTCTATCAAATGGGCAGGGGTTGATCCTATTGCCTTCACGGAAAAGATTATTCAACAAAATAAACATCATATCACAACTGTTTTAGATAATTTTTCTACTAATATAGATATCGTGATGGCTTTCCAAAATATTTCGGTCGCAATAGCAGGAAATTTGAAACGTAAGCCTAGGACAAATAGGGTATATTGCCCAAGATGGTTTAATCAGCAATGTTCACGATTAAACAGGGATTTAAAAGAAGCTCTATAAGCTAGCCCCCGGAATAGGGAAGACATTAGTTCTCTGCGGAAATCATATAAGCAAGCATTGAGTCGTAGAAAAATGGAGATTAGAGATAATGCGTGGGAAAACCTGATCAAAGCTGCAGAAACTAAAGATTCTATACTTTTTGGAAAACTTTGGACCAGCCCCTTTTAAAGATGCTCAGTCAGTTAAAGTTGATGTAGTAGTGACCCCGGAAGACTGGTTGACTCACTTTGAAGCCATTTTTAATGAGACACGTCAGCCCATTACTTTAGCAGAGAATACTAGCATTGTTCGTTTAAATAATATTAAACCGAAAAGCATTAGCTCTGAGGGGATTAGATTGGCCCTTTTGAATAGTGCTAGCGGGAAAGCGACAGGTCCGGATGGGGTCCCAATTGATGTTTTTAAATATAATCTGGATTTTTGGGTGCCCATCCTATACAAATTTTTTAATGCTACACTTAATGGGGTGATACCAGCAACTTGGGCTGAGAGCGTGATAGTCCCTATTTTTAAAAAAGGCGATAGAAGCAGCGCGAGCTGCTATCGCCCAATATCTTTACTTGATTCAACATCTAAGGTTATGGGTAGAATATTGCTGGCCAGATTGGAATATTGGGTAAAGGAAAATAATATTTTATCTGTAGTACAGTACGGTTTTAGAAGGGGCATTGGAACGATTGAGCAGTGTTTGAATCTTGATTTGTTGATAGGAAAATACTCACTTGCACGGGATGGCGCCCTTTACCTTTGTTTCGTTGACTTGTCAAGCGCTTTCGATTTGGTAAATCACTCAAAATTATGGCAGACGCTTAAAGGGATGGGCGCCCCAGAGGATATAATTAGTTTTTTATCGCAAATATATGTACATTTGTCCTCTAGAATACGCTTCGGGAAAATGGAGAATGCACTAAGCACTTTAGCATTACCCGTGGGATAAGACAGGGTTGTACTCTTGCCCCACTTTTATTTTCGTTATATATAAATGGGGTTGACCCGTTATTACAGAATTTGAACGCTGATGCCCCAAAGGTAGGCAAACGGGTTACCCCTTTATTAATGTATGCCGATGATGCTGTCTTAATCTCCAGGACAGCTAACGGCCTACAATTATTGATGGATAACTTCTCTAGTTATATGACGGAAAAGTTTTTAAAAATAAATTTGAGTAAAACCCTGGTTATGTCTTGTGGGAAACGGAAAACTAAGAATAAAATACATTACATCGAAGGTATACGGATAGAAAGGACTTTTTCCTTCTCATATTTGGGAATTCTTTTTAATAGTAAGGGCACGTGGAGCGCACATATTAACCTATGTAAATTGAAATTTGTAAAATCGGTTGAGGCTATTTTTAGATTTTCCAAAAAATAGGTAAAAAACCAGTGTGGGAAATTCTTAAACTTTATGGAGCAAAATGTATTACAGGGAGTTGTTATGGGGGAGCCCTGTGGGGTGTGGCAGATACTTCTCAGCTACAAATCCTGGAAAATAATTTTTTTAAAAGATTATTAGCCGTGCCAGTTTCTACTGCCACTTTTATAATACACAGGGAGACTAATACCCCCTATATTCTTGATCTGATCAGTATAGCTGCCCTTACTTTGTGGCACCGCATCTGGACTCGGGAAGAGACACTTTTTACGAGGGACATTATTTTTTATTGTTTGAATCAAGATCATTATAAGAAAATAACATGGTTAAGTTACATTTGTAGCCTCTTAAAGGAATGTGAGATGGATGTGAATTTAAAAAATCCCGAGGACATACAGAATATGAGTAAAAAGGAATTAAAATTGAGGCTTTGTAAAGTGAGGTCCTCAGCAAGGGACGTTGCCATGAGTAACAAATCATGTATATCTTTTTATCTTGAAGGGCCGATAGCAATGGGTATTCAGCCATATCTCATTTTTATAACTAATATACAACACAGATTTTACTTAACTAGATTACGGTTGAATACTCTCCATTATCTTTTAGCATTTCCCAAAAGGGACAAGTGGTGTGCCAACTTACCAAAGTGTCCGTGTGATGGCAGGTCCCCACAGAGTACTCTTCATTTTTTACTTTTTTGCAAATTTTATAATGAAATCAGGAAAACATTTTTACGACCTTTTTTAAAGCAAACAGCCTGTACTCTTTTAAAGCTGCTTTTAATTATATTCGAAAATTGGAGAATGTTTTAATTTGTAATGCGGTAATTTGTTACATATCCTTGGCTATGAAACAAAGGAAGGACCTTGTTTACCTGGAAATATTGAATTATGAAATTGATTAGTTTTTGTATGTTAATTGATTTGTTGAACTATAAAATGAATTAGATTTTAATTGTTAGTAGATTTATCCTAAAAATCAAAAAAGTATTTTCTTCTGAGACTTTTTGAATATAAAATGTATTTTTCATCTCAAATTGTAATAATTGTATATAACTCCGTTCTTATCGATATTATAGTATGCTTTTATGGACATTTTTTGTATGTGCCGAATAAAGCTTGATTTGATTTGATTATGAAGGAGGAAGGCTCAAATTATGGTCACAGCATAATATGTGACATTTCCACTGGGATTACAAATAGTTGATAATACATGCTAATATGGCCGTTTGAAAATAAGTATTTGACAAGAAGTGTTGCAGTCCTCTTTTACTTGCCACGTGTACTCACCCAATGGGGGCTATTCAAGGTGTATTTAATTACTTGAATGTGACATCCTCTGTTTTCTTATCAGCATTGAGAAAGGGAGAATTCCCGAAACGCGTCTGCTGGATGACGAATAAATTACCTGTGCAGAACCTGTTGAGTGCTCCAGTTTTTTCCGATGGACCTTGTGGTTTGAAAATATATATATATATATATTCACTGAAAAAACCATAGGTTTCAGGCATGTTATAGTTAGAAATTACCATTTAAAAAACCTTACAAATTCACCGAAAAAACCATAGGTTTTAGGGACAGTTATAGTTAGTTGGACATTGCACTCGTACAAAACCCGTGAAATTCCCCCGTTATAGTTAGTTCAGGTAACTATAACTCGCGCCCCGCAATGCACTTCTGATGACGTCACATATTACATCACTCATGACATGGTCAGTGACATCACTGATGACATCACTGATGACATCTCAAATGACATCACTGATGACATCATCCAGTGACTGTGTGTTTCTGTAAAGTTTAAATATGTTTAATATATATAGGGAAAGGCGTATTGAAGAATGAGTGGGTGTATAAGTGTCTGAATGGATGATTTAGTAGGTGCGTGACTAACTCTATAAGTGAGTGATTAAACGTATCTTACTGAATGCATGGGTTAGTGACTAAACTGGGTGGATGTCTGTATCTGTCTGTCTGTTGCTGTGTAAGTGGCTGCATGGGTTTGTGAATAGCTACATGAGTGTCTATATGAGTTATTGATTGGTTGTCTGAGTATCTGTATGGGTGCCTGAGTGTTTGTGTGGGTGGGGTGTGTGCGACTCTGTGCATAGATGTGTGAGTGGGTGATTCACTGGGTGGATGGTTTCAACAGTGCATCTGTGATAGACTGTATGGGTGGGTAAGTGTGTGTAAGAGTGTGTTAGTGAGTGAATGTATGTCCCAGTGGTACATGTGTGAGTAACTACATATGTGAAAGGCAGTATATATGTGTGCTGGAGTATATACATAGCTATAAGCGAGAGTGTGTGATTGTGAGAGTGACTGTATGGATGAGTGTGTGCTTGTATCAGTGATTGTATAAGAGCGTAAGAATGTGCTAATATTTGTATGAGTAAGTGAGCTGGTGTGTGTATAACTGTATAGATGAGTAAATGGGTGTGTGCTTAATTTTTTGCATGACTGACTAGGTGTGTGAGTACCTCTATGGATGAGTGGCGGTGTGTGAGTGTTTATATAGGTGTATGAGTGCATATAATAGTCCTGTACTGAGTGACTATAAGTATGAGTGACTGTACGGGTGAGTGAGTAGATGTGTGTGTGTAGACCTAAGAATCAGTGAGTGTGTATATAGTAATTGGTGTTGGAGTGTCTATGGTTTTGACAATGGCAGTCTGTAATTTACAGTGGGTGTATCAAAAGTTATATTAGGGTGTGAGAAGATGCATCAAATTATCACATGGATGATGTCATCAGTGATGTCATCAGTGATGTCATTTGAGATGTCATGAGTGATGTCATCAGTGATGTCACTGACCATGTCATGAGTGATGTAATATGTGACGTCATCAGAAGTGCATTGCGGGGCGCGAGTTATAGTTACCTGAACTAACTATAACGGGGAATTTCACGGGTTTTGTACGAGTGCAATGTCCAACTAACTATAACTGTCCCTAAAACCTATGGTTTTTTCAGTGAATTTGTAAGGTTTTTTAAATGCTAATTTCTAACTATAACGTGCCTGAAACCTATGGTTTTTTCAGTGAATTTCAAAGGTTTTTTAAATGCTAATTCCTAACTATAACATGTCTGAAACCTATGGTTTTTTTCAGTGAATTTCAAAGGTTTTGTAAATGACAATTTTTAAATGTATTAATTGTTATATTTATTTTTTTGATACTGATTTACTACATTTTTTTTAACTATTTATTTTTAGATATTTTATTTTTTAAATTACATTGTAATTACATTATACATTACATTACAAAATATACTTTCTCAGAATGAATTACTTTAGTTTAAATACTTTGCAAATAGGCAATAGACTTTTAAGTACAGTAGTTACAGTTGTTGCAATGGGCAACACAATTTCAAACACAATGCAACATTGAGCTCAATGTGAATTTCAAGTTAAATGCAATTAGTTACTTTATGGATTACTTTTCTAACCACAGGACTGGATCCTAGATTCAGTCCTGGGACATCTCCTGTAAACAGTTGAGTAAAAGCGTTTTGGTTACAGTAGTGATTTTTAAAGAATATTATTGTATTTTAAAAGTTGACACTTAGAAACTTTTTCACATAGAATCACCAATGTTATCCTATGGGAGGAAATTCACTTAGCAGGTAAGTAGTGTTATCGTTACTTTTTCTTACTCAGTGGTAGATCCTGGATCCAGCACTGGTGCATCTCCTGTAAACAGTTGAAAGAATGCGTTTAAGTCATACAGGCGATTTTTAAGGAATATTTGTAGTTTGTGAAAATCGACACTTTGAAACTTTTCTGCTGAAAACCAGACAATGGATTCCTAAGAAGGAAATACAAGTTACTGGTAAATACGGTTAGAATTACTTTTCAGGGTCAGTGCTGGGCTAAAAGATGCAGCACTGAGTTCTCTCCTGATAACAGGTGAGTAAATCGGAATTCGTAGTTCGGCTGATTTTAGAGGAATATTATAAAGTTCCAAAACTCCACACTTAGAAGAATTTCCAAGTGAAACCAGTCAATGTTAGCCTATGGAAGGAAATTCAAGTTACTGGTAAGTACGGTTAAAATTACTTTTCAGGATCAGTACTGGGCTGAAAGATGCAGCACTGAGGTCTCTCCTGATAACAGGTGAGTAAATCGGAATTCGTATTTCGGCTGATTTTAGAGGAATATTATAAAGTTCTAAAACTCCACACTTAGAAGAATTTTCAAGTGAAACCAGTCAATGTTAGCCTATGGAAGGAAATTCAAGTTACTGGTAAGTACGGTTAAAATTACTTTTCAGGATCAGTACAGGGCTCAAAGATGCAGCACTGAGGTCTCTCATGAAAACAGGTGAGTAAATCGGAATCCGTAGTTCTGCTGATTTTAGAGGAATATTTGTACGTTTCAAAAATCGACACTTAGAAACTTTTTCAGCAAAAAGCAGGCAATGATATCCAATGGAAGGAAATTCAAGTTACTGGTAAGTACGGTTAAAATTACTTTTCAGGATCAATACTGGGCTCAAAGATGCAGCACTGAGGTCTCTCCTGATAACAGGTGAGTAAATCGCAATTCGTAGTTCGGCTGATTTTAGAGGAATATTTGCACAATGGTGAAGGAAGGGGTGGGGCCTGAGGTGACATGTCTGCAAACACGCCCTGTGGCGCGTTTTAAGTTGGAGAATTAATTCCTCCTCAATCCCGAGGGTCCCTAGGGGCCAACTAGCCCACCAGATACCTCCAGTATGCGCCAGAGAGCTGCATTGCAGAGAGGTGTTCAGAGACCACGCCCCTTTTTACAACACTCTGCAACGCAGCTCCGTGGCGCTTACTGGAGGTACCTGGTGGGCTAGTTGGCCCCAGGGGACCCCCAGGATTGAAGGGGATTTAATTCCCCATCTTAAAACATGCCACGGGGCCTGTTTGCACACATGTCACCTCAGGCCCCGCCCCCTCCCTTCACCACTGTGCAAACGCGCCCTGTGGCGCGTTTTAAGTCGGGGGATTAACTCCCTTGAATCCTGAGGGTCCCTGGGGTGCAACTAGCCCACCAGCTACCTCAATTAAGCGCCACAGAGCTGCGTTGCAGAGAGGTGTAAAAGGGGCGTGGCCTCAGAACACCTCTCTGCAACGCAGCCCCTGGCGCATACTGGAGGTTCCTGGTGGGCTAGTTGGCCCCAGGGACCCCAGTATTCAAGGGGAATTCATTCCCCTCTGCAAACGCTCCAGGGGCGCGTTTGCAGAGTGCTGAGAAGGAGGGGCGTGGCCTCCGGCGCTATTTTTGGGGGATTTTTTTTAAAAGGGGGGCTGTGTGGCCCCCCTTCTTTGTAATTATTTTGGGCCCTGGGGACCCCATCCCCCAGGGTCTGACCCCCTTTTATTTATTTTTTTTAAAAAGGTACGGGAAGGGGACCGCGTGGGCCCCCCTCCCATGGCCAATTTTGACCCGGGGACCCCATCCCTCGGGTCATTGCCACCTTATTTATTTATTTATTTTCATGGAGGGGGGCTGCATGGCCCCCCTCCTCAGGCCTCCTTTTGCCCCGGGGACCCCATCCCCCGGGGCAGGCCTTTATTTATTTTTATTTGTATTTATTTTTTTGGGGGGGGGAGGGGGGCCGTGTGGCGGGAGACGGCGCTTCGATTTTTTTTTTTATCGGCGGGATCCGCGCACCCTAAGTGCATCCCGCCAATTTTTCTTTTTTTTAAATGCTTTTTCTGTCCTTGTAGGACCCCTGAGCAGACCTAGGGGTTAGGGTGTTTCTACCCTGCCCCCTTTGTGCGTTTGCGCACTTGTTTCTTGTGTGTTTTTTTTAATCGGCGGGATCCGCGCACCCTAAGCGCATCCCGCCGTTTAAAAAAATGCTTTTCTGCCCAGGGGATCCTTGTGGGACCCCTGAGCAGACCTAGGGGTCAGGGTGTTTCTACCCTGCCCCCTTTTGCGCTTTGCGCACTTGTTTCTGTCCCTCGGTTCTACCGAGGGACAAAATGGCTGCCAACACTTCCTGATTTGGAGTGTTGACAGCCACTTCACAGCCAATTAGCATGCAGCTCGTGATCGGGAGGGTACGCGGACCCTACTCGGCCATAGATATATATGTGACTTTACTTTTGATTTTCTCAGGAACTACTGAACGGATTTACACCATTTAAGCAAAAGGCCCGACACTGAACCAAGGGCTACCTCTTTGCCAAATTTGGTGTAATTCCGTTCAGCAGTTCGGGCTGTAGCTGCGACTAAAGCTTCCTATGGAAAAATGAATGGGGAAAATGCGTTTTGGGACCCCCCTTTTTTCTCGGCCCCCGCTTGACAAATCACCCCGAGACTTTCAGGATAGGAGCGGACCGGAGCGCCCCAACAAGTTGGAAACTTTCGCGAAGATTCGTCAACCGGCACCAACGTTATTTCAAATAGAATGTTGCGGATTTCCTATGGAAAATAGGTCCTAACTATAACTATCTACTGGCGACCACCAGTAGATAATATATATATATATATATATATATATATATATATATATATCGCCACAATCCGCGTTTTCCTCGCAGCAGCTCTGCTACAACACGGACACGGAGCAAATTTCAGTGCATTAAATTTCGTTTATTCTTGCGATGCCGCCACAACGTTTCGGCTCTTCCGAGCCTTGATCACATGACGATATATATATATATTGTTCATCAAATTGTCCTTTGCTGAAAAGAAAACGCACTCCACAAAACACAAAAGACAAATTACAGGAATTCTTTATTTAAGGCATAACCAGCATTCTTGCATTTGGAGTCATTCCTTCGCCTTATGTGTTTCGGAGCTCCAGCTCCTTGATCATGGGCATGCTTGTTAGTGCACAGTACTGAAGAAAAAAGAAAAGGCAGCGCTCCCTGCATGACGATTATATTGCCCTCCAGTGGGCTTTCTCAGTATAAACAACTTGTGTTGCATGCTGGAGAATGTAGTACCTCTTTGCCTCTGATTATTTCCTTGAGTAGAATTTGTGAATTAACAAAATTTACATGAATTAATATTACCCACAGTGGGCCTTCAAAATTGCAATTGCCAGTCAAATTATGCAAGTCTTTTGTTCCATTATAAAACTCGGACAATCCCAAGCTCTCATGGCCCCCTCTCGACTCTAGGGGTGGTGCTGTTTTCCCTGCTGGACTGCCGTCACACATTGTTCATGAAATTGCCCTTGGCTGAAAACGCTCTCCAAAAAAGACAAATTACTGGAATTCTTTATTTAAGGCAAAACCAGCATACTTGCATTTGGAGTCATTCCTTCGCCTTATGCGTTTCGGAGCTGCAGCTCCTTGATCACAGGCATGCTTGTTAGTGCAAAGTACTAAAGAAAAGGCAGTGCTCCCTCCCTGACAATTATATTGTCCTCCAGTGGGCTCTCTCAGTATAAACGACTTGTGTTGCATGCTGGAGGGTAAACATCATTTACCATGAAACCAGAACACCGCATGCCATTACAACGAGGTCGTAACAACGACCGTGTTGTTACAGCGCATGTCATTACTCCGCAAGTTGAAACACCGACTTGCTCTAGGGGTCAGAAGGTGTTGGATTTAAAATCCAACACCTTCCCTACTATTGCACAGACTGGAGTTGGACTAGTAAATTATACTATTCCAACATCCAGCGCCCCCCCAAGTCATTGTTCCGACTTGCAGAGTAATGGCATGCGTTGTTACAACGCGGTCGTTGTAATGACCACGTTGTAATGACATGCGGTAAAAAAACAAGCGGGGTAATGTGGCATATTCATGCTGGAGAATGTAGTACCTTTGCCTCTGATTATTTCCTTGAGTAGGTTCTGTGAATTAACAAAATTTACATTAAGTATTATTACCCACAGTGGGCCTTCAAAATTGCAATTGCCAGTCAAATTATGCAAGTCTTTTGTTCCATTATAAAACTCAGGACAGTCCAAGCTCTCGTGTCCCCCTCTCGACTCTCGGGGTGGTGCTGTTTTCATGGCTGGACTGCTGTCACACATTGTTCATCAAATTGTGCTTGGCTGAAAACGCACTCCACAAAAGACGAATTACAGGAATTCTTTATTTAAGGCAAAACCTGCTAGATCTGCTGTGGAGTGCGTCTTTGAAGTGGGGACACATTGATGAACACACACATATATATATGCAGGGATGAAGAAAAAATTAAAGAGAGAAAAGCCCACAAATTTCAGCGTGACAAAATAGACTACGAAAATGGGCAAATATTCACATTCTCCAAAAAATATGATTCATTAAAAATATTGAAGTTCAACCCTAGAAAGGACAATGCTCCCGCTGCTACAACAAGCAGGGAAGGTTATGTTAACACCTCAAACTCCGACCTTAGTTCGGCTGTGGAGAGTGAGTCTGAGTCAGACCCACAACAACTGAGATCAGGCTTAGTACCACAGAAACTCACACTAGCCGAAGAATTAGATTTTTTATGTCAAGATCGGAGGCAAACCCTCCGCCCAAGAATACAAAGGAACAAAATAGAAAAAAGAGAAATGCCAAGCGCAGGCAGAGGAGAAAAGCATGCAAACAAAGAAACAAACACCAAAAGACGAGGAACGGGGAGATGGAAACGGAAGTAATACGATGGCTAGAAACCAACCACACCCTAATTGACTTGGCCAATATCAATCTTAATAACGCTGAATAACAACTATATCTTTAGGACTCTCTTATTGTCCAGAGAGTAATTTCAACTATGCCCACACAAGAATGGACATTTTTCGTTTAGTTCATAGACTAAAATTGAAAAAATACCATCTGTTACTGAACCTGGGACAATAAAACAAATGAAAACAACCAGCCAAGCGAGTGTTCATCACCAATGAATTTAACAATTTCAGATATGCCTTTATTAAAAGATCTTCAAGACCTGCAGGAAGAAAATGACAGCAAATTTTCGCAAGAAAACGCAACTGCCATAGCAGCTACAAATCATGAAATCAATACTGATCATGTTGGCAGCAGTATGGGCAAAACAATGACTCTCTTTAAACCAAAGTCAACATATAACCCCACCTCACCAAGGGATTCCATTGACATTTTTAATGAACAGGTCATAGCACAAACAAAGATCCTAAACCACAAAGTGCACAATACAAAACTCAAGCTTAACCAACGGAATTTTCAATACCGCCAACTAATGACAAAGTTGCAGAACATCAACCGGATAGTAGTCCGGAATTCAGATAAGGGAGGAAACATTGTTATTTGGGCAAAAGAGGACTACATTAAAGAAGCACTATCACAATTGAATGATAGGACCTGCTATAAAGTAAGTAACGTGCTGTCACTCAGGGCCATCTATAATGAGTTCTTCGCTAAATTGCTAGCATGGAGAAGTGCAGTCCTGATCACCATGGAAGAATATACATTTCTTAAAAAGGAGAACCCAACAGTACCAACTATTTACTTTATACCCAAAATACATAAGGACCCCAAAAAAACACCGGGGAGATCAATAATTTCAGCTCAAAATAGTTTACTTGAAAACACATCTCAATATGTAGACTTCTTTTTACAGGAACACGTGCAAAAGTTACCTTCGTACATCAAGGACACTAGTGACTTTCTTATGAAATTGAACAACTTCATCTGGCAGGTAGATTACCTCCTGTTGAAACTCGATGTAACATCACTCTACATGAGTGTAAACCATAAGGATGGATTGAGAGCACTAGAATTCTATCTCGAGGGCAGACCAATACAAATGTTTCAACATAGCAAAATGCTTATGAATATGGGGAACTTTTGTCTAAATAATAACGTGTTCCTGTTCCAAAACATGTTTTACCAACAGATGCGAGGTGTTGCCATGGGTGCCAGCTTCTCCCACAGCTACGCGTGTTTACACATGGGCTGGTGGGAGGAGCTGGTACTGGGTAACACACATGATACCTATCTGAAAAATAATGTTAAACTGTGGCTTTGTTTTATTGACGACTTGTTTATAATTTGGAAGGGTGCACAAGAAAGTGCAATGGAATTTGTATCTGCTATCAATGTCAATGAAATCCATTTGAATTTTACTGCTATGTTTAGTGAGAAAATGGTACACTTTTTAGATGTGCAGGTATACATTGAAAATGGAAAAATAGAAACTAGAGTATACCGCAAAAAAACAGCTGGTAATTCAATACTGCATGCAACAAGCTTTCATCCCAGACATCTAGTGGAAAGCATACCCTATGGGGGAATGCTTAGACTAAAAAGAATATGCAGCAACCATCAGGATTTAGTTAATGCGCAACAGACCAGTAAGAGGAGATTTTTAGAACGGGGATATTCCAGAAAAACTATAGATGCCGCCATTGCTAAAACCAACACCTTGAACAGATTAGATCTACTAGTGCCAAAAACAACAAACTATGAGAACAGTAGCCAAACTCCCTCGGGACCGGCTGCAACTAACCACAAATTTAAAAAAACTAGAGGCGAACTAAGAATGATATTAGCATTCAATAAACAAGACAAGGCCCTAAGAAATATTATCAGACAGAACTGGCCGATAGTTCTTAATGATCCTATAAAAGGCCAACTCCTTCCCAAAAAACTGTCCATTATACATAGGAAGGCACCATCGATGAGTAATTGCCTCATAAAGAGCAGTCCGGAGTTAGTGGAACAGAATACTTGGCTCTCAAAACGCAAGGGTTTCATTAAGTGTAAAACTTGTAAAGCTTGCCAATACGGGACAAACAAAACTTCATACAGTATCCCGTTTGGCAATAAGGAGTGTAAGATTTCAAAACCCCTGACATGTAAACCTGATCACGCAATCTATGTGCTGGAGTGTTCTTGTGGCTTACGATATGTGGGCAGTACCAAACTACAAGCCCGCAAAAGAATTCTCCAGCACATATGAGCAATAGTCAATCAAGATCCGACCTACCCAGTTGCTCGCCATTTCAAGGAAAAACATGATAAAAACCTTGAGCACTTCAAATACTACCTAATTGATGCTTTACCACTCAGCAGGAGAGGTGGTAATAGAGAAGGTGCATAAGAAAACTGGAAACTCAATATATATTGGAGCTAGACTCCAAACATCCAGAAGGGTTGAACACAACAGAAGACCTATTTACCTGTCTTTAAAAATAAAAATATATATTTTTTAGCATCAACAAGTCAGTAGCTATACCTAGAATAAATGGTCACATAATCAGGGTACTGTTAAGATATACACTCAAGAGAAAGGATTAAAAGCACAAAATTGATATACAAAGACACTCCTCATTAGTTAATCAAGGATGACCAGATCATTTTAGATAATAGGTATTTAAACCATTATCATCGAATCAATTTTCATCTATATATATTCACATTTGCTGCTAAAATCCCCAACCAAATAAAGAATGGTTTTTTAATGTTAACACAGAATCACTTTAATGGGTGACAAGCCACACACTATACTTTTGCACAAAACACATTTTGTTATTTTGCACTTGCACTTTGTCATAGTTGTCAACATGAAATGTTGATTAGACAAATAAGATCAATGGTAGAGAAAAACAATCTTATATTAAACTGATGGAAAATATGTTTTTTTCTGATGAACAAACTGACATTCTGATAAATATGACTCTGTATCAACAGGCATAACGGACAAAAATAAGCATTTAAGCTTATATTCCAACTGTCATTTATATTTATATTAATATGTGATTTTAGAAATGTATTTATTTAACAAACATTTTTAATGACCATTTTAATTATCAATGTAATTATGTCCATTGTCAACATGGTATATGAAAATGTGAAGTATTTCGTCACTCTCCATGACTGGGATTTTTTTCACTATGCACTTGTCACTTTAAAAGGCTAAAAAAATGCTGCAGCGTTTGTCATGTGACCAAGGCCCGGACGGGCTGAAACGCGTAATGGCAGACTAAATAAAATAATTATTTGCACTTATTGTGCGGTCCGTGCCCGTCTTTTATCCAGATCTGGTGGGAAGGAGCGGAAGAACCGTATATATATATGTGTGTGAGGGATAAGATTTTCTAAACTGAATAGCGTTCTTCAATTCTTCCAAAAGTAAAAGAAAACCAACCTGAAACAAAATAAATCCCTCTAAAATGAAGAGGGGAATTTCCATGTGTCTCTCAGCCCAACCTCTATGGTTTTCTGAATTTAACATTTTTTATTTTTTTCCAGCTACTGGTAGAAAACAAAATGTGTTTGAAAATGTGTATATTTTTTGAAAAAGTGCACTTAGAATCAAAATATGAAATCACCCACTGCCACCAGAAAAGTTACAGATTTCATTCATTCAATTATAATCCATGTCAACACAAGCATTTAGCATGCCTTGTGTTTTACAAGTACACTATTAAGAGCTAGGTGACTAGCATATTTTTCTCCCTAGGCTAATAATGCTCTGTACATGTTATAGAACTATCCTTATAAACAACTGAGGAGTAACTTACAATTTGCCAGTTATACATTAATATTCACCTTTCAGTGCCAGCCTATTGGTGTTCCCCTATTGTAAAAAAAAAAAACAGAAGCAGGGTCTTTGCTGAAGTCAAGGATATGCTATAATAAAAACAGCACACAGGGTCTTAGCCTGATTAGCATGGCTCAGTACCCCACAGTAGTTCAAAATGAGGGTTCAGAAAGTGAAAGACATATTAATTTGTTCACACATGTCTACTCATCCATCCTCCAACACCCTCAAGACCACACCATCCCATCCATTCGTACACTTCAAACCATCCATCTATCTGTCTATCTATTGATCCATCCATCCATCCATCCATACACCCACCCATCCATCTATCGATCCATCTATCCCTTCACCTACTCACCTACCTAGCTAGTGAAACACACATCCACATACTTCTTTGAGTATCTATATACCTGATTCCCAGGTTGGACTATGGAACTTCAACCCTTTGTGGTTTGCCCAGATCCAAAACAGCTCTTCTAATGGCCTCTCTCAACTCTGCTGCAAGGCTAATCACTGGATCAAAAAGAAACAACCACATCACCCCTGACTTGAAATACCTCAACTTGCTCCCTGTCAAAGCAAGAATTCAGCAAAAAATTGCCTGCATTACCCATAAAGCCCTTCACTTCAATACCCTGAGATACCTCGCTCAGAAGCTTGAACTTTCTGGCAGCGGCAGGTCCTCCAGAAGCTCTAACACCTTACTGCTAAAACCTCAGAGATTCCTCAAAAAGAAAACCTACAACCAAGCTTTCTCTGGGATCGCCCCAAGAATTTGGAACGCCTTGCCCTCTGAAATCAGATTAAATCCCTCAAATGCACCTTTCAAGAAAGAAGTTAAAGTACTATGTAGTAACCTGTGTTCGTGTTTATCTGGTGTTTATCAGTAAGACCTTTTTAAAACACGCGTAGTTTCGTTTCAAGAATCGTCGCCAAAAATCTGTAGTGATGAGGTCCATAGCCAAGATGTAGTTTCATGTAGATTTATTAAGTTCAGTTAGAAGTAGATGAGTTGTAGAGTAACAGCCCCACCAGGAGCAGTCTTCCTGCTGCTCAGCCCATACTCCAACTGACACACTCAAGCATCCAGGCACCCAAACATTCCATTCAAGACTCACACCAACATTCCATGCATCACATTCACACTGGCTGAGCAGCTAGGGAGTAAGTAACCAGAGTGGGGTTGCTATCCCTGTACTATGGATGTTCAGAACTTAATAAATACCATAAAGACATCTCTTGGCTACGTCTGCTGTGTCACCTCTTCGCATGGAACCCACTTACTACATTTGGCGACGATTTGGAGACTTATTAACGCACTAAAGATGACAGGCCAAGGATGTCTTCAAGTTGGAAGGAACCTACAGAAACTAGAAGCGCAGAGAGCAAATGGAAAACGGAGTGGTTCACTTTTGAGCACACTGACAGCGCAAGTACATTTTCTGGAGGAAATGGTACTTAAGAAACAAGAGAGGAAGTGTGGACACAGATTGAAAAAGATCCACAAGAAACTAATGAAATGGAGCATCAAGAAAATAGGAGAAACTGGAGCAGCACGCCTCGCAGCCCCACCAGTGTCCTTGCCAATGGACAGCCCCAGCCTCTACTTGCACCACTGCACATTTAAAAATGACTTTTATTCATGTGAGCAAGTGGTGTGTACCTCACTGGATCTACATGTAATCTATAGGAACTTTCTACTTCGATATGGTTTTGGGGACTAAAAGTTGTGACTCTATGGCGGTCAACACATGGTATGACTTTTCTGCTTCAAAATTCAGCTTTCCAATCTTAATCGTGCCTTCATAGTGCATTGTGCTGGTGTCTGCCACCGCGGCGCTTCAATGTGTGAGAATTTGTGCACTTTCATGGAGGTGGAATATGGATGCTTTTTACCCCATTTGATGGCACATGTTAATGGTGGTGCCTGTCACCCGTGCACTATGTTTTATGACCTGTGTGTTTGCCCACGTTTGGAGTATACAGGCACTGAGGCGGCGCTGTTACTTTGTGAGACATTTTCAGTCTGTTCTTTTGCAGCGCTCTGATGTCTGCCACCATGGTGCATCTGAATCTGTAGAAACGAGTGGCTACAAAGAGGTGGAACATGTATCCTGTTTATTTCCCTGAGGAAAACGTTACTACTAAGCATTTTTTTTGTTGCATTTCAACGTGCTGCACGTATGGTGTTGTGACCATCGGACACTATGCTATAGACTGTTTAACTGCTGAGGAGACGCATGGAGTAGCCTAGCACAGTGGCTACGCAATTTCTAAGTGAGACTTTTATTTTGTCAGTTGTTTTATTCAAATTGTTACCGGTTGAGAGTGTGGGCTGTTTGGAGCGTGTGCAGTCTTGTCAAAGTTGCCAAGAATCAAACAATGCACGCATGCCTTACCTTTTGTTTCGTGTCGCGTGGCACCTTTTCTCCCTCGTCATGGTTGCCATGCAGCTCCCCAGCTGCTTAAGGACGCTTTCAAGCAGTAACGCGCCGTGAGCCATCCAGTACTGCGTACATAATGCGTGCGGCCATCTTTGGTAATATTCCATCTTCTACACTTTTGTATCTTTTCTCGATGCTCGTACACGAGTCGGATCAAGTGCTGTGCCCCTTTCAGCAACAGTCTTTGATTCTTTACACGTTTGGCTCTACAGTGCCTAGCTGGGATATGGAGTGTCCCGTTTTATCTCTGTCTGCGCAGGAAACAAGATCGGATTTTTAAAGTTAACCGGACATTTCACTGTTTCACTATGTGCTTCTGCTTCGGACTGCGAACTGCATTTACAAGGGTAAAGCAACTGTGCCTGGTGGTCATGAGTATCTTGGATTGACACTTGTGTTGATGCTATATTGTGTCATAATCTACAAGCTAGTCTACACGTCAGTAGAGCACACAAGATGTAAGGAGCATATCTGGGTTGCGAGGTGTTTTTCCTGGGTCTTTTCGTTGTCATAGTTACTACTGGCATGTGTTTGTTGTGTGATGCCTTAGTATTTCTTGTGTTTACAACGTTTTTAATTTTTTTTGTGGAGGGCACTTTACCAGTGTGTGCCCAGAGTCGTTCCACTCGGGTGAGAGGTTGCTCACCGGTGATGAGTTACAGATTAACGTAGTGTTGTCATGTTCTGTATGTGTTTAACTCTCCATGTGTTTCACGTTGGTCAGGTACCTTATGTGTTTAAAGCACCTTGTTCCCTTTTTTGTTTTTGTAGGGGGTGTTAGTCCCACCTACGTTATTAGCAATGGGTGTTAGTCCTATTTACTTAGTTTATAGGGGGTATTAGTCCCACCTATGTAATTTGTAATGGGTGTCAGTTTTACAGTCTGCTTTATGGGTTGGAGTCCCATTTTGGTATGTTTTCTTGGTTTTGTTCCTTACATAGGAATACCTACATGGGTGCGGTCCACCCATAGTTAGGTGTACGTACATGGGTGTGGTCCACCCATGGTAAGTAAGTACATACGTGGGTGCGGTCCACCCACAGTGTTTGTTACTATAGTAAGGATTACGTACATGGGTGCGGTCCACCCATAGTGTCTGTTTCATATTTAAGTTGTACGTACATGGGTGTGGTCCATCCATAGTGTTTGAGTTCTGGGGGTGTCTCGTCACTGTGTAGAGTTCTCGTAGTTTTTTTTTTCTACCGTGTTTCTCTGCACTTTTGTTTCACATGTATTGTTCACGTGGTGTTTTCTCACTTTTTGTCAGTGAGCTAAACGTTCTTTGCTCTTTCTTTTTTTGTTTTTTTATTAAAGGAGGAGGATGGTGATAGTTTGTGTATATCTTTTCACTCTTCTTTCTTTCTTTGTGTAGTCTGTTTCCCCTCTCGTGGTGTGGTTTTTACCATTTACCCCTGGGTTTTAGACTATTAATTTCATTTGTATATTTTGTGTATAGTTGTCTTGCTTTTTAGTATGGTTTAATTAATTTTCAATTTTAAAGGGAGAAGATAATGTAGTATCTTCATGTTATGTTTATAGTGTTCCCCTTTACCTTTTAACTAGCTGCTCAGCCAGTGTGAGTGTTCTATGTGGAATGTTGACATGAGTGGAATGCTTGGGTGCCTGGTGTGAGTGAGACAGTTGGGAAGATGGGCTGAGCAGCTAGAAGGCTGCTCCTGGTGGGGCTGCTATCCCTGTACTATGGATGTTCAGAACTTAATAAATATCATAAAGACATCTCTCGGCTACGTCTGCTGTGTCACCTCTGCGCATGGAACCCACTTACTACATACTACTTATGAACAAATTTCTGTCCTAGATCCTAGGATCTCCTCCCTTCGTATCTTTCCTGACACGTCAATTAACCCCATGACTACTGCTCTCCTGCTAGGTTTTTTATATCAATTTATCGGTCCTGACATTGTGTCGTACACTCCCTTATCTGGGTGCTGCCCATTCCTGTATTTTTCTCAACTATGAAATTATTGATGTTATTTATCTCTGCTCTCTGAACAATTGTAAAGAGCTCAGATACCTGCAAGGGTCACGTTCGCGCAATATAAAACTTTCAAAATAAATACATTAATTTCCCCACACATGCACTCACTCACCAAGGTTTTATCAATCCCCACCCAGAAGCCCATCAATTTGGTCATTCATCCATGGATATTCTCATTCACAAATCCACCTATCCTCTCTCAACTATTTATCCACCCATGGATTGATCCATGCATCCCTCAGCATGCATAGTTCAGCTCACTCAAACACTCACTCATCATTTTATGAAAATAAAATTCTCACCCATTAACTCACCATCTTTCAAATCATGCATCCATCCATCCACCATTTTCTACCCATCAACCCAACCCACACACCCATTAACTGATTTGATCAATGTATCCTCCCATTTACTTGTCAGTGCATTCTCTCAATGGTACTTCACTCAAAATTACAAAAAGTTGCTATTGAATTAATTTGGATTAATCTAATTCTTCTTTTAATAAATTATATTTATTTTCAAATTTAAAAAATATTAGCAAAATATTTACCATAAAATATCTATATTTTTATTGATATATACATGTTTTACATGAAAAATTAATAAATAAATAAATACACACACATATATATGTATGTATGTATATAAATATATATATGTATGTATTTATGTATGGGTATATATATATGTATATATATATGCATGTATGTATATATAAAAATATATTTTTGTATGTATTTATGTATGTGTACATATATATATATTCACTGAAAAAACCATAGGTTTTGGGACCCCCTTTTTCTCAGCGCCCCCTTGACGAATCACCCCCAAACTTTCAAGATAGGAGCTGATCTAAAAGAGAAGTTTTGGCGAAAATTTCGTAAACATTCGTCAAACGACGCCAAAGTTATAAGCAAATCAAAAAACGCTTTTCCTATGGAAACGTGGTCCTAACTATAACTATCTACTGGCGGCCGCCAGTAGATAATATATATATATATATATATATATATATTCACTCAAAAAACCATAGGTTTTAGGGACGTTATAGTTAGAAATTAGCATTTAAAAAACCTTTGAAATTCACTGAAAAACCATAGCTTTCAGGGACGTTATAGTTAGTTGGACATTTTACTCGTACAAAACCAGAGAAATTCCGCCGTTATAGTTAGTTCAGCTAACTATAACTCGCGCCCCGCAATGCACTGCTGATGACGTCACATATTACATCATTCATGACATGGTCAGTGACATCACTGATGACATCACTGATGACATCTCAAATGACATCACTGATGACATCATCCAGTGACTTTGTGTTTCTATAAAGTTTAAATATGTATTATATATATTCCAAGGTGCATTGAAGAATGAGTGGGTGTATAAGTGTCTGGATTGAGGATTTAGTAGGTGCATGACTGACTGTTTAAGTGAGTGATTACATGTGTCTTACTGAATGCATGGGTTAGTGACTAAACTGTGTGAATGTCTGTATTAGTCTGTCAGTTGGTGTGAAAACGGCTGCATGGGTTGGTGAGTGGCTACATGAGTGTCTATATGGGTTATTGATTGGTTGTCTGAGTATCTGTATGGGTGCCTGAGTGTCTCTGTGGGTGGGTGGGGGGTGTGTGACTGTGCATAGATGTGTGAGTAGGTGATTCACTGGGTGTATGCGTTCAAGAGTGCATCTGTGAAGGGCTGTATGGGTGGGTGAGTGTGTGTATGGGTGTGTTGGTGAGTGAATAGATGTCTCGAGTATATAAATGACTATACGTGAGAGTCAGTGATTGTGAGAGTAGCTGTATAGATGAGTGTGTACTTGTATTACTGATTATATAAGAGAGTAAGTATGCGTTAGTATCTGTATGAATAAGTGAGGTGGTGTGTATATAACTGTATAGGTGAGTAAATGGGAGTGTGATTGATTCTTTGCATGACTGACTAGGTGTGTGAGTAACTCCATGGATGAGTGGTGGTGTATGACTGTCTGTATAGGTGTATGAGTGCATATGATAGTGTTGCATTGAAGAGTGACTGCATGTATGAGTGATTGTATGGGTAAATGAGTAGATGTGTGTGTAGACCTAGGAATCAGTGAGTGCGTATGTAGTAAATGGTATTGGTGTGTTGATCGTTTCGAAAATGGTAGTCTGTATTTTATAGTGGGTGTATCAAAGTTTATATTAGAGTGTGAGGAGGTGCATCAGATTTTCACGTGGATGATGTCATCAGTGATGTCATCAGTGATGTCATCAGTGATTTCACTGACCATGTCATGAATGATGTAATATGTGACGTCATCAGCAGTGCATTGCGGGGGAGCGAGTTATAGTTAGCTGAACTGACTATAACGGCGGAATTTCTCTGGATTTGTACGAGTAAAATATCCAACTAACTATAACGTCCCTGAAACCTATGGTTTTTTCAGTGAATTTCAAAGGCTTTTTAATTGCTAATTTCTAACTATAACGTCCCTAAAACCTATGGTTTTTTCAGTGAATTTCAAAGGTTTTTAAATGCTAATTTCTAACTATAACGTCTGTAAAACCTATGGTTTTTTCAGTGAATTTCAAAGGTTTTTTAAATGCTAATTTCTAACTATAACGTCTGTAAAACCTATGGTTTTTTCAGTGAATTTCAAAGGTTTTTAAATGCTAATTTCTAACTATAACGTCTGTAAAACCTATGGTTTTTTCAGTGAATTTCAAAGGTTTTTAAATATTAAACTACTATTCTGCTATTTGTCATTGGTACTGTTTTTTCTAACTTTTCCATTACATAAAAAAATAAACTGTAAAACTGTTGTGTAATCTAATATATTTCACAAATTACAGTGTTACTTATCAAATAATACAACATAATTCAAAGCTGTGTCTGCGTACCTCAGAGACCATAGAATGGGGTCGATCTACAACAACATACATTTTGATATGGCTGATATCTACAGAAGGGATGGAGTACACTTCACAGATGAGTTTTTCTCAATAACCTAAAGCTGTGCATCCGCACTTACATGTAGCTCCAACTAATAAACACAAGGGTTCTTTTTAGAGCCGCCTTATATTCCCAATATCGGCTCGCAGAGTGACAGCTGCAGTCCTGCTAGCAGAGGGAGACCTGCGGGCCATCGGGCAGGCTTGCTGAGGAAGAGCTGCAGCCCGTGGGCTCGGCTCGCAGAGGGAGAGCTACGGGCCGTCGGCTCGCAAAAGCACAGCAGAGTACTGGCTCGCAGAGGGAGAGCTGTGGTCTGACTCGCAGAGGGAGAGCAACGGGCCAACAGGCCTGCTAGCAGAGACACAGCTTCCAGCTAACTGGCTGGCTTGCAAGGTGTACAGCTACGGGCCCGAGCTGCAACCCGACGGGCTGACTCATAGAGGGAGAGCAATGGGCCGACGGGCCTGCTAGCACAGACACAGCTACGAGCTAATGGGGTTGCTCGCAGAGGTACGGCTGCGGGCCCGACAGCTCTCAGATGCAGAGCTGCGAGCCGACGGACTAGCTTCTAAAGGCATAGCTGTGAGCTGGTGATGTGGGGAGAGGGAGCGTGAAAGGGGTATATCGCACAGACAGAGCTGTGGTATATTTTCAGTGTTGCCTCGCAGAGGTAGAACTACGCCATGATGGCTTGTAGAGGGAGAGATGCGAGCTGACGGACTGAATCACAAAATGGCTGCCAACACTTCCTAGTTTCAACAGTTCACAGCCAATGAGCCGCAAGCTCGTGCTCGTAACACCTCAGCCAATCAGATGTCAGAATTCTCAAATATCAATATCAGTAAAATTTGATATTTCTCAAAAACTACTGAATGGATTTACCCCATTTAAACACAAGCGTGCTTTCTGGACCAAGACCTTTCTCCCTGCCAAATTTGGCGTAATTCCATACAGCAGTTTGACCTGTAGCCTTGTCTAAAATTTCCTATGGAAATTGCATGGAGAAAACACGTTTTGGGACCCCCCTTTTTTCTCAGCCCCCCTTAATGAATCACCCCCAAACTTTCATGATAGGAGCTGATCTAAAAAGAGAAGTTTTTTGGAAAAGTTCATAAACATTCGTTAAACGACGCCAAAGTTATAAGCAAATCAAAAAACGCTTTTCCTATGGAAATGTGGTCCTAACTATAACTATCTACTGGCGACCGCCAGTAGATAATATATATATATATATATATATATATTCACTGAAAAAAACATAGGTTTTAGGGATGTTATAGTTAGAAATTAGCATTTAAAAAACCTTTGAAATTCACTAAAAAAACCATAGGTTTCAGGGATGTTATAGTTAGTTGGACATTTTACTCGTACAAAACCAGAGAAATTCCGCCGTTATAGTCAGTTCAGCTAACTATAACTCGCGCCCCCACAATGCACTGCTGATGACGTCACATATTACATCATTCATGACATGGTCAGTGACATCACTGATGACATCTCAAATGACATCACTGATGACATCACTGATGACATCATCCAGTGACTTTGTGTTTCTATAAAGTTTAAATATGTATTATATATAGTCCAAGGTGTATTGAAGAATGAGTGGGTGTATAAGTGTCTGGATTGAGGATTTAGTAGGTGCATGACTGACTGTTTAATCCCTTCGATGCTCGTGACGAGCTCAGCTCGTCATGCTGCGTGGTCGCGCTGTGCGCATGATAGAGCTGAGCTCGTCACGACCACACCCGCGATCGGAATGTCCAGCACACGAGTGGAATTCCGATCGCGGTCAAGGGGTTAAGTGAATGATTACATGTGTCTTAGTGAATGCATGGGTTAGTGACTAAACTGTGTGAATGTCTGTATTAGTCTATCAGTTGGTGTGTATGCGGCTGCATGGGTTGGTGAGTGGCTACATGAGTGTCTATATGGGTTATTGATTGGTTGTCTGAGTATCTGTATGGGTGCCTGAGTGTCTCTATGGGTGGGTGGGGGGTGTGTGACTGTGCATAGATGTGTGAGTAGGTGATTCACTGGGTGTATGGGTTCAAGAGTGCATCTGTGAAGGGTTGTATGGGTGGGTGAGTGTGTGTATGGGTGTGTTGGTGAGCGAATAGATGTCTCAGTGGTACATGTTCAAGTAACTACATATGTAAAAGGCAGTGCATGTGAGAGTTGGAGTATATAAATGACTATACGTGAGAGTCAGTGATTGTGAGAGTAGCTGTATAGATGAGTGTGTACTTGTATCACTGATTATATAAGAGAGTAAGTATGCGTTAGTATCTGTATGAATAAGTGAGGTGGTGTGTGTATAACTGTATAGGTGAGTAAATGGGAGTGTGATTGATTCTTTGCATGACTGACTAAATGTGTGAGTAACTATGGATATGTGGCAGTGTGTGAGTGTCTGTATAGGTGTATGGGTGCATATGATAGTGTTGTATTGATGAGTGACTGCATGTATGAGTGACTGTATGGGTGAATGAGTGGATGTGTGTGTAGACCTAGGAATCAGTCAGTGTGTATTTAGTAACTGGTATTGATGTGTCTATATTTTCGAAAATGGTACTCTGTATTTTAGAGTGGGTGTATCAAAGGTTATATTCAGGTGTGAGGAGGTGCATCAGATTTTCACGTGAGTGATGTCATCAGTGATGTCATTTGAGATGTCATCAGTGATGTCATCAGTGATGTCACTGACCATGTCATGAATGATGTAATATGTGACGTCATCAGTAGTGCATTGCGGAGGCGCGAGTTATAGTTAGCTGAACTACCTATAACGCCGGAATTTCTATGGTTTTGTACGAGTGAAATGTCCAACTAACTATAACGTTCCTGAAACCTATGGTTTTTTTAGTTAATTACTATGGTTTTTTAAATCCTAATTTCTAACTATAACGTGCCTGAAACCTATGGTTTTTTCAGTGAATTTCTATGGTTTTTTAAATGCTAATTTCTAACTATAACGTGACTGAAACCTATGGTTTTTCCAGTGAATTTCAAAGGTTTTTTAAATGAAAATTTGTAAGTCTAATGTACCTCAATTCTATGTTTTTTTTATTTTCTATATATATATATATATTATCTACTGGCGGTCGCCAGTAGATAGTTATAGTTAGGACCTATTTTCCATAGGAAGTCCGCAACATTCTATTTGAAATAACGTTGGCGCCGGTTGACGAATCTTCGCGAACGTTTCCAACTTGTTGGGGCGCTCCGGTCCGCTCCTATCCTGAAAGTCTCGGGGAGATTCGTCAAGCGGGGGCCGAGAAAAAAGGGGGGTCCCAAAACGTGTTTTCCACATTCATTTTTCCATAGGAACCTTTAGTCGCAGCTACAGCCCGAACTGCTGAACGGAATTACACCAAATTTGGCAAAGAGGTAGCCCTTGGTTCAGTGCCGTGCCTTTTGCTTAAATGGTGTAAATCTGTTCAGTAGTTCCTGAGAAAATCAAAAGTAAAATCACATATATATCTGGGCGGAGCCTAACCACACATGTCATTGTGAGATCTGATTGGCTGTCAGCACTTCATCCTGGAATTGCTGGCAGCCATCTTGAGACCAATATACATGATAGTACCCCATTGAAATGCATTGTAGTGAATCAAAGATTTTGAGGGTTACCAAAAGGAGAACTATAAAGGGTGATAACAGACTTTAGTTACATTAGAATTCATTTGTTGATGGTACCATACTAATTTCAGGAATTGTGGTGTGTTCTAAGGTGATTTTACCCTGTGAAAAACCTTCTGCTGGGATCTCATGAATCATGTTTGAGAGAAAACTATTTTCACATGCTTGTCCCATAGAGTTTTGGAAGGTGCTCCAGAAGCTAAAATGAGAGCATATTTTCTGTAAATTCACATTATCTTTCTCAGTCATGTGAGAATGAAGTCTGACATTCTCAGTAAAACATGTACATCCAACAAGGGCAGATACTGTCAGTTGATTCCTTTGTGTTCTACTGCAGCTTCCCAGAGTGTTCTAAAGAACAACTAGAGTGCTAACAGCCTTACTTATGACAAAAGTATGGCACACCTGAAGCCATCTTGATTGGAATAAACTGGTAACACTTAAAATATTTAATTTAAAAAGGAACAAAATGATGGGGTTCATTTTGTCATAGAAATTATGGTTAGTGCTGTAGAAAGAAAAATTAGGACATGTTTCAAGTGTGATCTCAAATATCTTCCTGTTATATTTCAACAGGATCAGCCTGCCAGTTGATGCCTTTGTGTTCTACTGCAGCTTCCCAGAGTGTTCTAAAGAACAACTAGAGCACTAACAGCCTAACTTATGACAAAAGTATGGCACACCTGAAGCCATCTTGATTGGAATAAACCGGTAACACTTAAAACATTTAATTTAAAAAGGAACAAAATGAGGGGGTTCTTTTTGAAATAGAAATTATGGTTAGTGCTGCAGAAAGAAAAATTAGGGCATGTTTTAAGTGAGATCTCAAATCCTCTTCTATTTCATTAGAAAATTCTGACATGCAGACTGAAACAATCACTTTCAATACCAGCAGCAGACTTCCAGTTAACTCCTGGTGAGCAGTAGCTTTACTACAGTGATCTAATGAGCAACTAGAGTGCTAACATTCTGAATTTATGGCAAATGTGAGACACATCTGAATGTCTTCTTGATGGAATCAAAGTAAAAACTGAAAGCATTTCCTAGTGAGGAGACTGCAGTAAATGAGGAAATTAGGAAACTTCATAACAAAGAAGTCTTCCAAGATGGCCACCAGTGAAAAAAAGAGCCCAAATGTAGCACAAATATTACCCAGATGTAGCCCACATATAGCCCAATGACAAAAGTGTGCAAAACACTTTTTATTTTTAGTTTTTTTGTAGTTTTATGTAGTGCAGGCTGGTCAGGTATTGGAGCGTTGCATCTTAAAACATGACCCCTACACTACAAAAACACCACTGCACTACCCTAAACCCTAAAACACTACCCCAGCACGACCCCCTACACTACACAAGCACCACTGCACTATCCTAAACCCTAAAACACTACCCCCAGCATGACCCCCTACACTACACAAACACCACTGCACTACCCTAAACCCTAAAACACTACCCCCAGCACGACCCCCTACACTACCCAAACACCACTGCACTAACCTAAATCCTATAACACTACCCCCAGCACGACCCCTACACTACCCAAACACCACTGCACTAACCCTAAAACATGACCCCTACACTACACAAACATCACTGCACTACCCTAAACCCTAAAACACTACCCCCAGCACGACCCCCTACACTACAGAAGCACCACTGCACTACTCTAAACCCTAAAACACTACCCCCAGCACGACCCCCTACACTACACAAACACCACTGCACTACCCTAAACCCTAAAACACTACCCCCAGCACGACCCCTACACTACCCAAACACCACTGCACTAACCTAAATCCTAAAACACTACCCCCAGCACGACCCCCTACACTACCCAAACACCACTGCACTAACCTAAATCCTAAAACACTACCCCCAGCACGACCCCTACACTACCCAAACACCACTGCACTACCCTAAAACATGACCCCTACACTACACAAACACCACTGCACTACCCTAAACCCTAAAACACTACCCCAGCACGACCCCCTACACTACACAAGCACCACTGCACTACCCTAAACCCTAAAACACTACCCCCAGCACGACCCCCTACACTGCCTGAACACCACTGCACTGCCCTAAACCCTGAAACACCAGCCCCTGCACGACCCCCTACACTGCCCGAACACCACTGCACTGCCCTAAACCGTGAAACACCACCACTAGCACGACCCCCTACACTGCCCGAACACCACTGCACTGCCCTAAACCCTGAAACACCACCCCTTCACGACCCCCTACACTGCCCGAACACCACTGCACTGCCCTAAACCCTGAAACACCACCCCAGCACGACCCCCTACACTGCCCGAACACCACTGCACTGCCCTAAACCCTGAAACACTACCCCCAGCAAGACCCCCTACACTGCCCGAACACCACTGCACTGCCCTAAACCCTGAAACATCACCCCCAGCAAGACCCCCTACACTGCCCGAACACCACTGCACTGCCTAAACCCTGAAACACCACCCCCAGCACGACCCCCTACACTGCCCGAACACCACTGCACTGCCCTAAACCCTGAAACACCACACCCAGCACGACCCCTACACTGCCCGAACACCACTGCTCTGCCCTAAACCCTGAAACACCAGCCCCAGCACGACCCCCTACACTGCCCGAACACCACTGCACTACCCTAAACCCTGAAACACCACCCCCAGCACGACCCCTACACTGCCCGAGCACCACTGCACTGCCCTAAACCCTGAAACACCAGCCCCAGCACGACCCCCTACACTGCCCGAACACCACTGCACTGCCCTATACCCTGAAACACCAGCCCCAGCACGACCACCTACACTGCCCGACCACTGCTCTGCCCAAAACCCTGAAACACCAGCCCCAGCACGACCCCCTACACTTCCCGAACACCACTGCACTGCCCTAAACCCTGAAACACCACACCCAGCACGACCCCTACACTGCCCAAACACCACTGCTCTGCCCTAAACCCTGAAACACCAGCCCCAGCACGACCCCTACACTGCCCGAACACCACTGCACTACCCTAAACCCTGAAACACCACCCCCAGCACGACCCCTACACTGCCCGAGCACAACTGCACTGCCCTAAACCCTGAAACACCAGCCCCAGCACGACCCCCTACACTGCCCGAACACCACTGCACTGCCCTATACCCTGAAACACCAGCCCCAGCACAACCGCCTACACTGCCCGAACACCACTGCACTGCCCTAAACCCTGAAACACCAGCCCCAGCACGACCCCCTACACTGCCCGAACACCACTGCACTGCCCTAAACCCTGAAGCACCAGCCTCAGCACGACCCCCTACACTGCCCGAACACCACTGCACTGCCCTAAACCCTGAAACACCAACCCCAGCACGACCCCCTACACTACACAAACACCACTGCACTACCCTAAACCCAAAACACTACCCCCAGCACGACCCCCTACACTACACAAGCACCACTGCACTACCCTAAACCCTAAAACACTACCCCCAGCACGACCCCCTACACTGCCTGAACACCACTGCACTGCCCTAAACCCTGAAACACCAGCCCCTGCACGACCCCTACACTGCCCGAACACCACTGGACTGCCCTAAACCCTGAAACACCACCACTAGCACGACCCCCTACACTGCCCGAACACCACTGCACTGCCCTAAACCCTGAAACACCACCCCCTTCACGACCCCTACACTGCCCGAACACCACTGCACTGTCCTAAACCCTGAAACACCACCCCCAGCACGACCCCTACACTGCCCGAACACCACTGCACTGCCCTAAACCCTGAAACACTACCCCCAGCAAGACCCCTACACTGCCCGAACACCACTGCACTGCCCTAAACCCTGAAACATCACCCCCAGCAAGACCCCCTACACTGCCCGAACACCACTGCCTGCCCTAAACCCTGAAACACCACCCCCAGCACGACCCCCTACACTGCCCGAACACCACTGCACTGCCCTAAACCCTGAAACACCACACCCAGCACGACCACCTACACTGCCCGAACACCACTGCTCTGCCCAAAACCCTGAAACACCAGCCCCAGCACGACCCCTACACTGCCCGAACACCACTGCACTACCCTAAACCCTGAAACACCACCCCCAGCACGACCCCTACACTGCCCGAGCACCACTGCACTGCCCTAAACCCTGAAACACCAGCCCCAGCACGACCCCTACACTGCCCGAACACCACTGCACTGCCCTATACCCTGAAACACCAGCCCCAGCACGACCGCCTACACTGCCCGAACACCACTGCTCTGCCCAAAACCCTGAAACACCAGCCCCAGCACGACCCCCTACACTTCCCAAACACCACTGCACTGCCCTAAACCCTGAAACACCACACCCAGCACGACCCCCTACACTGCCCGAACACCACTGCTCTGCCCAAAACCCTGAAACACCAGCCCCAGCACGACCCCCTACACTGCCCGAACACCACTGCACTACCCTAAACATTGAAACACCACCCCCAGCACGACCCCCTACACTGCCCGAGCACCACTGCACTGCCCTAAACCCTGAAACACCAGCCCCAGCACAACCCCCTACACTGCCCGAACACCACTGCACTGCCCTATACCCTGAAACACCAGCCCCAGCACGACCGCCTACACTGCCCGAACACCACTGCACTGCCCTAAACCCTGAAACACCAGCCCCAGCACGACCCCCTACACTGCCCGAACACCACTGCACTGCCCTAAACCCTGAAGCACCAGCCTCAGCACGACCCCTACACTGCCCGAACACCACTGCACTGCCCTAAACCCTGAAACACCACCCCCAGCACGACCCCTACACTGCCCGAAAACCACTGCACTGCCCTAAACCCTGAAACACCACCCCCTGCACGACCCCCTACACTGCCCGAACACTACTGCACTGCCCTAAACCCTGAAACACCATGCCCAGAACGACCCCCTATACTGCACGAAAACCACTGCACTGCCCTAAACCCTGAAACACTACCCCCAGCAAGACCCCCTACACTGCCCGAACACCACTGCACTGCCCTAAACCCTGAAACATCACCCCCAGCAAGACCCCTACACTGCCCGAACACCACTGCCTCTAAACCCTGAAACACCACCCCCAGCAAGACCCCCTACACTGCCCGAACACCACTGCACTGCCCTAAACCCTGAAACATCAGCCCCAGCACGACCCCCTACACTGCTCGAACACCACTGCACTGCCCTAAACCCTGAAACACCTCCCCCTCCACGACCCCCTACACTGCCCGAACACCACTGCACTGCCCTAAACCCTGAAACACCACCCCCAGCACGACCCCCTACATTGCCCGAACACCACTGCACTGCCCTAAACCCTGAAACACCACCCCTGCATGACCCCCTACACTGCCCGAACACTACTGCACTGCCCTAAACACTGAAACACCACCCCCAGCACGACCCCCTACACTGCACGAACACCACTGCACTGCCCTAAACCCTGAAACACTACCCCCAGCAAGACTCCCTACACTGCCCAAACACCACTGCACTGCCCTAAACCCTGAAACATCACCCCAGCAAGACCCCCTACACTGCCCGAACACCACTGCCCTAAACCCTGAAACACCACCCCAGCAAGACCCCCTACACTGCCCAAACACCACTGCACTGCCCTAAACCCTGAAACACCACCCCCAGCACGACCCCCTACACTGCCCAAACACCACTGCTCTGCCCAAAACCCTGAAACACCAGCCCCAGCACGACCCCCTAGGGCTTTTCACTGTATTCTAAGTGTCTTTTAGCATAGCACTGGCTCTGGTTAGTCAGAGTCAGTTACCACCAGTACCCATCCGAAAAAGTTGTGGGCACAGGATGATTTTGCAACAAGGCCTCTTTCTGCTCCTCTGTTGGTTCTTTCTGCACATCTTTTGCTTCTTTCTGTGCGTTTTTTCTTCTTTCTTCACATGTCCTACCTCTGTAGGCATAGTTAGAAACTAGCATTTAAAAACCTGTGAAATTCACTTAAAAAATCATAGGTTTCAGGCACGTTATAGTTAGAAATTAGCATTTAAAAAACCTTTGAAATTCACTGAAAAAACCATAGGTTTCAGACACGTTATAGTTAGAAATTAGCATTTAAAAACCTTTGAAATTCACTGAAAAAACCATAGGTTTTAGGGACAGTTATAGTTAGTTGGACATTTCACTCGTACAAAACCATAGAAATTCCCCTGTTATAGTTAGTTCAGCTAACTATAACTCGCGCCCATAATGCACTGCTGATGACGTCACATATTACATCACTCATGACATGGTCAGTGACATCACTCATGACATCACTGATGACATCTCAAATGACATCACTGATTACATCATCCATGTGATAATTTCATGCATCTTCTCACACCCTAATATAACTTTTGATACACCCACTCTAAATTACAGACTGCCATTCTCAAAACCATAGACACTCCAACACCAAAATTACATACCCACTCACTGATTCTTAGGTCTACACACACATCCACTCACTCACCCGTACAGTCACTCATACTTACAGTCACTCAGTACAGGACTATCATATGCACTCATACACCTATATAAACACTCACACACCGCCACTCATCCATAGAGGTACTCACACACCTAGTCAGTCATGCAAAAAATTAATCACACACCCATTTACTCACCTATACAGTTATACACACCAGCTCACTTACTCATACAAATACTAGCACATTCTTACGCTCTTATACAATAACTGATACAAGCACACACGCATCCATACAGCCACTCTCACTATCACACACTCTCACTTATAGCCATTTAAATACTCTAACACACATATATACTGCCTTTTACATATGTAGTTACTCGCACATGTACCACTGAGATATACAAACACTCACTAACACACCCATACACACACTCACCCACCCAAGCAGTCCATCACAGATGCACTCTTGAAATCATGCACCCAGTGAATCACCCACTCACACATCTATGCACAGTCACACACCCCCCACCCACCCACAGAGATACTCAGGCACCCATACAGATACTCAGACAACCAATCAATAACCAATATAGACACTCATGCAGCCACTCACCAACCCATGCAGCCGCATACACACCAACTGATAGACTAATACAGACATTCACACAGTTTAGTCACTAACCCATGCTTTCAGTAAGATACGTTTAATCACTCACTTGTAGAGTCAGTCACTAACGTACTAAATCATCCATTCAGACACTTATACACCCACTCATTCTTCAATACGCCTTTCCCTATATATATTAATCATATTTAAACTTTACAGAAACACACAGTCACTGGATGATGTCATCAGTGATGTCATCAGTGATGTCATTTGAGATGTCATCAGTGATGTCACTGACCATGTCATGAGTGATGTAATATGTGACGTCATCAGCAGTGCATTGCGGGCGCGAGTTATAGTTAGCTGAACTAACTATAACGGGGGAATTTCTATGGTTTTGTACGAGTGAAATGTCCAACTAACTTTAACTGTGCCTAAAACCTATGGTTTTTTCAGTGAATTTCAAAGGTTTTTTAAATGCTAATTTCTAACTATAACGTGTCTGAAACCTATGGTTTTTTCAGTGAATATATATATATATTATCTACTGGCGGTCGCCAATAGATAGTTATAGTGAGGACCTATTTTCCATAAGAAATCCGCAACATTCTATTTGAAATAACTCTTGCGTCGGTTGACAAATGTTCGCGCAATTTTCAAACTTTATGGCTCGCTCCGGTCCGCTCCTACCCTGAAAGTTTCGGGGTGATTCATCAAGCGGGGGCTGAGAAAAAAAGGGGGTCCCAAAACGTGTTTTCCCCATTCATTTTCCCATAGGAAACTTTAGCCACGGCTACAGCCCGAACTGCTGAACGGAATTACACAAAATTTGGCAAAGAGGTAGTTCTTGGTTCAGAAAGAACCCTTTTTGTTAAATGGTGTAAATCCGTTCAGTAGTTGCGGAGAAATTAAAAAAATAAGAGTCAAAACATCAATTTCCCATAGGAAACTTCATGCAAGGCTACAGCCCGAACTGCTGAACGGAATTACACCAAATTTGGCAAAGAGGTAGTTCTTGGTTCAGAAAGAACCCTTTTGTTAAATGGTGTAAATCCGTTCAGTAGTTGCTGAGAAAATCAAAAGTAAAAACACATATATATCTGGGCGGAGCCTAACCACACATGTCATCGTGAGATCTGATTGGCTGTCAGCACTTCATCCTGGAATTGCAGGCAGCCATCTTGGGACCAATATAAATGATAGTACCCCATTGAAATGCATTGTAGTGAATCGAAGATTTTGAGGGTTACCAAAAGGAGAACTATAAAGGGTGATAACAGACTTTAGTTACATTAGAATTCATTTGTTGATGGTACCATACTAATTTCAGGAATTGTGGTGTGTTCTAAGGTGATTTTACCCTGTGAAAAACCTTCTGCTGGGATATCATGAATCATGTTTGAGAGAAAACTATTTTCACATGCTTGTCCCATACAGTTTTGGAAGGTGCTCCAGAAGCTAAAATTAGAGCATATTTTCTGTAAATTCACATTATCTTTCTCAGTCATGTGAGAATGAAGTCTGACATTCTCAGTAAAACATGTACATCCAACAAGGGCAGAGACTGTCAGTTGATTCCTTTGTGTTCTACTGCAGCTTCCCAGAGTGTTCTAAAGAACAACTAGAGTGCTAACAGCCTTACTTATGACAAAAGTATGGCACACCTGAAGCCATCTTGATTGGAATAAACTGGTAACACTTAAAACATTTAATTTAAAAAGGAACAAAATGATGGGGTTCATCTTGTCATAGAAATTATGGTTAGTGCTCTGGAAAGAAAAAGTTAGGACATGTTTCAAGTGTGATCTCAAATATCTTCCTGTTATATTTCAACATGAGCAGCCTGTCAGTTGATGCCTTTGTGTTCTACTGCAGCTTCCCAGAGTGTTCTAAAGAACAACTAGAGCGCTAACAGTCTTACTTATGACAAAATTACGGCACACCTGAAGCCATCTTGATTGGAATAAACTGGTAACACTTAAAACATTTAATTTAAAAAGGAACAAAATGATGGGGTTCATTTTGTCATAGAAATTATGGTTAGTGCTGTAGAAAGAAAAATTAGGACATGTTTCAAGTGTGATCTCAAATATCTTCCTGTTATATATCAACAGGAGCAGCCTGTCAGTTGATGCCTTTGTGTTCTACTGCAGCTTCCCAGAGTGTTCTAAAGAACAACTAGAGCGCTAACAGCCTTACTTATGACAAAAGTATGGCACACCTGAAGCCATCTTGATTGGAATAAACTGGTAACACTTAAAACATTTAATTTAAAAGGAACAAAATGAGGGGGTTCATTTTGCCATAGAAATTATGGTTAGTGCTGCAAAAGAAAATGTAGTGCATGTTTTAAGTGAGATCTCAAATCCTCTTCTATTTCATTAGAAAATTCTGACATGCAGACTGAAACAATCACTTTCAATACCAGCAGTAGACTTCCAGTTAACTCCTTGGTGAGCAGTATCTTTACTACAGTGATCTAATGAACAACTAGAGTGCTAACATTCTGAATTTATGGCAAATGTGTGACACATCTGAATGCCTTCTTGATGGAATCAAAGTAAAAACTGAAAGGATTTCCTACTGAGGAGACTGCAGTAAATGAGGAAATTAGGAAACTTCATAACAAAGAAGTCTTCCAAGATGGCCACCAGTGAAAAAAGAGCCCACATGTAGCACAAATATTACCCAGATGTAGCCCACATATAGCCCAATGATAAATGTGTGCAAAACACTTTTATTTTTAGTTTTTTTGCAGTTTTATGTAGTGCAGACTGGTCAGGTATTGGAGCGTTGCATCTTAAAACATGACCCCTACACTACAAAAACACCACTGCACTACCCTAAACCCTAAAACACTACCCCCAGCACGACCCCCTACACTACACAAGCACCACTGCACTATCCTAAACCCTAAAACACTACCCCCAGCATGACCCCCTACACTACACAAACACCACTGCACTACCCTAAACCCTAAAACACTACCCCAACACCACTGCACTAACCTAAATCCTAAAACACTACCCCCAGCACGACCCCCTACACTACCCAAACACCACTGCACTACCCTAAAACATGACCCCCTACACTACACAAACACCACTGCACTACCCTAAACCCTAAAACACTACCCCCAGCACGACCCCCTACACTACACAAGCACCACTGCACTACCCTAAACCCTAAAACACTATCCCAGCATGACCCCCTATACTACACAAATACCACTGCACTACCTTAAACCCTAAAACACTACCCCCAGCACGACCCCCTACACTACCCAAACACCACTGCACTAACCTAAATCCTAAAACACTACCCCCAGCACGACCCCCCTACACTACCCAAACACCACTGCACTACCCTAAAACATGACCCCCTACACTACACAAACACCACTGCACTACCCTAAACCCAAAAACACTACCCCAGCACGACCCCCTACACTACACAAGCACCACTGCACTACCCTAAACCCTAAAACACTACCCCCAGCACGACCCCCTACACTGCCCGAACACCACTGCACTGCCCTAACCCCTGAAACACCAGCCCCTGCACAACCCCCTACACTGCCCGAACACCACTGCACTGCCCTAAACCCTGAAACACCAACCCTAGCACGACCCCCTATACTGCCCGAACATCACTGCACTGCCCTAAACCCTGAAACACCACCCCTTCACGACCCCCTACACTGCCCGAACACCACTGCACTGCCCTAAACCCTGAAACACCACCCCCAGCACGCCCCTACACTGCCCAAACACCACTGCACTGCCCTAAACCCTGAAACACTACCCCCAGCAAGACCTCCTACACTGCCCGAACACCACTGCACTGCCCTAAACCCTGGAACATCACCCCCAGCAAGACCCCCTACACTGCCCGAACACCACTGCCCTAAACCCTGAAACACCACCCCCAGCACGACCCCTACACTGCCCGAACACCACTGCACTGCCCTAAACCCTGAAACACCACCCCCATCACGACCCCCTACACTGCCCGAACACCACTGCACTGCCCTAAACCCTGAAACACCACCCCTGCACGACCCCCTATACTGCACGAACACCACTGCACTGCCCTAAACCCTGAAACACTACCCCTAGCAAGACCCCCTACACTGCCCGAACACCACTGCACTGCCCTAAACCCTGAAACATCACCCCAGCAAGACCCCTACACTGCCCGAACACCACTGCCCTAAACCCTGAAACATCACCCCCTTCACGACCCCCTACACTGCCCGAACATCACTGCACTGCCCTAAACCCTGAAACACCACCCCTTCACGACCCCTACACTGCCCGAACACCACTGCACTGCCCTAAACCCTGAAACACCACCCCCAGCACGCCCCCTACACTGCCCGAACACCACTGCACTGCACTAAAACCTGAAACACTACCCCCAGCAAGACCTCCTACACTGCCCGAACACCACTGCACTGCCCTAAACCCTGAAACATCACCCCCAGCAAGACCCCCTACACTGCCCGAACACCACTGCCCTAAACCCTGAAACACCACCCCAGCACGACCCCCTACACTGCCCGAACACCACTGCACTGCCCTAAACCCTGAAACACCACCCCCATCACGACCCCCTACACTGCCCGAACACCACTGCACTGCCCTAAACCCTGAAACACCACCCCCTGCACGACCCCCTACACTGCACGAACACCACTGCACTGCCCTAAACCCTGAAACACTACCCCTAGCAAGACCCCCTACACTGCCCGAACACCACTGCACTGCCCTAAACCCTGAAACACTACCCCCAGCACGACCCCCTACACTACACAAGCACCACTGCACTACCCTAAACCCTAAAACACTATCCCAGCATGACCCCCTATACTACACAAATACCACTGCACTACCTTAAACCCTAAAACACTACCCCCAGCACGACCCCTACACTACCCAAACACCACTGCACTAACCTAAATCCTAAAACACTACCCCCAGCACGACCCCTACACTACCCAAACACCACTGCACTACCCTAAAACATGACCCCTACACTACACAAACACCACTGCACTACCCTAAACCCAAAAACACTACCCCCAGCACGACCCCCTACACTACACAAGCAGCACTGCACTACCCTAAACCCTAAAACACTACCCCCAGCACGACCCCCTACACTGCCCGAACACCACTGCACTGCCCTAACCCCTGAAACACCAGCCCCTGCACAACCCCCTACACTGCCCGAACACCACTGCACTGACCTAAACCCTGAAACACCAACCCTAGCACGACCCCCTACACTGCCCGAACATCACTGCACTGCCCTAAACCCTGAAACACCACCCCCTTCACGACCCCCTACACTGCCCGAACACCACTGCACTGCCCTAAACCCTGAAACCCCACCCCCAGCACCCCCTACACTGCCCGAACACCACTGCACTGCCTTAAACCCTGAAACACTACCCCCAGCAAGACCTCCTACACTGCCCGAACACCACTGCACTGCCCTAAACCCTGAAACATCACCCCCAGCAAGACCCCCTACACTGCCCGAACACCACTGCCCTAAACTCTGAAACACCACCCCCAGCACGACCCCCTACACTGCCCGAACACCACTGCACTGCCCTAAACCCTGAAACACCACCCCCATCACGACCCCTACACTGCCCGAACACCACTGCACTGCCCTAAACCCTGAAACACCACCCCCTGCACGACCCCCTACACTGCACAAACACAACTGCACTGCCCTAAACCCTGAAACACTACCCCTAGCAAGACCCCTACACTGCCCGAACACCACTGCACTGCCCTAAACCCTGAAACATCACCCCCAGCAAGACCCCTACACTGCCCGAACACCACTGCCCTAAACCCTGAAACACCACCCCCAGCAAGACCCCCTACACTGCCCGAACACCACTGCACTGCCCTAAACCCTGAAACACCAGCCCCAGCACGACCCCTACACTGCCCGAACACCACTGCACTGCCCTAAACCCTGAAACACCACCCCTGCATGACCCCCTACACTGCCCAAACACCACTGCACTGCCCTAAACCCTGAAACACCACCCCCCGCACGACCCCCTACACTGCCCGAACACCACTGCACTGCCCTAAACCCTGAAACACCACCCCTGCACAATCCCCTATACTGCCCGAACACTACTGCACTGCCCTAAACCCTGAAACACCACCCCCAGCACAACCCCTACACTGCAAGAACACCACTGCACTGCCCAAAACCCCGAAACACTACCCCCAGCAAGACCCCCTACACTGCCCGAACACCACTGCACTGCCCTAAACCCTGAAACATCACCCCCAGCACGACCCCTACACTGCCCGAACACCACTGCCCTAAACCCTGAAACACCACCCCCAGCAAGACCCCCTACACTGCCCGAACACCACTGCACTGCACTAAACCCTGAAACACTACCCCCAGCAAGACCCCCTACACTGCCCGAACACCACTGCACTGCCCTAAACCCTGAAACATCACCCCCAGCAAGACCCCCTACACTGCCCGAACACCACTGCCCTAAACCCTGAAACACCACCCCCAGCAAGACCCCCTATACTGCCCGAACACCACTGCCTCTAAACCCTGAAACACCACCCCCAGCAAGACCCCTACACTGCCTGAACACCACTGCACTGCCCTAGACCCTGAAACACCACCCCCAGCACGACCCCCTACACTGCCCGAAGACCACTGCACTGCCCTAAACCCTGAAACACCAGCCCCAGCAGGACCCCGTACACTGCCCAAACACCACTGCACTGCCTTAAACCCTGAAACACCAGCCCCAGCACGACCGCCTACACTGCCCGAAAACCACTGCACTGCCCTAAACCCTGAAATACCAGCCCCAGCATGACCCCCTACACTGCCCGAACACCACTGCACTACCCTAAACCCTCAAACACCAGCCCCAGCATGACCCCCTACGCTGCCCGAACACCATTGACTGCCCTAAACCCTGAAACACCAGCCCCAGCAAGACCCCCTACACTGCCCGAACACCACTGCACTGCCCTAAACCCTGAAACACCACCCCCAGCAAGACCCCCTACACTGCCCGAACACCACAGCACTAAAGCCTGAAACACCACCCCCAGCAAGACCACCTACACCCTGCCGAACACCACTGCACTGCACTAAAACCTGAAACACCACCCCCTGCACGACCCCCTACACTGCCCAAACACCACTGCACTGCCCTAAACCCTGAAACACCACCCCCTGCATGACCCCCTACAATGCCCGAACACCACTGCACTGCCCTAAACCCTGAAACACCACCCCTCAGCATGATACCCTACACTGCCCGAACACCACTGCACTGCCCTAAACCCTGAAACACCACCCCCAGCACGACCCCCTACACTGCCCAAACACCACTGCACTGCCCTAAACCCTGAAACACCACCCCCTGCACGACCTCCTACACTGCCGGAACACGACTGCACTGCCCTAAACCCTGAAACACCACCCCCAGCACGACCCCTACACTGCCCGAACACCACTTCACTGCCCTAAACCCTGAAACATCAACCCCAGCAAGACCCCCTACACTGCCTGAACACCACTGCCCTAAACCCTGAAACACCACCCCCTACACTGCACGAACACCACTGCACTGCCCTAAACCCTGAAACACCACCTCCAGCAAAACCCCCTACACTGCCTGAACACCATTGCTCTGCCCTAAATCCTGAAACACCAGCCCCAGCACGACCCCCTACACTGCCCGAACACCACTGCACTGCCCTAAACCCTGAAACACCAGCCCCAGCACGACCCCCTACACTGCCCGAACACCACTGTACTGTCCTAAACCCTGAAACACCAGCCCCAGCACGACCCCCTACACTGCCCAAACACCACTGCACTGCCCTAAACCCTGAAACACCACCCCCTGCATGACTCCCCTACACTGCCCGAACACCACTGTACTGCCCTAAACCCTGAAACACCACCCCCTGCATGACCCCCCTACACTGCCCGAACACCACTGCACTGCCCTAAACCCTAAAACACCACCCCCTGCACCACCCCCTACACTGCCCAAACACCACTGCACTGCCCTAAACCCTGAAACACCACCCCCTGCACTGCCCCATACCCTGCCTGAACACCACTGCACTGCCCTAAACCCCGAAACACCACCCACAGCACGACCCCCTTTACTGCTCGAACACCACTGCACTGCCCCAAACCCTGAAACACCACCCCCAGCACGACCCCCTACACTGCCCGAACACCACTGCCCTAAACCCTGAAACACCACCCCCTGCACCGCCCCATACACTGCCTGAACACCACTGCACTGCCCTAAACCCCGAAACACCACCCCCAGCACGACCCCCTTTACTGCTCGAACACCACTGCACTGCCCTAAACCCTGAAACACCACCCCCTGCATGACCCCCTACACTGCCCGAACACCACTGCACTGCCCTAAACCCTGAAACACCACCCCTCAGCATGATACCCTACACTGCCCGAACACCACTGCACTGCCCTAAACCCTGAAACACCACCCCCAGCACGACCCCCTACACTGCCCAAACACCACTGCACTGCCCTAAACCCTGAAACACCACCCCTGCACGACCTCCTACACTGCCGGAACACGACTGCACTGCCCTAAACCCTGAAACACCACCCCCAGCACGACCCCTACACTGCCCGAACACCACTTCACTGCCCTAAACCCTGAAACATCAACCCCAGCAAGACCCCCTACACTGCCTGAACACCACTGCCCTAAACCCTGAAACACCACCCCCTACACTGCACGAACACCACTGCACTGCCCTAAACCCTGAAACACCACCGCCAGCAAAACCCCTACACTGCCTGAACACCATTGCTCTGCCCTAAATCCTGAAACACTAGCCCCAGCACGACCCCTACACTGCCCGAACACCACTGCACTGCCCTAAACCCTGAAACACCAGCCCCAGCAAGACCCCCTACACGGCCCGAACACCACTGCACTGCCCTAGACTCTGAAACACCAGCCCCAGCAAGACCCCTACACTGCCCGAACACCACTGCACTTCCCTAAACCCTGAAACACCAGCCCCAGCATGACCCCTACACTGCCCGAACACCACTGCACTGCCCTAAACCCTGAAACACCACCCCCAGCACGACCCCCTTTACTGCTCGAACACCACTGCACTGCCCCAAACCCTGAAACACCACCCCCAGCACGACCCCCTACACTGCCCGAACACTCACTGCCCTAAACCCTGAAACACCACCCCTGCACGACCCCTACACAGCTCAAACACCACTACACTGCCCTAAACCCTGAAACACCACCCCCTACACTGCCCGAACACCACTGCACTGCCCTAAACCCTGAAACACCAACCCCAGCATGACCCCTACACTGCCCGAACACCACTGCACTGCCCTAAACCCTAAAACACCACCCCCAGCATTACCCCCTACACTGCCCAAACACCACTGCACTGCACTAAACCCTAGAACACTACCCCCAGCACAACCCCTAAACTACCCGAACACCACTGCACTACCCTAAACCCTAAAATACTACCCCAGCACAACCCCCTACACTACCCAAACACCACTGCACTGCCCTAAACCCTCAAACACTCCCCAGCACGACCCCCTACACTACCCGAACACCACTGCACTGCCCTAAACCCTAAAACACTCCCCCAGCATGACCCCCTACACTACCCGAACACCACTGCACTGCCCTAAACCCTAAAACACTCCCCAGCACGACCCCCTACATTACCCAAACACCACTGCACTGCCCTAAACCCTAAAACGCTACCCCCGCATGACCCCCTACACTACCCAAACACCAATGCACTACCCTAATCCCGAAAACACTACCCCGCATGACCCCCTACACTACCCCTAAACCCTAAATCTACCCCCAGCATGACCCCTACACTATACAAACACCACTGCACTACCCTAAACCCTAAAACACTACCCCCAGCACGACCCTCTTCACTACCTAAACACAACTGCACAATTTGTTACAGGCGTTGCAACGCAGGCCTGTGGTGCTTACTGGAAGTACCTAGTGGGCTAGCTGGGCCCCAGGGACCCTCAGGATTCAAGGTGACCTAATCCCCCAACTTAAAACACACCACGGGGCGCGTTTGCACAGTGGTGAAGGAGAGGGCGGGCCTCAGGTGACATGTGCGCAAACACGCCCTGTGGTGCGTTTTAAGTTGGGGAATTAATTCCCTTTGAATCCTGAGGGACCCTGGGGGCCAACTAGCCCACCAGGTACCTTCAGTAAGCACAACAGAGTTGCGTTGCAGAGAGGTGAAAAAGGTGCGTGGCCTCGGAACGCCTCTCTGCAACTCAGCTCTGTGGTCCTAACTGTAGGTACCTGGGGGCTAGTTGGGCCTCAGGGACCCTCAGAATTCAGGGGACTTAATCCCGCAACTTAAAAAGCACCACGGGGTGCGTTTGCACACATGTCACCTCAGGCCCCCCTCCCTTCACCACTGTGCAAACGCGCCCTGTAGCGCGTTTTAAGAGGTAGTTTTAATCCCCCTGCCCTATTATGTACTAGGGACTTGCAGAGGAGGTCATGCTAATCACAGGGGTACCCCAACGCATAGTGTTGCCTAGTGTATGTAGGTGTTTTCACTGTATTCTAAGTGTCTTTTAGCATAGCACTGGCTCTGGTTAGTCAGAGTCAGTTACCACCAGTACCCGTCTGAAAAAGTTGTGGGCACAGGATGATTTTGCAACAAGGCCTCTTTCTGCTCCTCTGTTGGTTCTTTCTGCACATCTTTTGCTTCTTTCTGTGCGTTTTTTCTTCTTTCTTCACATGTCCTACCTCTGTAGGCATAGTTAAAAACTAGCATTGAAAAAAAGCTTTGAAATTCACTTAAAAATCATAGGTTTCAGGCACGTTATAGTTAGAAACTACACGAAAACCCAGCAAATAATGCAACTGAACCCAGCTACACCAG